>CM069459.1:10026332-10626332 GCA_035610835.1 Ophiura sarsii | reverse complement strand
AACCCTCGACGGGAGACCTCACAGATTCCTCTAAAGAAGATGCCACGGATACCCTAATGAGCACACCTACAGAAGGCCGCACAGAATTGCCTTCTGAAATCTCTACTGAAATCCCAATGGAAATGCCTATAGAAGCCGTCAAAGAAACACCCACAGAAGCCAGCATGGAAATTCCTACTGAATCTCCATCAAAAGCCCTCACAGAGACACCTGCTAAACCCTCAACAGAAACAAATCAAGATTTGGATAAGGCTGTAACAAAAGGGAAAAGAGGTCCACCACCGCCAACTCCACCTAAGCCTAAGCGTAAGGTTATTATAGTACCAACAAAGATGGACAGTGAGGTTGATAGTGACTCAGAACCGATGGAGCAAGATCTTAAGACATCCCAAATGGCCTTTAAACCTTCAGAAGTTACACCCGATAAAGCAGACATTCCTGCAGATGGCATGCAAGAACACCAAGATACAGATAAAGAAGAGAAACCAGTTGAATCTATTCCAAGTCTTGAAACACCTAAACTTACAATCAGTTTAAAAAGTGTAGCAAAGATTGCTGATAAAGAAAGCGCTCCATCAGATCAACAAACTTCATCCAATGATTTAGAAATTATAGAACAGGACATGCCATCAGAAACAGCAATTGATGAACAATCCGACTTAGCAATGTCTGAAGATGATGATGTTACCCCAGTTGAGCCAATCCAAACAGATATGAAGGATGAGCCAAAGGAAGATTTGGATGATGAAGCCATGCCAACTAAAACTGATGAAGTTGATAGTGAATCAGAGTTAATGGAGGATGAAGACCTTGAAACAAAACCTCTCAAGGAATCCAGTGATGAAGTAAACATTCCTGGTGAATCGGAAGAAAACCGAGAAACACCTCCAGATGATGACAATGAATCAGCTGAGTCAGTCCCATTGGCACTTCTTAAGTTGAATCCTCTCCGTGTCGTTGAGAAATATGAGAATGTCGAAGACGAGCCGAAGGAACCGTTACAATCCAAGGATGATGTCAGCATCCTTGATGATGATGATGATCAAACGTCCACATTAGATGCGCTTCCAGTCGAAAAGTCCTTTGAAGATAAAGTTGCAGACTCACAAGAAGGAAAGGAAGATTCTATAGAAGAAGACAAAGAAGAAGATTCTGCAGTGGACCAATCAAAATCTGATTCATTGGAAATTGAACCAAGCAATGAAGAGGAGGAATACACGGATGACACATTCTCTGAAGTCGATATCTTAGAAATCACTGAAGATGATGAACCGGTAGCTGATGAATCTGAGCTGGAACCTCGGAAAATGTCTTCTCCAGCACAAATCACGGAATATGATGAACCAATAGATATTGAACCTCAGAGAATGTCTTCTCCAGCACAAATCATGGAAGATGATGAACCGATAGATAATGAACCTCAGGGAATGTCTTCTCCAGCCCTATCTGACATTGAAGGAAAGCTACTGGGACCTCAGGTAGAAGAACTTCTGCTTGAACCGAGAAGAGTAACACCTGCTCAGGTAGCACCATTGACAATTGATGGTGAAACATTTATACCGGTCTCACCTGATTCAGAAGATTGTGATGAGCGCCGTCCCAAGATGTACGGGGGAACGCCTACCAAAGTGCCAACGTCTTTATTGTTAGATACGCTAAACATTGAGCCTTTATCAGAAGAAAAGATCAAATCGCTTCAAGAGGAGCAGGATGCTCGCCGTCCAAAGATGTTTTCTCCGGACCAGGCTGATACACGACTGAATGAGCCATTTGTTTTTGACGACAAACCCAAACCTGTTCAGGAGCGTACTTTGCAACAGGAAACTCTTGTACCAACTGAGCTACAACCATTGTTCAGTGGATTTGAAGATGCACATCCTGCAACAGTTGATGAATCTGAAACAAGCCAGGTCAGCGTTGTTCCAGATGAAGTGTCTCCCATGATATTACCGCCCTCTGAGAGTGAGATGCTGGAAGATTTGCAATCCTCGGAATCGGAAGACGAACAGACAGTCATCGAAATGGATACAACTACTGAAATTCCATCATTATCGATAACAGAATCTGGGGATGAAAATGAAAGCATTTCGGATGCAGTTGGAGACGCTGATAATGTTGGACGGATTCAAGAGGATGTTTTACCCAGTAACAAAGAACCTGATGATAATAGTGTTGCAACAGAACAACCTGCCACTTCTGAAACTGATGAAAAGGAATCCATTCAAGATGGAGATGGTGACTCTGAGGCAGAACAACATCAACAGGATGTGGCGCTTGGCAACCAAGAAACCGATGATAATGCCATGGCAACAGGTGCCACTTCTGAAACTGATGATGAATTGGTCCCCGGACCGACTCCTCCCTCCTTCATAGCCAAGATCAAAGACCAATACTGTGAAGATGGTGAATCGGTTGATTTTGTAGTCCACTTTGAAGGACACCCACCGCCCGAAGTGTCCTGGTTCAGAGACGACGAACAACTTAGAAACAACGAAGACTTCCTGATCGATACGGATGACACCTCCAGCAAGCTTCACATACCGGATGTGTTCGTCGAAGACAGTGGAGACTTTATGGTGGTGATCGAAAACGAGCATGGGTCTGAGAGGTGTATGGCATGCCTGGAGGTTGAAGGTATACTTGCCCTGTACATAACTGATCTCTCAATGGTGATGGCATTCTTTATATAAACTCACAATCCCTGCCACAACATATGCAAATATCATCATGGCATTACTAACTGTCAATCATAACACCTGCACTTTTAATCATTCATGATTCTTAATTTTTTAACAGAAAAACCTTTAACAACTTCATCTGGACCTTATGATGTTACCCAGCCGCAAAGTAATCCAAGCATACGCAAGAGATTAAGGCCACAAGCACACGGTTTTGGTTGCATTCACGCGTCACGCATATGTGTACAGTGCGCTTGTTGCCTTCATGCGCGCCTGTGTCCTTCTGTATTCGTTCGCTGCTGTAAGCAGGCTTTGCCAATTTGGAACTGATCAAACTATAGTCCCATCAACCCAAATGAACTTAATAATTCATCCTCTCCATTGGTTTCTGCCTAGTGATGACAAGTGGATGGAATTCATCCTTAACATAGCTGTAGTTTAGCAGCCAACTTTTCAATAATCAATAAGGTGATGGAACAAAATCCCTGTTATGGGCCCGGCTGACCCTTTTTTCTTTTTTTAATTTTTTATTTAAACTTTTTTTTTTTACAAAATAGTAACAAAATCGTTTTGAAATTCGTTTGAAATATAACATTTTAATTTTTTTTTATAGATTTCAAAGTTGTATGAACATTTTGAAGGAAAATATACCTGACCGACCGACACTACCCTAGAGCCGGTTAGCAAGTAGAACAGGGGTTCTGTCGCCTATTCATCAGAAATATAGCTCTTTGCCATTTTCAGGATTCACAGAACAAATTATGTAACTTAGGCCATTTGTTTCGATTCTCTAAATGTTTTCAACAAGTTCCTGCCTGTCACAAGCATTGTCTTAGAAGAAATTATTGATGTCGCATCATTGATAATCAGACAGTAAAATATTACCATCCCATATTTACTCCCTTGACATACTGTAAAAGTGGACATTTTGGCGCTACATTTATTTTTGAGCTTTTTGCACTTGGACCAGCTACAGCAAAAATAATTACACACAAATATATTTCTTTTGCATATAGGTCTATGTGATGAAGCTACAAATCGCAAATTAAAAAATGTGCAAACAATTTCAAATCTGCAACACAAGAAAAAATACTTGTGAAAAATTACCACTTTTACAGTAAGCTAACATAACCTTAAGTGATCATACCCTTTTATTATCTTCTAATACCTTGCTTTATGACCAGCATATTACTTGCATAAACCTGCATTTCAATTGCATAAACCTGCATTTCAATTGCATAAACCTGCATTTCAATTGCATAAACTTGCATTTCAATTGCATAAACTTGCATTTCAATTGCATATTAAACTAATAACTTGTATGTAATTGCATTTTGCATCATATTATGTCATTTTGTTCCTTGCAGCTTATGTTTACCCCGTTGTCATGGATATTGTCTGTTGTCTTGGGGAAATATTTGTTTTTTACTGTATATGTGTTTGTTACGATGGTGATGGTATATTTGTTGTGTAACTGAGCAAACCTGTTAATGTCTCTACCATAATGCATTCTTTGTAATATATTACATCCATGAAAATTTTCTCTTTCAAATGTTTAGCATATTAATGTCTGACATTTATGCTTTCCTCTTTGAAATAATGTGTCCAAAATCCTCTGACACATTAAGCATATTATTATTTTTACCAATATGCTTTATTCTTTGACATACACTGTCCATAATATATTTGACTGATTGAATCTTGTCCACCTGTCTAAGTGCACCACATATATTGATAAACTAGATCTGATATTAAATATTAGCACATTATGTAGAACTATTAATTTTCATTTGAGAAACTTGTGGAGAATCCATCGTTTTATTGATAAATCCACTTGTGCACATGCAGTGAGATTTTTGTTTTTGATTCTTTCCCGGTTGGACTATGGCAACTCATTGCTCGGCGGTTTGTCTGCGACCGAGACTAAGTGTTTACAGAGACTGCAAAATAGCGCTGCGCGTCTTGTTTACCATGTCGGCAGACGAACTAGCGCGAAACCATTGCTCCGAGAATTGCATTGGTTGCCTATCCAGCAGAGGATTGATTTCAAGATCTTGGTGCATGTGTACAATTGTATGAATGGTTCGTCACCAACTTATTTACAGGCTTTACTAAACGTTTATAACTCAGGCCGTCAAGGGCTTAGGTCATCTCAGGATCCTACACGTCTTGCCATCCCCAAAACTAAAAGATCATTTGGGGATAAATCATTTTCTGCTTTAGGACCAAGAATGTGGAATGACCTACCCAGTTCTGTGCGTGCCACCCCAAATGTGAAACGTTTTAAACAGCTTTTAAAAACTCATCTGTTCCCTGTTGAATAATTCAGCTTTATTTTTATTTAATTTTTTTACACAATTATTGTATATATATAGTGGTCTTTTAGTGGTTTTTATCACTTTTTAAATGCATTTCTTTTATATAATGTATACATTAATGTACAGCGCATTGGTCTTTTTGGGAAATGCGCTATATAAATTCTTATAATAATAATATCGCCCTATCTCTTTACATGTAACAGAGGCCATTTTAAATTTCAATCATGGGAGGGGGGGGGGGAATTTGGAGGGATTTCTGTATTATTTGGAACTACACAAAAAGAAATGAAGACAGCCACATTCGCGTACTGGAGCAGTGTCTCTATCTATGTTGAAAGGTTTGAAATCTGTTGAAATTGCCACACTTTCCAAATGCTCATATGCATTTTCAGAAAAATACCGACATATCTCCTCCAAATTTGTCCCAATGGTGGAAAAACAAAATGGCGGCGTATCAGATCTAGTTTATAAATCTTGGAAGTGCACAGATCTCTTTATCATATGTGATGCAGCACATCAAAAGGGGGGACTTTGCGGCTGTGTGTTAAAGGTATATTATGTGATCTTTCCAGGGAACGCCGTCAACATCGAGAAAAAAAATTGAAAGTAGATTTTCTTGCAGATTTACATTTCTGATCATAAATCGTACATACATTCCAAGTTACAAAAAAAAAAACAAGTTACAAAAACTGTCGTGGTACCACGATAGTTTATATTTTCACTCTAAATTCACTCTTAAACCATGATTTTGAGGTAATTAGGAATCGTATCGCTCTGTAACTTGGAATGTATGTACGATTTATGATCAGAAATGTAAATCTGCAAGAAAATCTACTTTCTAAAATAAATCGTGAATTGAGGGCGCTATCTGGAAAAGATCACATAAAATGCCTTTAATAAGATATAGATGAAAACGAACAGAAACAAATTAGGAATATAATAAGAATTTAGGAGTCATTTTCACTCGAAAGTTCTCAATGCCTTGATACATTTTCATACATTTTGTGTCATTATAAAGCTTAGGAAATGCTCTGAGAGCACACATAATAAACTCAAAATTGACATCACCTGCAAAGTCCCCTTTTGATGTATTGCATCAAATATAAACCAACCCCAACTCAAACATGCAACATTAACACCCTACCAAACTTAAAAGATCACAACTGCAACAAAGTTAATGACACAAGCATATCTTTTATTATAAATTAATTAACTAACAAACATTCCTTCATAATCTCTTTCCAAATAATGTATTAACACATATTACTTTCAGCAAAGGCAATAAATTGGTTTGTCTCAGCCCTTACGACCATAGCTATTAAATTGACTATATGCACTGAACTTCTCTTCTAAAAATAAATATCCATAACATTTATTTTGGTTTGCTGTCACCCCCCCCCCCCCCCCCATTTAATGTTCATTATAATAATATAAAACAGTTTACCAACCCACAGTAAGTGTTTACAATATACAATTTAACAACAACAACCATTGTTTCCAAGGCAATTAGGCCACACACAAAAAAACCTGTTCTACGGGCCCGACTGACTCATTTTTTTCTGAATTCTTGAGTTTAAAATAGAAAATTAGGGACATTTTGCAAATGTTCAATTTTTCAAAAACAAATTGGAAACAAATTGAAATTTTGAAATTTTTGAATTTGTTTGAAAATTCACCAGAAATTGTGTTTAAAAAAATGCCCCACCAACCGTCCCTACCCGAGAGGTCCGTTTTCCTATAGCCTTATAGCTATTGAGTGTCAGAAAACTGAGACAAACTTATTCTTTTGGGTAATTTAAGAATTTGCTTATATGCGTCCATATTAACCGATATTGTATTCATCATTTCAAATGGGTAAAATAAATTTCTAAATGGTAATGCTTTATTATAAGTCTTTGTACAAGAAGACCTCATATGCACCTGCATCTAAAGATCATTTTGAAATCATTAACATTTACTAGTATAGTATCCTAAAATAGGATGTCATGTTAAATTATTTTCTTTGAATAGTTGTAAATAATTCAATGGTTTTATTTCTTGACAGACAATAGATACTCTCTGTCCACACATTTTTATTTTATTCAAGTCATTAAAACCTTTAATATTCAATAATATGGAATACTGATTTGAACTACATCAATACCTTTTTGAATGTACACTAAAAAATAATGGTGTGGACACATTTTATTGTTTCTCTGCTTTGTTAAACATAATTAGGATTGGGTCTTTCCCCAAGAAGTCTGATAATAGCACTCTTTTTACCCCTCAAACTCTTGAGAGCCTCATCATCTGTAACTAATTCCTTATCTGATGTATGTTTATATATTGTCATGTTAATATTCCTACAGATCCATCTGATGTATCGCCTGGTGAAGGCCACCCTAAGGTCTCCTCACCAGCGCAACCACATCACCCACAAAAACCACACCAACCGCAGCAACCACACCAACCGCAGCAACCACACCAACCAGCCCCGCATCATGCCCCACAGGCACAACAACAGCCGAGACAGGCACCAATACAGCCTGCACAGGTGAGTGTTACTTAACCCCCATGAGAACTACCGGCCGATTGGTCAGAAAGATAGATACATCATTAATTGCACCAATCAGAGACATTTTTACAATAGTTGTATCCCTGATAAAGATTGAAGTGAAATATTTTAAAAGCTGCATTTTAATTGGCTATTCAAATGAGTATATCTTGCAATAAACCAATCAGAACCACTGTAAGATAGGCCGGTAGTGCCCAGGGGGGTTAATATCATTTTTTAAGAGATGGCGGCAATATACCAGAATTTGCATACCCAGTCTAGCCCAAACCTTTAGATAAGAAGCCCAATTTGACTACTTCTAGTTTCCCAAATCTATAATTAAAAATAAAGTTGGTCTACTGTCAAAAACCCGTTTTTAGGAAGCCCAATTTGGGCTGCCATTATTCATTCATTCATCATTTATTTCCATAACATCAAAATAACAAATAACATCAAATTACATCAAAAATCAGTAAGAAACAATCAGATAATTTACAACAACAGAAAAACGAAACGGTTATGGAGGAGAAGACTGGAAGGCCAAAAAGGCCTGTAAAGTGCCATCCCCTGAAGCCCTGGGACAATAAAACACAAAACCAATACAGCCAAATTTAAAACCTAAATATGACACCAACAATATAACCATCCATAGTTAATTGGGATACTTTTGTTGTTGTCCATGTTAAATATCCATAATTATAGGAAAGCACTTTCTACAATGGCACAGAACAATTTACTTTGATTTCCCTACATAATCTTGAGAAAGGGTGCTCATTAAATTGATTATTGTATGTGAAATGGCCTGTTTTTTGTGACAGAAACGACAGCAATCATAATGAGCAAGTGTGGTTGAAATTGTTATTACGTCGCAGGAATCGTATCTGATTATTAGGATTTCTTGTGGTTCCCGTTAAACTTTGAGCACATTATTTGTTCTCATAGTTGATGTTATAGCTTTTTTCTCTAAACTTTCATGTCCTTAAGTAAAATCAATTGTGGTATATTTAAACTTATTTTTTTCCTTTCTTTTCACACCTTGATTTAGGCTCAACAGCAACATGCTCAGCCAGTACAACAACAACCGCAACAACAACAGGCTCCCGGCGGCCAAAGCCCTCCTCAATTCCTATACAAACTTGAAGATACGTCAGCTTTTCTTGGGGAACCAGCCAGATTCTCAGTCAGACTCGGTGGTTCCCCACCTGCAAATGTGAACTGGTATAAGGTACGAGATATCATGTTAAAGATATGATACACCGTGTTATTTTAGGGATACACTCTAATATCAATAAAGTATTTCTTTTTGTATAAATGTTTATCATGATTTTATGAGGAATTAAGACATTTTCATTATTCAGGCAAATGATAATCTTGCAATCATGACAACTTTTCTGATAAAGCTAGAATTCTTTCCTTTTACTTGCCTTCTTTCCTTCTACATGTCTCTAGTTTGTTTTTTGTTTTTCAATAGTGGCAACTGTTCTTTTTAAGTTATACACAATGTTTTATAAATGAGTAACTATGTTCTTATTAAAATTTGATAATCTAGAGAATAAGAGGACATTTTTAGAGTTGTAGTGGGGAAGGGGATCCTGTTGATTTACTCAATACTTAAAATATTATTTGTTGTTGATACACAGGGGCCACTAAAACTAACACAAAGTGACCGCATCAAGATGCTATCAGATGAGGGCGTCCATACCCTGCTCTTGCTTGAAGTAAAGCCTGACGATCAGGGGGCATATCACTGTGAAGCAAGGAACCCATTGGGTGTTACGAGCTGCGCAGCAGCACTTAGAGTGGAAGGTAAGGGTAGTAGAAATTAGGGGAGGGGGAAGGGGTGGGGTTCAAGATGCTATAAGGTTTATCGCGAATCGAAAAAAACCCATTGATTATCCTTTTCTGTTGCATTGTGGGATCGCAAAAGGGCAAAAAGGTAAGGGTACATGTAGTAGAAATTAGGGGAGGGGGAAGGGGTGGGGTTCAAGATGCTATAAGGTTTATCGCGAATCGAAAAAAGCCATTGATTATCCTTTTCTGTTGCATTGTGGGATCGCAAAACGGCAAAATCTGCCCCGTTCTGGATCCCACAATGCATCAGTAAAGGATAATCAATGGATTTTTCCCGATTGGCGATAAGGCTTATTGGGTGAGGATGTCCATATAGATGGTGTGACCGGTGACGTAGTGCCCGGCGGTTTGCGTGCGCACTTACAGGGAACGATGCTTTAATTCACACTTGATTGATCATTGCTTACCATGCTTACGGTGTAATAGTGCAGTAGTCATGGTATGCATCCCTAAGCACAATGAGAGACCAGGTACTAAATCTGGTTGCCCGGCGGTTTGCGTGCGCACCATAAGGGCATGTGCTTTTAAAATTGGCGCTCAGTGATGTGTGTTTTGCTTTCATATAGTAATGTATGCAGTAGTCATGGACTAGTACCTCTAGCGACACTTAGAGTTGAAGGTAGGATATATACTAGGGAGGGGAGGGAGGGAGGGAGAGAGGTAAACGATGTAACGAGACAAAGGTATACATACACTGCTCTTGTTTGTAGTGAAATCTGATGATCAGGGGGCTTTACTGTGCGGCACCAGCAACGAATACATTGCATACACTAGCTGTACTGAGCAACACCCGAGGGTTATCTGAACCAATTATATTTTCACAATTGACCCACAACCCTTGTTGGGTGGGTGTAAATGTGAGCAATGATAAATATGCAGTTCTAAAACTATGCTCTGATCATCTCATGGTTTTAGGAAATGTCAAAGACTCATATACAAGGTGTCTCAGAATGATCTATACCTGGGTTTCAAAAATATATTAAAAATATAAAACGAATAGTGTTTCAAATTTAAACACTTGCGATATGATGGTGGAAATGTTTCCTACTTATTCTGTTAATTTCATTGAGATATCTCTTTTTGTTCTGCTGTGGCAAGACATAATCGATGAAAAACGTATTTTCATATTTTGGCTCACATAATACATCTTTACAGCTATTTTCCCTAACACTACCAGCATTTCAAACAATAAGTTATATTCAAAACTCCCACCAAAGAACGAAAGGTTAAAACCACTCAAACTAAACAAATCCTGCCATATTCAATCAAAGCTTTGTTTTCTATGCACACAACAATCAATTGTTATCAAAAAGTTAATTAAATAAGAAGAGGGTGCAATAATAATGCGAATAACATTTCAGAAATAATTTAATGTTTATTTTAAAGGGTTAGTGACTTAATAGATTTTCATAATGGATCATTTCGACAATAACTTGAAATCTACTATCGTTACAAAAAAGTATGTATTTTCCATCAGAAATGTCTGATTTCAAAATCTAAAATTCCTAAGAAAGCTGGGCGTTAGCTCAAGATATATATATGAAAACAGTTTGGACAATATCGATAAAGTTTATACCGAAAAAAATGTATATTACCTCGGTATAAATAATTCTGAGACACCCTGTAGTTGCATGTTCTCTGTCACTGAATGCCCCGGGATACATAAGTGGTAACCTTGGGCCTGCACAAATATAATACATCATGCTCGCATCATACAAATGATAGGCAATTAGAGGGAGCTGTACTAACAAAGTGGCATTAAGGGTCGAAACCAAAATTGGGCTACTTTTGGATTGGAGCTTCTTTGGTCAATAATAGTTCAAACACTGCAAATAGATTAGTTATACATGAAAGGTGCTTTTTAGCATTGAAAGGCTTAAAAAGGGGGTTTAGAATAATTTCCTGGAATCATGAACCATGACAGAACCAGTGGACATAGAAGATGAAGAATTTAATCTGTTATGAACCAGTACATCATTATGGGGTATTACCTATCCAATCAATTGTCTGATCAATAATCAATAATCAATCAATTTGATCAGCTGTAAAGTTGATCTGTAAAGAATCCAAGGTGAAATGGGCTTCAGTATCCACATGTAGTCTGAGACCAATATACCTAAATTTCTCAGCATGTAGTAGCCATACCTTAATGGAGCAGAAATGGGGAAATTTCATTCCAAAGGTGACAAAAGTCATCAGCGTGAATCATCTGATAAAGTGAAATATGCCTCTGTACCATGTAAGTAATCAATTGGGACAGTAATACTAACTAATACCAATCTAATTAAAACTAACTAAGAAAAGTTGATAAATGCTGTCTAAAAACATACACCATGCAGCAGCATGTTGCAACTATTTTGGACTTTTTATTTACAGAGAGTGTAGGGCTGGTATATAACTCAATGTTGTGCTAACTGCCCCGTTAACGGAAAAAATGGATATGTTTCACAGCTTATTACATGCGTGTACACATTGCGCATGTGTGGGGCACAGAACACGATATTGCCCATAACTCTTTTTTACTGAATGTCAGATACTTGCAACCAAGTATTATGACAATGTCTACTCTAATACCCATATAGAATAAGCTTAAAGCTTCATGCACAACTTGTTTAAGCACAGCTTTATTCCATTGGGCATAAAAAATGTCAGTGGTTACATAAGTAGGTTATGCTAATACTTCTTTGTTAATAATTTTAAGAGGGGACTCAAGGAAGTTTTTGACTTAATTTTTTGAATTTTGTGAGTTCTGTAATTATTGAACTATTAATCAAATGCATATAAAAGTATACATTTTTAGAAAGGAAATGGATCAGAAAATCCAAATCATGCATCAATTTTTACCAATTTTTTTGTTGTTGTTGAGAAAATCACACCAAAAAAAAATCACTTTTTTAACCCAAAAAAGTTGAACAAGGCTAACAAAAATAATTTTGAGTAAAAAATTCCCAAATTACTAGATTATGATGTAAAGACACTAACTTAGGCACTATTTGTTTTTAAAACCTGTTCTAATATTTTTTGAAATTTTGACCAAAAAGGTGATTTTGTAATTGTTTTTCACTTTTTTGGCGCTTTTTGGTCAAAATTTCAAGATTAGGTTTAAAAAACAAAAAAAATTGTCCCTAAGTTAGCGACTTTACATCACAATCTAGCAATTTTGGAATTTATTTGGGTCAAAAAAGTGATTTTTTTTTTGTGATTTTTTTCTTCAAATAACAACATTTTTGGTCAAAAATTGATGCAAAATTTGGGTCTTCTGACCTATTTCCTTTCCATAAATGTATATTTTATATACCTTTGAGTCCTAGTTCAATAATTACAGCACTCACAAATTTAAAAAGTGACTTCCTTGAGTCCCCCCCTCAATCTATTTCAATCTGTATCCATCTTCTAAAAGAAAATTGTTTAGGAAAAAAAATGTTGTCTTTGAATATTTGATGTAAGATATGTCTCAAAATATTCAAAGTCAAATGTTTACTTTTTGGCCATCAAATTGTGTAAAAATTGAAAATGATTGGATAAAAAATATTAAAAAAGTTATTTGACATTCAAATGAAAAAAGTGTATTAGCCCTGTATCATTTCAATTAATCATAATAATACTATTCCGATATTCAATTTTTGTATTTCCAGCTGATGATCTCGCTGGTCCCGGTCAACCTTCTGCTCCAGTCATTCGAGCATCATTCAATGATGTTGATGTCTATGAGGGTACACCCGTAGAATTCATATGTCATGTTGACGGCAACCCAGGTAAGCTTACTTACTTCAGCTATTTGTCTCAATTTCAACTGATGGTGATATTATTGTCCACAGTCCTTATGGAAAAAACCAACATCTTATCCTT
Organism: Ophiura sarsii; assembly: GCA_035610835.1. NCBI lineage: Eukaryota > Metazoa > Echinodermata > Ophiuroidea > Amphilepidida > Ophiuridae > Ophiura > Ophiura sarsii. The sequence continues at coordinate 10,613,103 of CM069459.1, read as the reverse complement.
ACAATATAACAATGACCCTGTGGTTGAAAAACTATGATGAAATCATATTTGAGGGCACTTCTCCCTAGTTATGCCATGACAGGCATGCTTGACCACAAACATGTGTAATAACAGTTGTTCTTTTGTAGATGGGGTTCGTTTTACGTGCATAACACGTTATAGGTCTAAGATCAATTATTTTCAAGAAAAATGGTACCTACTTAATATCCAGTCAATATTTTACTTGTTTAGGGGGTCAATTTGGCAAGAAAAATATGCAAAAACCTCATTTTATGGTGAATTTTGGCTTCAGAGGAAATATGCGTTACAAGAGGTAAAACACGTCTAGGGGATGTCTGGAAAATCTTTGGACAGGCATGCTTACAACATTGACCCCCCTCCCCCTGCCGGTGCCTCTAGCACCCAGTACACCTTCAACATGTGACACCTCTAGCTGGGGAGTGACATAATCTAGCTTCAGGTTCAATATTCCTAATAAAGTGAAAGGCAAACAGTATGTTTTTCCGGCCGCATGTATAAAGTAAAACTACCCAATGGTTATGCATAGAAAGTGTTGCTTTATAATACATGTACAGGGGCAAGAGCACTTACAAGGTTTTGAAAGATAGACACTTTTTAGCCCTTGAATATGTTAAAGCAGAGTGTCCAAACTTAAGGTAATTAAATATTGTTGAGATCTTGGATCCAACAAACGCAACACTATTTCACTTTACTTCTAAGACAAACATTATACAATATTGTACAATGGATGGTCAGTGATCACTGTATAATTACCATAATGTCAAAGGTTACCTATACAACGTGTCCATTCAGGGCCTATGACACTATAAACTATTACCCAATGAGAATGAAGGATAAGCCTTACAATTAATACAATGAGAGAAACCCCCAACACATGACTTAATGATGTTGACGCAGGTGTATGGCCTATAAAAGCACCCAATTACAGCTAAGCCTAATTACTCTACACATACAATCCAGAACCAACAATATGAAGTATTACTTTATACATGCTGAAGGGCCAGATGGAAATCATACAAGGTTTTGACAGAACAGCGAAGACATGCAACATTATGATGGGATCACTGAAATATATACTGTTGCCCCCCCCCCCCCCAACTTGAGGTGACACAGAGTATAAAGATATTTTCCCATCCAGGTCTAAATTCCAGTTGAGCCTAGTGGAACTGGTTTCATGGAAACCAGTTGAAAATCAAGTAAAACACAGTTCAAACCAGTTAAGATCCAGTTACAAAACAGTTCAAACCAGTTGGTTTTAATATGGAAAATGGACAGCTTCAACTGGTGTTTGAACTGGTTTTGAAACCCAGTTAAGATCCAGTTGAAAACAGTTAAAACCAGTTGGTTTAATATGGAAAATGGACAGCGTTTCAACTGGGATCAACTGGAATTTAGACCTGGGCATTGTTTAATTCTGTGGCTAAATATATCTCTCTTACATATTTCCCCCTGCAGAACCAACTATATCATGGTATCTGAACGATGCCGTCATCAAGCCGTCACGCTACTTTATGATGATCTATGAAAATGGCGTAGCCAGACTACTGATCAATGAAGTATTCCCGGAGGATGAGGGCATGTACAAGTGTGAGGCCGTCAACTCCAAGGGTCGTGTGGCGTGTAATGCCAGGCTCAATGTGGCAGGTACAACAGAATCAGGGGAAGATTTGTAAATTATGGGCGGGGTCATTTATTACCTTCAGGGATGCAAGACTTCCGGAAATTTCCGGAATTCTGGAAATTTGGCCATAAAAATAAGAATTCCAGATTTTTGGAAGAAGGATTTTTTTGTTGTTGCATTTCCGGAATCGGATGATGATATTTCAGCATAAAAAGAGTCAAACATGTTTTTTTAGGGGGGTGATACTCTATATCCTATTCTCCAGACAAGCCCCTATAAAAAATTTACACCGCGTGCAAATGCTTGGGCCATCTGGCCAAGCTCGCGTAAAAAGTTCAGGAAATTGATCAATCACCCACTTGCATCCCTGTACCTTGAAGTGCCTAGGGCCTAATGTCTATTTGGTCTGACCAAATTTGTATCGTTTTCCATAATTAATTACCAATGGAGTAGTTGGTTTCGGAAGAAAACTGTGAAACACTGCCAAACAAATATTTGAAGTGCCTTTTTATATGTAATTGTAACGCAACTATATATGCTATCAGTGGTTGCTTTCTTATCTTTTTATTCAAAAAAATTTGCATTATTTAAATCAGCCAATGAGATTAAAGGATGCATGTATGATCCTTTCAATCTGCCCAATACAAATGCAGAGATGAAAGATGAAAGTGCAATCACTTGAATAGCTAAGGGTCAAATCAGTGGAATATTTTGTTGCAAATAGTGACCAGACAAAATATTCTCTTTATTTGACCTTTGACCTACATTCTGCTGAATCATTCATATCATGTCATTCCAAATAAGGGCATTCCTGCCTTTCTTCTGGATGTGGTATCAGACTGACAGAGAATTGTGGGTCATAAGTAAAACCCCTGAACGGGAGAAGCAAAGAAGCAACATAAATAATAAAACAGCAATAATTTGAAAGAAAATTGTTCAATAATCAATCGTCGTAACACTGCTGCAGTAAGTTTTTAGACATTTTACCATTTTAAGAATATTTATTTGTGTGTATGTTAGTGCGATCGATCATAATTATATAGAAAATCTGCATGTAGGTATCAGACACATACAAAAATAGGAAAGATAATATAATGAAACTTTTTAGTGATTAATTTTGATGATATATTTACTCAATAATGTTTTCCCGCCTACTAACCACCCATGATTACTTTGTAGTGACATATTATAATTCTGGCGCTTTTAAGGAATGTTTTTTGAGATTTGTGCATGGATGTATATGATAGAAGAAAGATGCCGCCATGGCAACAAAAGAGAGATAGCCACTCCCACTTTTTTCTCTTTAGTTGCCATTTTGAACTTTTCATGGCATAAAGGTGTATCACCTATTCTGTTAACCCAAAATATACTTCCTTTTACTATAGGTATGATACCACGTTGTCCCAACTTTCTCATCAGAAAAATAAGCAACTCATTGAGATAATTATAGAAACAAGTCCCTTGTTACCAAGTTTTAAGACAAAGTTTCTAAATAAAGTAATTATCTTTTCTCTATGAAATGGTTGGGGACAATATGACAAACAGTATGGTAACAAGATGTGTACTGCAGGTTAGACTAATAGGAGATAAACCCTTTTGCCATTAATAGGTCGATTTTGTTATACTATTAAATTCTTCTCCACTTCTGCAGCAGTGTTACTTCAAAATTGAATAGATATGTATTATAACCCTGTCAGTCATTGGCTGGCAGGATTTGAATTATTTGAATCAGCCAATCAGATCATCAAGATGCATGTTAATCCCTTGTTAATCAACCAATAGAAATGCAATATATAGAATATGGTGTATGGTATATGGTACATGTAGGTGTTTCTATATATATTATTTGGGGGAATGGTTTAAGCTTTTCCTGGTAAAGGAATGAATTTTTGTGATAATATTTAATCGGAAATGAAAATCCATGCAACTTCAAACTCCATATACAATCGTAAAATTTGATGGAAATCTACTTGTTTTAAAGTTTATAAGAATAGTTGACACATTCAATATCATATACCATGCAATAATTAGGCTAAACTATATTATATCATATTTGAATTTAAATTTGCCAACGCATCATTCATTGCATGTTATGCTTAAACACATATCAACTTCAAATTAGGAGGCCCTAGATAATACTATAACAGGGTCCCTTAAAATATTTTTATATTCAAAATAAAAACATCTCACATATTTATAAAAACATTCAGACTCACCACATGCATGTCGTGGAAAGAAGAATGAGCACAGCACATGCTTGATAAAATAGAAAAATGATGCTTCAATTTAAACACATCTCACCCACTGCAGCTTTTAGAAAAACTGTTTTTATATTACCTAGTGTTTCTATAACCAATCCAGTGTTTTTATTGTATAATTAGCCAATAGAAATGTGATTATTTATCAGTCCATTCAGTGAATGTGATTTTAATTATATTGTACACTTGTAGGTATTTTGTATCAGGTGTTTTTAAAACTGAGAAATTTATCCTTAATAATCTTAATATAGCTTGTTGTACATTGCCGGTAGATATTCTATGAGAGAAATTGCAAAGTACTTCAATAAATGTATATTTGATAGTGCCTTTCAACATAATAAATCTAGAAACAAGTAGACATATTTGAAGCTTGAAATAACCAAAACCAAAAACAGTTTGCTGCACTTTTATAGAATATTAGTCATAATTTTATGGTGTATTTTTTACCAACATTAGTTTGATTTTATAATCCTTTAGTTGATTTTGAACTGCCAAATAGTATTTTAAAAAGTGTTTTAGAAAACAAATACTGCTGATGAATTACCAAAAGTATTCACATTTGTCTTTTTGTATGTAATTGTATATTTGACTCAATTGTGAAAGTAGAATCCAATCAATAACCGATAATCAATTAAAGTTGATTTACTTTTTGTCGATAAGTTATTTTTGAACTTCTGCAAATTTTATCAGAAATAAATTTGGATAAATCATGCATTTTAATTAAAAATTATAATTTGTTTGCAATAGCTTATTAGGCATTATTGGTATCAGTTGAAAAAATCTCTTGTTTAGTAACCTGTGATGTTAAATAATGGAATAAACGTTTACAGTTTCACAGCTTTATGCATATTCAGTAGTGTAACGGGTCACCAAACAGGCTATTGCTTTACCCACTACAGTAAGGAGATCAATCTTGGACTAAAAGCCAAAAACATTCTTTCAAATGACTCTATAGTTTGATCAGTTCCAAATTGGCGAAGCCTCCTTACAGCAGTGAATGAATATTGAAGAATGCAGGCACACATGGAGGCAACAAGCGCACTGTCCATCATGTGTGACGCCAAAAACTGTGTGCGTGCGGCCATAATTGCGCGCACGCATGGATTATTTTGCATGCAGAGAGATAAAAATCAAATATTTCTCACCAATTTGGAAATTATTAAACTATAGTCTATTTCCCTTCTATGAGGCAGTGAGGTCACTGGGTACTTCGTTGATCACAATGAATAAATGTGTGCGTAATGCTGCACTTGTAACTTGTAACGTTACGTCACTGCGCAGAGAAAGGTTAATAGAGTATAACTATTCAAGGCATTATGAGAACTCTAAATACTCAGCTTTTCATAAGATTTCTGCATTTTCAACCTGAGATGAACATGGATATTTGTCTCAGTTTTCAACTGCCTGAGCTCAGTATAAACTCAGCCAGAAATTTACAATGGACACAAAATACATTATGGACCTTAGACAGCCATGTCACCAAATACAATTTGGAGCAATTCTTCAAATTTGCATACTATTTTGGCTTTGAGTCCAATTTTGATCTTTTTGCAGACAGCTCTAGTTCAGCAGGTTTAGTTCATGTGTTGTTTTTTGTTTTTTACATGTGCCTTTCATTTGTAAATTCATGCGAGTCTTTCCGACTTTTTGTCTTGTTTTTGAATATACCTTGATTTTATCTGTATGTGTGTTTTGTATTGTTTTGTAAATCATTTCATTTCCCGGTGGTGTCTTATTGTTATCCTTTTGATGGTTATTAGGTTACCATAGAAATTTGTTTTTGAATATTCAGTCTTTATGTAGATGAGGGTATGCTTATGCATGAGAAGTGTTATTTTTTGAAATATTTATTGATCATATTGTATTTTATAAATGTAAATCGGTTAAAAGTTATAGAGTAAACGACAACTCCACACAAAATTGTAACGTAATGAATCATTGTAGTATCATGCCGGAATATAAAAAAGATATGAGAGATTTGAAATAAATAAATCATCATAGTTATGAAAATTTGGTGACTGCACAAAAAACGAAGACTTTGACTCTGTAGTTGCTGCCAGTGTGAAGGCTCCGAAGAATTGAAGACTGTGGAAAAGGCTAAGACTTGAGGATTAAAGGGCACTGTGCAATATTTTTTCTTCAAATTCACAAACATTTATTTCTATTTCTATTTAATTGGGGTTTTTTTTCTTCTATTTTAAATGAAGACCAAAAAAATCAGTCCGTCAGACACGTAGAATAGGTTTGAACCATTGGTTTTATTGCAACATATAATTGAGTGGGAAAACGTCTTTGTTGCATTTCATGTAAAACTATGCACTTCATTTTAAGGTACTGTTCAATTTTTGCACTCATTGGCCAAATCATAGAAAAGCAAACATTTATCAATTGCAATCACTTAAAAACAAGACATGCTGTTTTAAAAGCAGGCCGTAAGCAGCACCGATTGTCAGTGCTAATTCGTATACATAACCAGCTACCAAAATTGCATCCAAGCCATGAACAGCAACCAAAATGCACTTCATATAAGTCTATAATCCATTTAAAGCTTACCACGCATCCACAGTCTTCACCCAAATCATCATAACCTTAATACGCACTAATATTATACTAAGGTGAGAAGGGGCCTACCATACCAAAATTGGCCTACCATACCAATAGACTTGCCAATTCCAGTGAGGAATTTTTTTTATCTAAGGGTGCTAAATGGTTTTCTATCAATTCTTAGGGTGTTATTTTAACAGGATTTTTGGTGAACCTGGAAGCCTGCATGCAAAGAACCTTGTTCGTTACAAAATTATGGTAACAAACAACGGCTACTAAGCATTATGTAGCACATTTGTAGCAATGCGTGCTTCAAAATGAGAGGTAATGTATGGTTATGGTTTTCTATAAATGGTGTGGTATATTCCTTCTCATTCTTAACCTATAAAGTGCCTAATAAGGTCTTGATGATTTACTCATGGGGAGCATGGTTGGCGGAGTCAATTTCTTCAATTGAATTTTCACTTTCGGTTTCACTGTTGCAAAATTTTGCAGTGTTTCCAACTCTTGCTGGTCAGAACCAATTTGGACCAGATTTCTATGAACTTGTTTGAATCAGATTTTGCCCGTATTCTTTTCTGATTCAAATCTCTCATTTACTTTATCTCTATCGCTATAAGGTAAATATATATAGCAATATGTCATTGTTTGAATTGAATTACTTGCTTGATTTTGTTTTTTTTACAAAAGCAAACAAAACCAAAAAATAATGGTGATGATCATGATGCCAACAATTGTTTCTGAATTGTTCACAACTCCCCAACAACATTTCAGCTTTGTCTCTCTCTTTATATCCTATTTTCAGTTGAAGAAATTGAATCAGCCGCTGTGCCCCCAAAGTTTATAAAGAAGATCTCCCATGTCGAGGTGCTGGAGGGAAACCCGGCCCGATTTAACTGTAAAGTAACGGGCAGCCCCCGTCCAGATATCAAATGGTTTCGCGAGGATCAGGAAATAGAAAGCTCACCATACATGAGGATACAATCGTCACCTGATGGCTCAAGCTCCCTCGTGATACAAGAGGTTTTTGCAGATGACTCGGGAAGGTTTACAGTGAAGGCGTCCAACCCAGCGGGGGAGGTTCAGTGCACAGCGCACCTGGTTGTTGAAGGTACATGCATGACTAATATACACTCACCCGCATGTTGACCCCTGACCCCTTTGTGCAACTTTCTTTCTGTGTGATGTTTTTAAGCTGGCTGAGTACTTGTGGATACTTCATGTCTTTAGAATGGTTTCTTGAAAAACAACATTCCAATTGTGTTTCGTGACTTTTAGCCTTTGCCACTTGCTATGGTAAACTAAAAGTTTGTTGTTGATGGATGAAATTTCATACAGATTTACTGATTGCTTGATTGTGTAGCAAATATTTGCTACATTTGATGTTGCAAATATTTGCTACATTCGATGTTGCAAATATTTGCTACATTTGATGTTGCAAATATTTGCTACATTCGATGTTGCAAACATTTGATGTTGCAAACATTTGCTTCATTAGATGTTGCAAATAATTGCTACATTCGATATAGCAAACATATGCTACATTTGGATGTGCAAACCTTTGCTACATCTGATGTTGCAAATATTTGCTACATTTGATGTTACAAGTTTGCTACATTTGTTGCATCTGATGTTGCAAACATCAACTCCATATTTAGCAAACAATATCGACATAGGAATGTAGCGAGCATATTAAAAAGGAAAGATACATTCCGAATTTGAAGGAAGATTGAAAAATATGTCTTTCACAGTGCCAGTCAGCTTATTTCTACAGGATGGGAGTACTCAGGATTGATTGATTCACTGATATCATCCTTGAGCCTGGTCATTGGTCCTATAAGTTCTCACCCTTTCCTTGGATACACTTCAAGAAGTTGCACTTTCAAATGACTAATTACAATTTAGTCTGTCTTTCCATTCGTCATGTCATGTGTCTCGTCAGATGTTGTGTCTTCGTATCCGTTTCTGTGTGTTTGAGTGCTGAAAGTGACTTGATACGAGATGAAAACAAGAGAGAGTGAAGGCTGATAAGGGAAGACATTTGGGAGCTTGGGCTGACTAGGAAGATGGAAACATTTTGGGTCACTGTTGTTTGTTGAAATATTTGTTTTTGTTTGTTTGTTTTTTGGGGTGTTTGTCTGTTGCCATCGATGTATGTTTAATGTGTCATTGTCTATATGTTCAACAAATTGTCTATTGTGACGTTCTGAATGAAAAAGAAGGAATAATGTTCTATTTTTGGAATATTAAAGTGCAAGTTCTTTGGGGGTATTTTTTAGACATGACTGTTTTTTCCGTATGTGAGGAGAAGGGAGGTTGAACTTTTATGGTTTGGGATATAGATTAAAAGTATTATGCATATTTCAAATGCGTTGTTGGTGGATGATTTAGTGTAGAGATTTGAATAGTATTCTCTCTAGAAATGAATAAATATGTGGTTCTATTCTGTTAGAATGAGACTATGTGTTTGATTGGTGTGAATGTAGGTGGTTAAGTAATAAGAAATTAGTTTTGAAAAGAATGTTTGAAATGTGTTTTCATTACAAAAACACTGAGGAGATGATCAGGCAATTGTTTTGGTGTCGTTTGTGTGAATGGTGAGTGTGTGATGAGTAATACAAAATAGTATACAATATAATATGTTTTGTTACAGGGAATTAACATAGTAAATAAATGTAGTGATATTTAAAGATGTCTTTATTTTTATAAACAGCATGATTTGATTAACTCTTTTAATTTTATCAGTTTATGAAAAGTGTGTATATTTTAACCATAATAGCATGACAATTAGAAATGTTTTCAACCCTAACCGTTGTAAGAATAGTAGGCATGTACAATTAGCATAGCGTAGGTAGACACACCAGTTACCTATACGTTGTGGCGAACACAGGCAACCCACCAACCAATCAAAATGCATGGAGTGAGCATGTGCAGTGCAGCAGATGTGATTAGCAACCAATGATGGACATTTCCATGGCAACAGCTCATAACCATGGATGTTGTAGAATGTGTGACTAACAAAGAAATATGTGGAGATGTAGTAGCAGTGTTGCCGTACACCTCGATCAAAGTGTAAGTTTTACGTTATTTCAGTAACTCAATGGTGGATATGTTCAAAAATATCATGCTGAAAGAAAAAGAGGGCAAAAATATTCGACATGGATGTATCTTTCGTAAAGGGTTCAAAACAGATCAATAGTAACAAAGGGTATATTCCCCGGTGGTTTCAGTCAACATTGACCTAGGGCACGCATGATCACTCCTAAAATCGCAGAAAAGGGGGTTTTGTTTATCACGTCCGCCCGATTTCCAAAAAATAGGGGTGTTTTTATTAAGCTATGTCCTCTAAAAGAAAAAAAGGTAGGCCCGTTATATTTAAAGACCCCTTGTCCGCTCTTCTGCGCATTGATTATCAGGTACACCAAATGTATCCTTGTTTTTGTGCAAAAAAAGGAGACTATTTAGAAAGTGTCCTTGAAAGGGTAAAATAAGGGGTGTTTTTTCAAAAAGAATGTCCGTGATTTTGTGTGAAAAGGGGGGTAAAATGAGCAAAATTGTCGTTGAAACACCGTCAAATAGGGGGTATTTCAACCTCTGGGAACGATCATGCATTACCCCTTTGAATACAAAGAGAAAACACCGGGGTATAGCATAACACTTGGAATTACTTTTCAGAAGGGTACAAAATGTAAGGAGAAAAGGGGACAAATTTGTTGAAAAGGTCACAAGGTAATACTTGTTTGGGTCCACTAAAAAAGTCCATAGCAGTGCATAATACCCACCTCTGTATATGTCCCCAATAGGAATTGTCAAAACTCAATTTTGGTTAGTACTGTACCTAACATATGATGGTTTATTCAATATGGATGACTTTCCTTATTACTCTTCCCACAATGCACCTTGGTTATGACAAATTATAGTTTAGTCTGTTCCAAATTGTCGAGAAATATGTGTTTTTATCTCTCAAAGTGCAACAATAATCCAAGCATGCTCGCGAGATTTTGGCACACTTAGCGTCACACACACACTCTTCTGTATTAGTTCGCTGCTGTAATGAGGCTCGCCAATTTGGAACTGACTGAACTACAGGCAATTATGTTATTCATAAAACCTTAAATCTGTTGCGGTAAATTATTTGTTTTCATTTCCTGTGGCATTTCAAATCTAAGGATCAAAATCAATTTTCCACTGGGTTTTTTTAGAAACAAAACAGAACATAGCTTCATTTCCAGAAGAAGAAGAAAACAATTTGTTGAGGGTACAATTAGTGGGTCCACATTTACCAGCACTTAATGAATGTCTAGATAGTAAAGTGAACAAATAAAACAGTAATAACAGTTTGTGTGTGTTTTTAATACTAATTTGAAAAAATATTTACCTACTAATCTTACTATAATGGCATGATTGATGTTTTTACTAAAAATATCTCAATCTACTGTCAATTTTGATCAAAATAACATCGGCAGTTTAGTGTAAACATCATCATCAACAACAACAACAGGTAAGTCCATCCAAACGAGAGTGTAATATAGGGCAATATAGCATGGTTGAAGGGGGAAATTACTCATGAATATGCATCATTCATAGAGGTGCTATCTCATGAATAGGGATGGATATAATGATAATAGGTAGTCCATCCAAATGAGAGTGTAGTAAAGGGCAATAATGGTTTGAAGGGGTTTACTCATGAATATGCATAATGGGGTATATCTCATGAATATGTGCAAAAGTATAATGATAATGGGAAGAATCTCACATCACACAAAACTCTTTTCAAAGAGATAACAGATTTGTACAATCAGAATTATGATAAAAACAATGCCCCACATGCAATGCAAACATGCAACTGATATGCCAGACCCTTTCAGGAAAATATATCTTTGAGAAAATGCATCACAAACATCCATAATGATCCTTAACGATCCTTAACGCTTTCTACAAAATTTCTCAAATTGTTTCAAAAATGTCAAAATTATTTAATCATATCACCATATTTGGAATCACCATGAGAAATACATTACAATGAGTACAAACATGCATAGTATTGGTTTAGTAATCCTTCAATTGAGATAGGACTTTGAAAATTAGGAAAGGTTTCTGAAAAATCTGTTTTGTATAATGGTAAACTGGTAGCCGCATGGAAAGTGTTAACTTCACCAGAATTACATCTGTAGGTTAACAGTACTTAGAGAGCAGCAGCGGACTAGGTTTTGTGGTGCCTGGGTATCTCAATTAGAAACAAATTGTACTCCTGATTGAAAAAGTAACTCTTCCCATAGCTTAAAAAGCTCCCCCTGTGGCTGAATAATCGGAATGGGGATAAGGACCTAGTATATTTTAGAGCCAATAAGTTAAAGAATGGATGATTTTTATCAAACTAATTTGGCACCCCTCCCCTCTAATGTGGCACCCTTTGCATGTGCCACTTACTAGTTTAATTATGCCATTGCAGAAAATGGTCCAATTTTACATCAACTAAGAGAATAAGTATATTGAGCTCTATTGAAGAAGGGATACACACTCTTAAATGTGGATGACTGCCCTCTGTAGTTCTACTTTCTATAATAACCAACATAGTATTTTGTGAAATAGATTAACTTATGAATGCAACACTGCCCTCTCAAACTAAGAATAAGATCACAATGCCATTTTCTGACTACCAGATCATCTCTGCCGATTAAGACAGATTAACACATACATTGCGAACAAAAATACATCAAAATAAAATTGAAAAAATAGTAAAAAACAAAAGATCGTCCAAAAACCAACTTTCTTTAAAAGTTTGTACACAAGCATGGGTACCTAAAAGCAGGGCTGCAACTTCAGATTTTTTCCAGCCAGCCAGTTGGGCAGGTAACTCTCAAAAAATACCACCAGGTAGTGTATCACACTTGTACTGTGAGTTCGAAAATATTTACCCGCCAGTTGGACGGGTACGTTTGTATCTTCACCCACCAACCTGACGCACAAGGTACCCACTATGGGCAGGCGGATGGGTACTATTTCCAGGCCTCCCTTAGAATTAGACGCGTGACACAACATGGCTTCAGAATTGGGCTCCTATTCTCTCTGGCAACTCTGCCCATATGTGTAGTACATGTAGTACTCCTGTCTACTCATGTGCTCATACCATGTATACCTGTTAACAAAACACACCACTTTACTTTTATGTTAGAAGTTGTTCATGGCCATTCATCTTTCACTACAAAATATGCAAATATTGGCCTTAAAATCTGTAAATTGAGTCTGGGCACTATGGTTTCAGTCAGTGAACCGCTATTAAATATAAGCAGTACATCCTTAAACCTTGGGATTTGTAGGTAATTACTCGGTCTGATTTGTGAATACAATAAGAATACAAATTTCAGTCAAATTGGTGAGAATTAAACTAAAACTGGCTAGTAAATAGAGGATGTTAAGGTCATTTATGGTCAGCCAACCTAAGATGATGCCGCTAAATCAATTTAAATGTCAGGCTAGACGAAATGGAGTAGTAGATTAAATTTGTGATAAGACTAAGAATTAGAGGGTTTGTGATAGGTTGGCTGCTGAGATGGGGTGGGGCACACTTAGTAGATGTGAGGTCGTGCTGCCAAATAGGGTCCCATTTTTCACCAGTCTGGTAAATGAATGACCGCTTTTTGGTAAATTTATACTAGGTCCAATATCCTTAAATTTGCTGTTTTTCACAGGCAACTTAGCAAAATCTGTCGATTTTCATTTGCTGGTATCACAAAAAAGTATCTAAGTCTGAGACTTGCACTACTGTAAACGTTGGGAACTTGTTATGCTGTAATAGTCAAGCATGGACAAAATATACTGTGAAATGAATCAAGCATTTTTGTGTTTTTAAATAGAAACCATTTTTGTTGACAAATTTTCTGGTTGTCGATCATGAAAGACATCAACTTATTTGTGTAAACATAGCTTAACGCTTCAAGCTTGCTATAGGATTAAAGGATCATATCACAATCACACATACTCAAACTTAAGCCAGACTTCTGAAGTTTTGTGCAGCCCTGAGTCTATTAAAAGTACATTTCTCTATACAGCATACTGCATATATTATAATGTCCCATTAACACTTTCCATGCAGCAGGCGTCTGCAGACGGCACTCCAAAATTTCACAAAATGTTTCAAAAATGTCCAAATTATTAAATTTCATTACCATATTCGTAATCATCATGAAAAATGCATTAAAATAAGTACAAACATGCCTAGTATTGAGATAGACCTTGAAAGTTGGGAAAGGTTTCTGAAAAATCTGTTGTGTATAATATGGTAAAACTAATAGCCCGACTAATAGCTGTGTTGAAAGTGTTAAGATTGAACTATTTCACTTTATTTTTAATTTACCATTAATTGTACAAAATAGGATTTGATGGTCACTGTCAAGTCCATTGCTAATTACATAGCACTAAACAAATAGGCCCTCCTGTTCTCTCAAGTGCAGTTTTCAATCTGTGGGAATTTTTAAAGTGCATGATGCGTGGTCTTAGTTTACTTGGTTGACCAATAAGTAAATATAGAATGCTTCATGAACACGCACTCCTTTAAGTAAAACAACTGAATTTTCTGCCTGATGGAGGGGGGGGGGGGGGACTTTTATACCAAGGTGGATGAATGAATGAATGGATGAAAACGTGATTTTTTAAGCACATTTCCAAAAACACGATCGATGCGCTTTACAGGAATTACATATTAAAGATAAACATATTAAAAAAACACAATCAAAATACATTAACATAGGTTAAAAGATAATTAGATACACAATGTAATAATATAAAGATACAATATAAGCATTAAAAAGTATGGATTAAAAATACAATTTAAAAAAAAAAAGGGTGCATTGCATCCGAAATTGACCAAAAGATTACACCTGCGGAAATAGATGAGTTTTTGGATGCCATGCTTGAATATGCATTTTCTGTAACTCACAGATACCATGAACTAGTATTTCTTCGATGACATTCATGGTATTTCAATAGATTTTCCCTCCTGTTTCCCTTACAATTTACACCCATAATAATTAATTTTAAAAGGTACACTAAAAAACAAACCCTTTTCTCACGTTCTTTACTGTTTTTGACACCTGGGCAATGTATCCATGTAGAGTTTCACTTCTGCAAGAAAAGGAACCTTTTATACATTTCTGTGTGTCTGAGCATGATATCCACCTTTGAATATAAGTGGCTCCCCTGTTACCTTTTGCTCTTAGGAAATGGTATTATTTTTAAATACTACAATGGGATGGTTATTGGCTGCATTCCTGATTCATAATTTCAAGTATTATTAAATAAAATGCTTATAGGAATGTGCTCTTTGTACCCTGATTAAAACGGAAACAATAATATACAATTTACATAGACCGAATTGTCAATTTGATTTATCTGAAATTCTTACTTTTTGAGTCAGTTCATTTGTCAATCCATTCAGATTACCATAATTGGCAATTTAAAAAAACCCAGCACACATAGAATCCTAAACAAAATAAACACAAACAAAATAAACACAAACAGAAAAAACACCTACAGGTCCAACCTACCCATAACTTTTGATTAATAAAAAATCTGACCAAATAGTAAAATATTACCCAATCTACCGACCCTTGAGGACCATCAGCCCATAACAAACATGTTTTGCTGTCTGTTGCTATTGAATACAGATAGATAGCAATTACCAAGCAAAGTAAACAAAAAGTAAACAAATAACAACCAATAAATGAATAACTAGTAATTAGTAAACAAATAGCGGGTAGTAAATGAATGGTGACCGTGAACTAAAATAATGATTTGTGAATAATTATCAATTCAGTAAATATTGAGTAATTATATACAATTATGAGAAACCAGAAACCAGTCCTAACTGAAACAGTGCAGAGAACCACTATCAGGACAACCAGAATACTGTCAAAAGTGGGCATTTTTGTGTAACATATATTTTTCGCGCAAAATCAATCACAACAAAATTACTACATTTACAGTAATTAGTAAATGAATGGTGATTGAGCAAGATTTTGTGAAAACACATCCAAGTGCATCCAATAATGAAATCCAGTTTGCCCCAAAATTGATTTAGGCATATAGCATAATTGTATATTTTAAGTAATAATCCCCACAAATTTGTTTTATTAATTTATCAAGTTTTTAATGTAAAATTAGCAAAATGATAAAAGAATTATGTAAAGTTGAATGCACCCATTCTGAAACTTAATCGTCTGCGATACATTTATTTGCATTTAATATTCTCATACACAATCGGTACACAATACACTTTTAAATCTCTTAAGTAGAGAAGATAACTAACTCTTCCCATGATGCTTTGCAGTATGATATCCAATCAGATTCAGCCAACCACATTTGATTTTTGTAGTAATATTTGCCACATTGGGTGATTTTTTTGTATGCAAATCCTGGGAAAAAATGGTCTATCGATTGTATTGTATAAAACATAATTTAAATGGATTTTACCATCAATATAGACTTGAAGTAGACTTAATGCTAAAATCACAAATGAAAACTGCATTTTGCATTGAAGTGTCAAGCCTCAGTTTTCAGTCCACCTATACAGAAAACTTGTTTTAGATTCACCAGATTTCCTCAAACTTCTTTTGCATTGCACAGGTTAGGCGCCAAAAAAAAACACCCGGTTTTACGAGCGGATGGACCTGTCAAGTAGGGTCAGTCTGGGGTTTTGGTTTTTTTTAACTTTTTTAATTTTGTTGCCTAAAATGTCACAAAAATGTGCCCAAATCAGGAATTTTTAAAAAAAATTGTGAAACAAATTTTTTGACTGATTACCGGCCAAAAAGGTTGATTTTACCTGATTTGAGAAGAAGAATTTTTGTTGTTGTCAAGAATAAACTGGCTTAACATTGATTGATAGCAAGATATAAAACATATATGCAAGATCTGGCCGGCAGTGCTCTATTCATTGAGTTACTTTTTGTCACTATGGCCCATGTTGCTTTGAATACCAAATCATTATAGACGATTTCAAGGGACAAATGCATTGTGGGATATGGAATATTTCTTAAACAAGGTACAGTGATGTATGGCCTTACACTTTTTATATCCTCCAAAATGTCACGCTCCAAAAATGATCCCCAAATAAAAATAGTATACATTCCTAAGTAGTTACGAGCATGATGCAAGGGACGTGCTAAAATGGAGTTATTCCAGCATTTCCATGGCAACCACAATGATCGCCTACACAATTGCTTGGCTCCGCTTCAATCTGGATAATTCTGGATTTTTACATGAAAAGGATTTATTTGTTTATTTTGTAGAATAAGTAAAGTATTATATCAAAAGTTCGACACACGTCTGAATAAGCAATATAGTTTGCCCAAAGGGGAGTTAAACTCTGGCATTGACTCGTTATTTATTTTCTAAACAATCGTGCGGAAAGACACATCTCTTTCAATTGTAAAAATCAAATTACTTAAAATTGAAATATAGAAATGAATTCGAATATTTTTGGGTATAGTTCAGAGGTTACCATAGCAACACTAGAATTTCTATAAGATTGTATCTCCTAAATCGGTTTAAATTCTCCAGATTATAGCATTCAATTGAATGCACATACTAAGAACAGGTAGCACATTGAACTTCATTTTATTTTTATTTTTATTTTGTTGAATGACAACAGTTTGACCTTCAAAAGATTGAATAAGTTGTTGTTGCCGCACAACACACACCTAAGTAGGGCCCCTTATATTTGTAACCTAAAGTAATATTGTTAAGGGGTACTTTAACCCCCTGGGTTTACCTGCCTGTCTTACAGTGGTTCTGATTGGTTTATTACAAGATGTACTCATATGAATAGCCAATTCAAATGCAGCTTGTAAAATGTTTCACTCCCATCTTTATCAGGGATACAATTTTTCTAACAGTGTCTCTCATTGGTGCAATAAATGATGTGTCCAGCTTTCTGACCAATCGGCCGGTAGTTCTCAGGGGGTTAAACAGGAACATGGTAAGGTAATGGATCCTTTTAGTACAGTATCTCTGTGGGGGCGTGGCATCCATATATATCTGTAATGCATGACAGAATAACTTTACACAAGAACTTTATTTAAAGGGGCACTAAGAGATGTGTTGGAGGCTGCGCCCTCAATTATGATAAAAACTGGGATTAGTATATTTTTATAATTGTATTACATGTATGAACTTACACCTATAAGGATTAAGAAAAATCAGCCCTCTTTGTACAACAAAACGTCGATTCAAAAATGCTCGTACAGCCGCAACGAGCATTTTATGTCCGACAGAATCCCCCTGCAGTACGTGTGATACATAACGCGAACCATATTTGCAAAGAGGGCGTTTTTCAATAAATAGGGATGATATTGTTTTAATCAAGTTTTGCTGTGTTTTTGTTAGTAGAAACAACAATAATGGCAATTTTTAATGTTCATCTTGAATACTGAAATAAATTTTTAAACATTTAAAATTTTCAACACCACTTAATGTCCCTTTAACTTTTAAATGACTTGGTATCACTACAAACACTCATCAGATTAGTTTCTGAGAATATAAAAGGTTAATAACTACTAAAGCAAGAAAAAACAAATGAAAAAACGAACTAACAGATAAACTTCACAAAATAAAAATATTAGCATCATTAACCTTACATAAGATTCGTTCATGTTACTGTAAAAGTGGAAATGTTTGCGCTACATTTATTTTCGCGCTTTTCACGCTCAAATCAGCAAGCGCGAAAATTAAAATGCGCGAATATATTCATTTTGTATGTAGGTCTATGCATGGAAGCTCAAAATCGCGAAAATAAAAACAAGCAAAATTGTTCAAAATGTGCAATGCGCGAAGATTTACACGCGCGAACATTTCCACTTTTACAGTATTGTTCATGCTTTGCTATAAATACACTGTTTTGATAAAATTGTTACAGAAATGTTATGTATGTTCTATGAACCATGATGACATCTACCTTTTTACAACTTGGCAAGGTGTACAAATGTCACACCATTAATCATTCCTCATATTTCAGATACAGGTAGTTTTAATAGTATTGGGCAGACCATGAAAGTTCGAGAGTCTCCCAGCGCTATGGTTTTATTTAAAAAACAGTTGACATTTTGTTAAATACATATGGATGTTTATAGCATTAGCTAGATATAGTTTATAGTTGTGTGCGGACCATGACAATTCTAGGCCTCCTGGGTTTGTGATTTAAAATACTTTCCTTAGAAAAAAAGTTTCATTTTCACTTTTTGTGTAAATAAATTTGATAAGGGTTATTAGGCCTATTGTGCATTTGTCAGTTATGACCCCTACTGTAGTTTGATCAGCTCCAAATTGGCGAAGCCTCCTTACAGCGAACGATTGTATCCAGAAGAACGCGGGCGCGCATGAAGGCAACAAGCGCACTGTGCATCATATTTATGACGCTTGCATGCTGCCAAAACTGCAAGCGTGTGGCCATAATCACACGCATTCGCTTAGATTACTTTTGCACGCTGACAGATTTAAAAAAACACCTATTTCTCACCAATTTGGAACTGATTAAACTGTAGTTAAAGTCTACAGGGACTAGGTATTTTTGGCTGCATGTTTATTTATGAGGGAAAACAACAGACCGATCTTTGGAAAAATTCAGACTGTCTGTTGAAAAAGTTGACTAATTGAAATAGTTTATGAAAGGGATATTTTAGACATCTGTGAGAAGGGTGGAGGAATTTTTGAAGTAAAATATATTTAGTTGCTATTTTTGTGTGAAGAAAATTGATCTTCTGTGTAACGATGACCCTTTTGAGGCAGTTTCAGAGAGGGGACACAACGGGCATATTATGACTTGCAGCCATGGGCTTTATCTCTCTTTGACCAAATCTGAACCCCATAAGCCGCTACCTGTCTATCTATGATTATGAATGGTAATTACAATATATTCCCATTTGAATATTACCAATTAGAATAGCTGCTTCTAAAATATTTCACTTCAAACTTTATTAGGGATACAATTATTCTAACAATGTCTCTGATTGGTGCAACAAATGATGTAGCCAACTTTCTGACCAATCACCAGGTTGTTCTCACAGGTTCAGTTTGTGCAATTTAAAGGCTAATGTACTTCTTGTTACTATAATGTCAAACAACAGCGATATGGAAATAGAAGTGTAAATTATCATACGATGCCTGAGGAGCTTTCAGTTTCATTAACTAAATATATTGCCAGTTTAACAGCCTAGGGCAACTAGTTAAAGTTATGTCAGTAGTTCTATGTTCCATGTTTATACAGGAGGGTTTAAGAACCCCAAATGAAAAGAAAAGGTGAGAGAAAAAAAGGAAAGCTAAATTAGCATTTTTTAACTCCTCTAATGTGAAAATCTACTACACTCAAAACCAAGATTTGCATCATGTGAAGTGCATGCTTATAATGCTAATATAAAAACAACTCTTTTTTTCTATTCTTTTTACTTACTAAGTCGAACCTGATGATGAAAGTATAAATATGAAAATGACCTTCTATTGTCTTCAGACTTCTATGAAAACAAAACGCCAAAGTAGGGCGTGAGTGTATCCCAGGCCCTGTCCAAACTAAACAAAACTTGAACAAAACCAAAAGTTAGAGAACAAGTAATATGACCCATTGCTGTAAGCATAATGTGACCTTACATTGTTTTCACATTTAGATTAAATTATAATTGCATGATAGCACTCAAGACCAAAGCAATGCATGTGAAACCTTGATCCCATTGAGTAGGTGAGGGGAAAAATCTGTTTTTTAGAGAAGAAAAAAATCTCAAATCATGTAAATCAGCAGGTTTTTGGCCGAAAATCTGTTTAAAATTTGTGTTCATTATTTATTTGTTAAATTCTAAAAAAAATTGCAGATTTTTGTGACATTTTAGGGGAAAAAACAAAAACATAAAAACACACCAATCGACCCTACTTGACAGGTCCGTCCGCCGGTAAAACAGGGTTTTTCCCCTGGTCGCCTAAGGGTTGAAATACATACTGAGCTGCAAGAAGAAATGTTTACCAAATGAGTTAGCAAATTTTGGAGAAAAACGAAAAAATAGAGGCGTACAGACAAATTTATAAACATCAAGGGGAAAATACTGTAAAACTGTCAAAAACATTCCAGTTGATGATTGAACTTAAGTTAAGATATGACTGCTGTAAAAATTAATGAAAGGTCTTTGAACAATTTAAAAAAACAAAAACACTCACAAATTCTTTTGTTTTATCTTTCCCAAATTTATCATTTAGCCAAAATGTCTCATTTGTAGAACCATGGTAGAACCAAAACTTCACTGCTCAAAAAATTAAAGGAACAGCTGTGTGTCATGAAATTTATAGGCACCAGTACTTCAAAGGATTTGAAAATGATGTACAATTTATTACAGATATAGCCAAATGTTACCCAAACAATATTGAGTATTATGTGTATTTTCAAACCAAGAAATTCTCACACCAGTATTGATGAAGCTGACACAAAGATTTGTTTAAAATGTTAAGATTATTTCATGTTTAATTTATCACATTTTGAAATATGGAATACATGTTTTTTGTGTGTAAGATTTGTCTTTCGAGACACATTGATGTTTTTCCAAAAAGTCTCATTTGTAAAACCAAAACTATATTCAAACCAAGAAGATCTCACACCAGTATTGATGAAGCTGACAAAAAGATTTGTAAGATTATTTTATGTTTAATTAATCACATTTTGAAATACGGATTTCATGGGTTTTGTCCAAGATTTGTCTTTCGGCTTGCATTGATGTTTTGCCTGGGTTTTGTAGTTATTTTTCATGTATGGAAGGTTTCATTTCCCATCTGCTTCAAAGAGTTATTCTTTCAAATATCAAATTATTAATTTTGTTAATTTTTACTGCAAATTTTAAATATTTAAAGATATCTAATAGATATTTTATTAATGAGCCTACAATCATATTGACTCATGAAAAATGCTAAGTGTGAATATTTATTGGGAGCAAAATATTGTGGTTTGACAGATCAACAGGGCTTTCCCGAACACAATTGCATTGTATGGTTACAATACAGATAGTGATTAATCAATTGCCTGGGCAACCAAACAACAATAACAGTTATGACAATTCCCGTATTAGAACTTTATGTGCTGCAGTGTTGCGGAATGATGACCGCAAATTGGGTTAATTTTGATTCGTGTGCCATGGCCTAATCGGTGTCCTACTTTGCCAAAAGTTGGGACGGTACTGATATATTTCTATGGAGTTAGCAAAAAATTGGGCTATGTTCAGCCTATTGCACAATTTTATCATGGTTATAGGAAAGAAAGGAGAGATTGGGCTTTAAATGGGTTCAATATGAGGTTAAACTTTGGCCTTGGAATTTAGGGTAGGACATTAGGGCAGAGATATCTCTAGTAATCACAATTCAGATATTAGCCTAGTAATGCAATTTAAAAAAAGGGAAATAGAAATAGATAAATAATTAATACAAATAGAATCTGGACTATTTTGGAATACTTGCATCATCTAAATAAGTGTGAAGAATGAACACAAAGATTGTCCTATGCATGACAATGTAAAAGTTACCACTTTGGAATAATGTGTTCGTACATGTAAATGAGGGCCCGGGGGGGGGGGGGGGGGGGGGTTCTCACATTGATATGGTATACGTATATGTGCCTACCTTTTGAGGTGCCTTTTCGCAAAAATTGGTATAGCGATGGGGTGGTTTTCATCACAGACCAAAGTGCCCAATTGGCATAAATTGGGTGTATTTTGAGGCATTTTTGGAAAAAGCGCCCAATTTGTGCACAATTGGGTGCTTTTCTTACAAAATTGGTATATTTGATGGGTGGGAAATTAGCCAAAAAATAGGTATAGGGAAAGTCACATTTTCGAAGTCCGGTAGTCACATCCACGTACGATTTTGGCGAAAGTAACCCCCCGGGAATGAGGGGCACAATCATTGACGACCCAATTCATGTAGCTTGTTAACCTATTTGTGGGTATGTTCTAATCTATGAGGATGTTATCACTATCCCATGTTTTACTTCGAACTGCTGATTATCAAACCATTTCCCCCTTTGGAATTTGGTATCATGATTCCTGATATCACTTCCTAATGTCCTTATAAGGAGAAGTTTCAACATATCTATTGATACTAGTGATCACTACATTTTATGTTAAAGTGGTAGGTTTTAAATTTAAGTTAGTATATGCCTTAGTATTACTTTGATGCAAAAAACCCCTGATTTCCAGGATAATTGAGGACGCACTCCCATACGTATCTCTCAATGCCCCTTTAACCTATTTGTGGGGATGTTCTAATTCATGATGATGTATTCCCTATCCCATGTTTCACTTCTAACTGCTAATTATCAAACCCATTTTGGTATTATGATTCCTGATATCACTTCCTATAAATGTCCTTATGAGGAGAAGTTTCAAAATCTCTATTGACGATCACTACATTTTTTGTTAAAGTGGTAGGTTTTAAATTTGTATTTTTAGATCTTTGTTTCACTCTCAATTTACCATGTGTTTGTATGTGGGGGAATGTGTTTTGTTCCATTTTGAGGGTGAGTGCCAGGGGTAGCATACCCCTACTTTCTTGTTTGACGCATCAAGTTATGCACCTTGAAATTGACCAAGGGGTCAGGATCGAAATGGCATGGACCCCTTAAATTTCACGATGTATGGAAATGGAAACGTTAAGAAATACTGAGGAATTGTCATTGTCCATCCTTTGCTTACATCAGAAACCCCCTGAATTTTGTTTGGACCCCTTAAATTTAGTTTTTGCAGTCTTTAAAGGGTCCAGAAAAAAATAAATAGGACCCCTGACATTTTTGAGCCAGCGCTACCCCTAGTGAGTGCTTCCCCCTACCCAATGCTATCCCGTCAACATTTTAATTTCAGGCCCCCCCCCCCTACAGTAGCGTAGCCAGACGGGGCAAGGGGGGGGGGCAGAGTGCCCCCTGAAGAAAGGAAAATGACCGGGAAAATGGGAAGGCAGCTGAAAATCAGGAAGACAAAGGAAGGGAAAGAAAGGTAGAAGAGGAGAAAAAGAGAAGGAAAGGTAAAGGTAAAGGAAAGGAAATACCCTTTACCCCCCCTCCCCCCCCCCCCCTGATAAGTGACCCTGGCTACCCTACTGCCCCTCCCGCACCATCCCTGATTGGGTGTCATCATACCACTGTGTACTTTCATTTGTACAGACCTTGGCATAATTTCTGGTATCGCTTCCTAATTTCCTACCCAATGCTATCCGTTTAACATTTTAATTTCAGCCACATCCCCTCACACCATCCCTGATTGGGTGTCATCATACCACTTTGTACTATGATTTTTACAGACTTGGCAGAATTCCTGGTATCTCTTTCTAATTTCCTCATACTGTAAAACAACTTAATTTTGATAGCAATTTAAAATTAAATTTGCTAATTTCTCTAGGAGATCCAATTCGCCAAATTAAATTGCAGCCAATTATATTTTTTATAATAGTTATATATATAGCAAGATGATACAAATTAGTGAAATTAAGTTGCCACAAAAAGTTGACTAAATGCTAATTCGCTAAATTAAGTTGCAGTGAAATTAAGGTTTTTTACAGTGTCAAAATATCTGTTGACAAAAGTAACATTACAAACTTATATAAGTTTTAGGTCTTTAGTTTCTATTATGTCATCATGTGCATATACAAATAGAATATCTGTTTCACTTTCAATGAGGGTTTGATTCCATGAATGAACATCATTGTTTTTAATGGTTGCTTGGTAACCAACAACATACAGGCCTATATGCATACTAATGATCAATCATGCAATACCAACATCTGTACTTAATGGCCTACTTTCCAATGTGCCGTGTATGTATTTATTATATGGGTATAAATTAGAAATGTCTGCATTGTAAAATAAAAGCAAATTTACATATTTCAAATATGATATGATATTTGAGCGCATTAATTTGGCTGATTGGTTGTATGTTGGCGTGGTAGACATTATAAATGGTAATTCCCTATTGAAAATGATTGATATACCTCTTGTTCCCAGAACTAAAACAATAAGATTTGCCAGGGATAGGCGTAAACAAAATGCAATGGAATACCCTGTTGTATGGGCAAAAGGACCTCTCAGGTCGGGTCAGTTGGTCAGACCTTTTTTAAACTTTACTATCAATTTCCCTTGAAAATAACCGTAAAAAATCAAAACAAAATCTGTAAAAATATACTCTCTTTTTTAAATTTATTTTTCCATGAATAGGGAATTTGTGCTTTTTAAATGCACTAAATGTACTGCCTGGTTTTGGAAAAAGCTTTTTGAGGCAAAGTGTGCTTTTTTTGCACAAAATATTGAAAAATGTGCAGCTATGTTGCTCTTTTCATATTTACACATTTTTATTTAAATGTCAAAACCATCATTTTTCATTAAAAGTAAACAAAATCTAGAATAAACACTTCCACAGTAATGCAGTTTGTAAAAAGACATTATTTTCTAAATTTTGATAACTTTTGAAAAAATGAAAAGTTGGGTTTAGTTAGTTATAGTTATAGTTTGTTCTCACCAAATCACAGCTAAAAGCTGAATTACATGGTTATTACATTGGTATAAAAACATCAAATTGCACATAGAAATGTATACAAAGATAACATCAAAATTGAAAATTAAAAATGCTAAAAGAGATTAAAAGGTATCAAAAATATATAAATAATTATAGGTTGTACATGCTAAGTCGCCTAAATATAGCTAATATTGCACTGCGGGTGACATATAAAAAATTAAAAAACAGCAATTATAAATGACAATTATAAATGACACAGGGGATGAATCACAAACTTACTCAAGAGTCAGATTAACCCCCCCCCCCCTAGCAAGCATATTTACTGCTGTTTTTTTGGCAACAAGTACTTCTTCTCGAAAGCATACAGTGCATAGCACTTGACTCTACAGCGCCATTGAACATTTCTTTGTAAATGGATATTAGGCGCTATATAAATTATATATTATTATTATTAGTATTATTGTGCGCTTATGCACTGTAGAGCATTTTCCCTATCCCTATCATATGTTTACCTCCAGCGAGTTGTTATTTACACCTAATATTGTTGAAAAGGCCATCATCATCAAAAGGCCATCATCATCTATCATAGCAGACAGATGAAAAGATGATCCTATCTAACCCTAAACAAGTGGCATTCATGCATGAAATCTATCTAGGCATACAAAAAGTGACTCCAGGCCAACCCAAACAGGTAGTATAGTACATTTCAATTGATTTGAATCATGGCATAATTGAGGCTATCCACAATAATGGTGAGTGATTACATGAGTGATTACATTGCTTAAAGAAGTCGCAAATTGTTGTCTGTCTCAAGTAATGAACCACAAAATTGCCTCCTTTTATTGGGTAAAATCCTTGGAATTGACCACATAATGTAAAGAAAACCCACAAGTTCATAGACAGTTCACATACATCAACACCATTAATTTGAAATGAACCAGTGGACTATAATAGGCTAGGCACAATAGTAATTATCCTTTCTCAATCATAATTTAAATCTGGTTTCAGGATCTGCTTTATTGAATGACATTATGATCCAAACCCGGGGGGGGGGGGGGGGAGTACTTATTTGAATTGAGATTACCGGGATGTGCCGCCAAATAGGGTCGTCTTTTCACCTGTCTTGTTTTTCATATTTTTCTTATTTTCGTGTTAATTTATGGGCTCATTATTCCTCATGGGGCCTTAAAAGGTTGTTTGCGGTAAAGAAAAGGTCATTAGTGGTAAATATATGGGTGGCAAAAGGATAATTAAGTGGTAAATGTTTCGGTCATAGTTCAAAATCTAAAGGCTGCACACCTATAATACCCTCCTCCCACTGCCCTCAAACTGAGATTTTCTCATTTTTTTAACAAAAAACAAAACCAGAATGTACTCAGGGTTATTGCCCGCTCCATAGACCGCTTGAATAGCGTTATGTTATCCAATTAAATCACCGCAAAACAGTTCAAGTGTAGTCATGACTCCCAAAGATGTGGGCATTACCATGTGGTGAATGTGAAACTTTTGATCCTGACTTTTGTGAATTTCACAATAGCATGCATGACTCATGGAATTTACATGTTAATTTTGCCTAGAATTGTCACGTTTCTTTTTAATTGGATTTATGCGTGGTAATGAGACATTTCGCGCAAAGGGAGGTTGTTTGTTTGTTTGTTTGTTTGTTTACACGGTTGGTCCGTACGGACACACGCTTGGGTCCTGAAGGGACCAGGCTCAAGCAAAATGCTCGGCCCAGACTTAAAAAGCCTATAAGCATGCTGGCTAAATGAAATGACAGTTAGAAAAGATGGGTGTACTCAACTTGATTTGGGGGAGAGGGGGAGGGCGGGGGGTACTCAAGGTTACGGGGATGTACCGTCAAATAGGGTCACCTTTTCACCTGTCTGGTAGACGTATGACCCCATATTTTAATTAAATGTATGGATTTATTATTTGTCAATGGGCCTTAAAAGGTTGTTAGTGGTAAAAAAAGGTCATAAGTGGTGTATATATATGATATTTAAGTGGTTAATGTTTCATCATTCATAGTTCAAAATCCTTGGCAGCACACCTATACCAAAAAGAATAATGAGTACCCCCCCCCCCCCCAGATTTAAATATCTCTGACCAAAATCTTAAAGGAATAGAAGGCTTAATTTTGAAAAAGTGGACACATGTAAATAACATCAACATTTTTGCCATTACATGAACATTTCTGGTGAAAAACAATGGGACAAGGTTATTATGAAGAAGGAAGAGGTACATCAATTGACTAAAACTTGTTTGAGAGATTCGCCTTATGGGATTGGTTGTAAAGATGAGCACATATCATTTATTGGACCAATGGGATACGTTGTAAGAATGATTGTAGCCATCCATGATGAACATTTGGGTGAAACATTCAGGCGTTGTACTTTGATTAGTTATTTCAATTTAAAAGTAGCATGTTATTAACTAAGGGGGGAAAAATACTGTTTAAAAGGCAGGTAAACACAATTCAACCAACATTTTGAAAAGTAAAAAAATAAAACAGTTCTTTTACAATAAAGTACTGTCTGATTACCAACAATGATGAACATTTAACTCATCATCAATCAAAATGGTTGTTGCATTCAATATCTCCACACATGTATTCCCGGTCCGGGTTGGGGGGTGGGGGGGGGGGGGGGGGGTGGTAATAACGTATATTAGGCATGTGCCGCTCTAATGGGTCACTTTATTGCAAACATTCCCTAAACATGGCGGTATGGTTTGTGCTGAAAAACCCTTAATGTGGGTCCCAAATCACACACAAAATCCCAAACATGGATACAAAATTGCCAAAATAGCACCCCACCTCCAGCGGCGCACCTTTAAACAATAATTTGAGTACCTCCCCCATAGGTCTCAGTCATGGAAAAATGTGAACAAAATATTTCTTAACACTTTCTATTAGTTCTACCATTTCAAAACAGATTTTCAGAAACCTTTTCCAACTTTCAAAGCCTATCTCAAGAATTACTGAACCAATACTAGGAATGTTAGTACTTATTTTAATGCATTTCTCATTGTGATTTCAAATATAGTAATGATATTCAATAAATATGACATTTTTGAAACATTTGGTGACATTTTGGAATGTCGTCTGCAGCCGCCTGCTGCATGAAAGTGTTAAATCTGTGTTGCATGCATGCACCTCCTTTCCTCCTACATGTATGTTTCTCTTTTTACCAGAAGTAATATTACTGTGTAAATTCCTTGTGGAAAAAATGCAAGAAAATATCCAACATATCCTTTTAAAATTTAAAATTGATTATTTCCATAATCAATTTCTCTACTCACGTGCCTATAAATAGACTAACAAAATGAAATTGATTTTAATGTCACGTCGTCGACATGAAACATCGTTGAACCGTATGGTAATTATTAAACAATACCGGACGGTATCATGCTGAAAAAGTCAACATCCAAAACGCTAGGATAAACACACCATATTGCGCCGTGAGACCAGCTTGTATGCGGCTTTACGTACCGCAGTTCATCCTTGGTAAACAAACAGATACAAATAAGCGGAAGAAGCACTTGAATCTTAAATGGATACTCTAAATGAAAGCTGCCCTGTGAATTTTGATGGAAAAGATACGTTTTGTAACAAATCTAATTATTTTTGTGCTTATATGAAGCCTTATGTATTCCTATAGACAAAATAGTTTGTTTGTGTGTAAAAATGCAATAGGTTTTTTTCATACAAAAAGTTGCCCTGTGTATTCTATATTTAAAATACATTTTAATAACAAATAGGCCTATAAATGATCATGTGCTAATAAGATAATGGACATATTTTGGTGGGGTACTCTAGGTGAAAGTTTCCTTGTGTTATGAATTTAATATTCTTTAACACAAAATATTTTCATGATTGACATTAAATTCCTATTTTATTTTAAGCACCATTGGAACACTATTCTATCTAAATTTGCCCTGTGTCATGTTTAATGGAAGATTTGTTTTCAATAAAAGACTTGATTTTGTGCCAATATAACATTTAAAGTATTTCATATGTGGGCTGTGTTGGGGCACTGTTTAAATATTAAGCTATTGTCAACAACACTCATCTACTCAATGGGATGTATCACCAACATGTTGCAACATGGTTAGCTCTTTCAGTTCCAATGGTCCAATTATTTTGTTATGTCAAATGTGGGCCGGGTTGTGCCAGGAAGTCACTATTTGTAGTGAAACTCAAACCAGACTACAATTTGGCACAAAAGTATGGTACCAGTAAATCTATTTTTGTTATTAAAGTAGGAGGCAGCCAAAATATCTTGCATACTATTCACATTTGTCGATTGGCTATTGATTATTAACAAGAAATAATGAACCATCTGCTATCTACTGAGGATAGCAAAATATTGTCTCTCGTAAGGTCAAGGTTTCACCTTTTACTTTGATGTTCATTTTAAAGCAAAGGTCCACTCTGGCCAGTTCACCCAGGATGAACTGACTTACACCTGTTCATTTGGTGACAGATGAAATAGAGTTAAGATGGAGAAATCTCAACCTTGAGATATTTCCAGAGGATCTGGCTGGTATAAGTGGATCTAATGGTTTAAGTCAAACTAATTGCTATCTACTGAAGATAGCAAAACATTATCTCGTATGATCGCTAGTCTATTGAATATGAGTGATGCCATTAAATAATCATACCCGGAAACCAATGGGTTAGTATCTCAGTACACTGGTGTATATGGGTCATTGAAATGTGCCCATGAGATTGAGATTATGGGATATGAGTTTTGCCATAAATCATACCCAGAAACGAGTGGTCTACATCTGAGCGCATGTGTGCATACATGTCATAGAAATGTACCACTGACTATGAGACTAATAATCTTGTATAATGTAATATTCTGGAGTGTGAAAGTGAAGGACAGGTGAATTTGTAGCTGCTACCATGGTAACAAGGATATCATTGAAAGCTGACATTTTTATGTACAATTAATTTTCACAACCTAATATTTTCCTACATATAATGTTTAAAATTCTCAAATGCTAAATAATACGCAATCTTGATTCAACACTCTTTCAATTCATTAATTTTCTAAATTTATTTCATTTTTTCTTAGGTAGTTTAAGAAAATGTAAGAAATTCAAACTCAAAAATATTTGTTTATTAATTGATGGATTTTAAACTGTTATATTTACTAGTGTTGACAAGTAGGTAGATGTACCCAAGCATTATTGACTGTCTATGCTATTTATAGTCAGTCATTAGCTCATTACTGGCTAATTCAGCAGTAGGGCCAGGTGGTATTAAATTTAAGTTGGACAGGAGTTTAGACTTTTAGGTAATAATGAAAACCTGTTCTACAGGCTTGACCGACTCATTCCCCCCCCCCCCCCTCAATTTTCCAACAATTTGTTTATATATATTTTTAATCGATTTGATTTTTAAAAATTTTAAATTTGTTTCTTCTTTTTTTCTGAAAAAGTGGAATGGGCTAGAAATATTAATATAAGGAAGGGAAAAACTGTTGAGCTTAGAATACAATGTTTTATGATATTGACAACTTCAGGGTAAAAGGTGGTTCATAAGAACTAATGATGTCTGGGAGAGAAAAGACACCTATATAATGTCACTCCCCCCCCCCCCCCCCCTCCTCAACCACCCCCTTGATGGGGCATTTTGGATTTTAGGCTCAGCACTCTCAGTTGTAGGCCAAAATACCGGAGAGTATTTATAATGGGGTAATTGCTGAATGCATGGTGCATCAATATAAATGAAGCTAGATTTTAACAAGTACACAGCCTGTATTAAGTGAAACAACACTATTTGTGCAATATTTGTAAGGCCAAGTAACAAAAATAACATGTTGCTCGTCCAGAATTTTTTCAAAATCAGTGAGGGCGACCCTCACTATTTTGTTTGTTTGGATTTTTGATTATTTTTCAGAAGCCAAATTACAAGCTTTTGGCAAGAATTGTTTCAATTTCGTATCACTATCTATGCCAGTGAGCGTTTCCTCATGTCTTTTTCATTGAAATATAGTTGAAAATGATGGACACACTCACACACAACAAAGACAGGTATGAATTTTGATTTTTTTTTAAAAAAAATTGTGAACTTTTTTTTGGAATTTTGAAGGAATTTTTGAAAATACAAAAAAATAACAATAATATTAGAGCGGCGTCAAAAATTGGTGCGGGTGGGGACGTGAAACTCGTAATTTTTGTAACTTGGCCTAACCAGCCTAGTTTGTGAATTGAATGAACTTTAACAGTTGCACACAATTAGGCATACATGATCATATTCAGGATGCATTTACCAGGTAATATATAGCTCATTTGATCTGTGATGACATCCTAATATGGTCATTACCATATACTTCTAAATGGGTTTGTCCAATATAGATTGAATGTTTTTAAAAAAGCTTGTTTTAAGTAGGGTTAGTCACTTAGGCCATTTGTTTTTTTGTTTTTGTTTATCATTTGGAGGAAGTGTTTTTATGTATGATGGGTTCTGTTTTTGTGTGTTTTTTTTCTCTTCTCAGACGCAGAGTCAAAAAACATACTAATCGCAGTATTATCAAAATCATCAATTTGAGGGGGAATATTTGAACGTAGTTCAGTATATTTGTATGAAGTTTTCGAATAACAAAACACGGAACCCTCAATATAGTATTTATTGTTCGGTCAGGCCCACAGAACAAAATGATTCCCATTGCCTATAGCCTTATCCTGGACATCCATGTTATTTGACAATGTAACGATTGATAATGTATGATTTATTCAAAGCGTATTTGAACACAAAGTTAAAGCAAATTGTGTTGTCAATTTCCCTGGAAATTAGTTTTTTTCACCTACGTATAATACTTAGGCATATACTAGCTACCATCTTAAATTGTTTACCTTAATTCGCCATCTATCATGTAAAATGTCATGAATTGGTCATTTCTACATCGAAAATATCAGCACCACTCGCCACATGTATTGCTTCATCAAAATTTCTATCTAGCACCACTAAAAGTGTTTTTAACCAAAATTGGGTTCTCAAAAGTGTATTTTAAACATTTGAACTTCAGATATTGCAAATCTAGCGGTAATTGAATATGTCAGTTCTTTTTTAGGGGGGGGATCAATAAACCATCTGACAAAGTACACCCTTCTATATACCATCAAAGAATTAAGAGGGCATTAATATACCAAAAACCTTTCTGATTACCAACAATCGATATTCCAAATTTCGCGAAAAGGCACCCCAAAAGGCAGGCACATAATACGTATACCACTAAAGAACAGGGAGGGGGGGTGAACAAAACTTGCACTATTTAAAAACTGTGTCGTCACTGTACAGGGTGAGTCAAAAAAAAGTTTACTCAACTTCAGCGATTTTTTTTAGAAAAAAGTTTTCGTTTGTTTTCAAAACAATTTACTACGGTATAAAGACAAATCAATTAGCTTTAATATGAATTTTATCTGGTTTAGATTGGTTGAGAGAAACTTATTTTAGGCTGTTTTGAATAAAAGTGACCAATTTAACGTCCGAACACGCTTCCAGATCTTGACCATTATATTTCATAAGATACGACCAATAAATAATTACAATACCAACAGCGAAAGGATCAATTCCTTTGTTATGAAATGATTAAAGTGTGGTAATTGTGTCATAAATAGGCCTTAAAGCTGTCTATTGTTTTAATCTATTAGGAGACAATTTTGAACAAGTCTATTGTCTACTTAATTCTTTTAATAAACAAGATGTGTACGCTGCCTCGTGCTATAAGTCATACTAAACATTATTAAGCTCGAAATTTAAAACTGTGTTTTTGGTGAAAAAACAGCTCCTGTACAGAAATAGTCATAATTACTTAACGGTATCATCAAATAGCGTGATTGTTTTCTAGATGGTAGCAAAGAAATGGCGCAATCATTTAAAGTTTTGTTTGCCTTGATTTTGTGGTCAGAAATATTTTTTTAGATTTTTTCAATTAGGGTAAACTTTTTTTGGACTCACCCTGTAGTGCGGTTGTAGACATTATCCATAGCATTGCGTGAGATAATGTCATTATTTTTGTTTGGTCTAATACCCATTACACAAATAAATCCATGTTAGTTGTCACTCATGATCGATGTACATGTGTAGTCTTGAATGGCTGACTGAATCTATATCACATTTTATGTCTGTGTTGAAATTCAATGTCAAATTGAAAGCCATTTAACACAAACAAAAGTTCAAGGGTACCTGCTACCAGAGGTAGAGGTTGGCCAATAGGTCTAGCGCCTCTGATGGTTGGTCTGGAGTTTTCTATCAATGGCGGGTTCAAGTCGCCTTGAAACCAGGATTCCGTGGTTTAAGCTGATACAAATTTAATTTAGAATTTCTCCTCTAACCCCATTCACTGTGTACAATGTGCAGGTCTATAGAGCGAGTGTCAGTTCGCCGTGATTCGGAGAGTCACGTTGAGCCGTTGGTCCCGTGTATTCAGATGATTCACCCTGAACACGTTAAATAGTTGCAGACCTCATCGTAAAGAGTAGGGGATCATCCCGGGTCTGTTACCTGTACACAAATATTCCAGAAGTATTCCTAGGTTTCAGGAAATACGCAGTGCGACAATATTCATATATTAATGAATTCTGCACTATATCGAATAGATAGATAGATAGACGGAGTACTACATGATTCCATGAATAGTCTAAAGACGGGTACAGTCTTTGAATAGACTGAGCCCAGCTAATTATCAGCTGGGTGGCATTTTTGGACCCGGTACACTCATATTTGGGGTAACCTTCATGTAAGACTAATGAAAAAATACGGTGAAAATAGAGTGAAAATAAACTGTTCGCTAGCGAATAATCTATTTTCATCCCCTAAAAACCATGATTTTGAAGTCATTAGGAATCGTATCGGTCTTTAACTCAGGATATGATTTATAATCAGAAATGTAAATTGGAAAGGAATATTTTAAAAAATCCACAAACTGGGATGATGAAGTTAAGGAAGTTGTACAAATATTTTTCTCATGGCAAAACTAAACTACTTCTATACAATACACTCTTAAAATATGTTTAGGTATTTGACAAACAAAGTGAACAATTTGTTCTTGATATTAAATCTTTTGCCTGTTTGAATTCCAGTAGATTAAAATAATAAACGCAACAGGGATATTGACCCAAAAGGCACTATTACAATAGCTCCTTTATTACAGCACATTTAATTGGCTAATTACTTGGTGTATTCATTTGAATATCCAAACAAAACAGAGCTTTTATATTATACTTTGCAAAGTTTCTGTCTGTCATGGGAAAATACTAAACAGTGCTGTAAACATTAAATACAAACACCTCAAACTGTAGTTCAGATATATCACTAGGCTCTTTATGCAGGGATCAATGTGCAGCTTGAACCTACCCTCCTCAGCTCAAGCATTCACCTGTATTCACCTTTCTTCAGGATAAATTAGGTCAAGATTAGGTCTATCCTGCAATTTGTAGGGTGAACATGAAGATTCACCTCAGTGCACCATGTTCGTTCAATAGTAATATGTAGGAGAAGTTGAAATATAGGTGAAGATTCACCATAGATTCACATGTCCAATGTATAAATTAGTTCAAGATTCACCTCTCCAAAAATATTACTACTAGGCAAAGATTAAGTGTCTTATTTTTGACTAACCTTGAGGAGGGTAGGTTCAAGCTGCACATTGATCCCTGCCTTAAAATAACAAAGTTTTGAGCAAGATTATATGGATTAAAACTTAATCTACAATTAAAGGTAAACATTTCTTTGCACTGCAATGCTTATCCAGAACACAAACAAAAAATTGCATAATGAAATTCAAATATGATTGTAGAAATTACCAGGGTAGGCCTCCTAAACCTATAAAGCTATGCCTCAGTAAACCTAGGCCAACAAGGAAAAATTGCAAAATAACTAATAAATCAAACTATATAAATAGAACTAATGTAATAAATACCAGTATATTGCCACTAAAAACTATACAACTTTTTACCAGGGCATGGGGTACTCTTAGGGTTCATGGTCTAAAGATTGGATTTATAACAAAATCAGTCATCAGATATCATTGTGTTCTGCTTCATGCTTGGAGCTTGGAGGTTAACACTTTCCCCAAGTTCAAAACAAAAGTTTGTGCAAGTTGGCCATGAGTGTGACATGGTACACCAATCAACTGACCAATCAAGTTACAGCAATGCTATAGAATGCTAAGATTCACATCTTCTATGTGAACCTGCTTAGGGCATCACAACTTAGTCTTCTGCCTTTCAAATTGGACAGTGGTATGGCTATAAATAGGCAAACTGTCACTCAAATTGTATATAGATGTGAATACTAATGGAGGTAGAGTAAGACTAAGGTAGAGACAGACAAAACAAAACTATTTCTCAAAATAATAAAACAACAAAAATCTACTAAAAAAAACCCACATAAATGCCATAGAAAGACACATTTCCTTGCATTTAATTAACACCTGCATAATTATACATGGTCACTTAGCAAATATAAGGCAACGAAAAGACCCTGTTTTTACTGGTGCGACTACCATTTTTTTAAAAGAATTTGATACATTTCTTTACAAATTAAAATTGTTAGTTTGTTTGAAATTCTGATATTTTTTTTGATTTTTTTTGATTTTTTTTGGTGAAATTGTTGAAAAATTCACAAATATTTTCACGACCAACTGACCCTCCCTGGAAGGTCTATTCGCCCGTAGAACAGTGTTTTTTCGTCACCTTATACATCAAACATTTAATAGGCTCTATATCTAAATGATTTCAAACTTTGGACTTATGTGGGCTTTACATTCTGTGTGAATGACTCATGTAATTACCACTTTGAAAGTACTTGAAATATTTTGGATGTATTTATTCATTGATTACTATAGAAAAGTCTAGAAAAACTAAAACTATAGTTGCCTGTATCCTTGCACGCCCTTTTTTCTGGTTTTTATTTTAATTTTATTTTTTTCATCCATAAATTTGTGTTCAACAATTTTTTTAAAAAGATGACACTGTTGAACTATGGCGGGCATCTACCCACGTTTTGCTTCATTGTATATAGTTGTTATGTATTAAGTACATTATTTGTTGTTTGTATATTTTCAGACTGTTGTCATCTTTAATATCAGTCTGACAACATAAAGAGAAGCATTCTTCGTGACAACAGTCATTAATAGTTTTGGACCTCAGACACGTTCATAGTGCTAGTTCGGGTTTCGCTTGAATCCACTTTAGAACAGTTATTACTGATATCTGATAAAAGCAGCTGCTGATATCATTAATTAGCAAATTTTGAATTGAGTATAAGTGCCTTCACTATCTAAATTCAAAAATTTGGGACAAAATCTTCTTTTGCTCTTTATTTTTGCTCTTGATCGTAACAATTACCAATTCAACACAAAATTAAAATATCCATAATTTAACAAATCACACACATGTACAAGCCTTACATCTTCGTTAGTTATAGTGTGTACGCTCTCTTAATTAACTAATGAAGATCAACTAATCATCATCCAATGAAGCGATTTTGTAGTGTGTAAGGGGTCTTACTCACCAGTTCATGAAAACCCAATTGATCAATACCCTTTATTTACTGGGATAATTCTTGACAATTGAATTCCGAGAATAAGACCTTTAAATTCCAATCCTAACATATCCAAATAAAGAAGCCCAATTTGTGTGACTATATAAATAAACCACAGATAAACCCATTATTTTGCCAGCCCAGGTTTCCATGGTAACAAACAACCCAATATTAACATCGCCTATAAAGCGGCGCATCTATCTATTTTGAAAGACAATTTTTTATGTGAATAAATGCCAACTGATCTACAATGTATCTAAACAGATGCAAAACTTATCTAAAATATATGAAAAATATTAACAATTGCAATTTCAAATTGATAATAAAAGACCACCAAAAAAATGATATAAATTTCACAGAAATTATGCCATTTACTTTTAATAACGTAACATACAAACTAGTCTAAATTACTCTAAAATCAAATCTTGCTTCAACAATGTGGTTACTTTTTTATTTCTTCTTGAACTTGAAGTCTAAATTTATTTCTATGGATGGACATTGCATTCTGCAGACACTGCCCCTCAAAATATCAGAAATTAATAGAACTTTAGAAATGTAGCCCAATTAGACTCCAAACCAGTAGCTTAGCAACCCTGAGTGACATATAATCTCTATGTAGTCAAGCAGTCAATGGATTATTAAATACCACAGTGAGATGCAGGGCTCCCCCAAGCAACAAAGCAGGGAGACTCTCTCTGTATTGTTATGTTAATAACCAGTAACAATACACCTTTGGATGACATGCTTGCTTGATGATAGACAAGTGTTTCTATATTATGGGGGTGTGTACTCTGTACTAGCATGTCTGTTCACAATACCATTGACATCACATAAGCCGAGTTCTCTAGCTGGCTGCACTGCATAACACAACTCTCTGGATTTTAAATTGTTGTAGTAATTTGCTGTAATGGGTTATACTTGATGATGATTGCCTATACCTGTACTGATGTTATATGGAAATATGTACTGTGTAACAATTGCCATTGAATGTAGCAAGATATTATACTCTCATGGATGGATTGTGTACTGTTGATGATGATGATGTTACTAACTAATCTCAGTGTTATGGAATAACGCATGTTTTTAACGATAACAGTGGAATATAACATAATATTCTGATTTGTCATCATGGCGTTAGAATTAAGGAATGGGAACAATGGGCACGGCCCGGGTAACAACGGGCACGGCCCGGGGGGTCATGAAGAAAACGGTGGCGGCGGAATTTTGCCGAGACCGTTCATGACGTGTTATGATACCGATTCTGGTATTGTATTAATTGTTGCCAAACGTGCTTCCATTGCAGTGAGCGCCGAAGGACCTGCCGTCGGGATGCTGAGTTTCAGCGAGTCGTACGGCGGAGACGTGAGCGGTGCGTACGATCCCGGGATGGAATCGGATACCGACGTCGACGTGGATGAGATACTACCGTTTGACGGCAATTTGCCATCAACCATTCTGCAGCCGCTTGAGTTTGTGCCTTCGCACAAAGCTTCACATAAAACACAACTCGTGGCACCAATCCCGCGTAGACGTGAAACGCGTGAAACACCACCAGTTGTCGGCACCCCGCCTCCTAGTCCTATGGACGATCATGACCTTCAACCCGTAGATAGACGTGTGCTTGAAAAAGCAGTGGAAGTTATTACAAAACCACAAGAACAAGCCATGCCTTTTGTAAACCTTTTGCCAGACAACAGAAGTTACAATTACGAAAAGACAACTTCAAAAACCCAAAGGACAAAATCCACAACTACCATTGAAACCAAAGAAGATAGTCCTGTCGAAGCCAATCCCGCCCCGACTCCCGTCAAACTCGTGTCGAGGGTCGTTGAGGCACCACGTGCCCCTCCCATGTTCACTAAATTCCTGAACAACTGCCGTGTGCAAGAGGGACATCCCGCCAAATTTGACGTGACTCTGAACGGTTCACCCAAACCGGAGATAAGGTGGTACAGGAATGGTACACAGATGAGTAACGGCCCTGTGACGAAGATCATCGTCAGAATGGACGGATCCAGCAGCCTTATCATTCCAAAGACATCACCGAAGGATTCTGGGACATTGACGTGCAAAGCGGAGAACATCGCAGGACTTGCATCATGTACAGCCAAACTGACAGTAGACGGTAAGAGATTACAATATCTTAAAGGCATATTATGTGATCTTTTCCAAGTAGCGCCCTCTATCATTGATTTTTACTACGAAAGCAGATTTTCTTGCAGATTTGCATTTTTGATCATTTATCATAAAGATCTTCCAAGTTACAGATCGATACGATTCCTAATTACTTCAAAATCATAGTTTGACAATAGATTGTACCGCTGCGGTACAATCTATTTTTGAAATTTTACTCAAAATTCACTCTAAAACCATGATTTTGAGGTAATTAGGAATTGTATCGCTCTGCAACTTAGAATATATTCATGATTTTTAATCAGAAAAGTACATCTGCAAGAAAATCTGCTTCCAATTTTTTCTTCTTCAAGGATTGAAGGCCTCCCCTGGAAAAGATCACATTATATACCTTTAATTAAACGAAAGAATTTATTTTGATTTTGGGCCAAGGGGGGGGGGGGGGGGGGGAGATGTCAATCTTTACCTATTCAGAAATGAGTTTCAAACCCAAGTGAAGGGGGTACTCCCCTATTTTTGGCACACTTCATTGTCCCAGTGATTCGCTGGGTAAAAATCTTAAGGGTGAAAAAACAATAATGATGTCCAAAATGTGTGCTAAAGCAATGTTTTACCTATTACAGTAAAACACCCTTGAGTAACATTTTCAAGGGTGAAAATCAAAAGTAAAGGGTATTTCACCTATTGTAAAACGCTGTTAATACTGTCATATATTCCTTTTTCTGCAAGTCCATCCACTAGTTAACAGCACCCAATGATGTTATGCATGTAGTATCAATAAAAGCCCCACCCAGTGACCCACCCTTTTGTTATATACAGGGTGTCCCAAAGGTTTTTTGATTTACCAAACCCAGACTGTGGGGAATTTATTTGATTGATAGTAATCATGAAATTCAATAAATTAATTGATTTTTTTGCTGCATAACGATTCATTTTACTAAAGAAAGCATTGACCTATTATGTGATAAAAATATAACTTTCTCCGTTGAAGTTTTAAACCGGCAGACAATAAATATTGCAATGTCATGTATTGTAAGGTACAGACATAAAACAAATTTCTGCTAAAACAAATCGGCAAATTTGAAATTTCTGCTACCAGTACTACTACTAGTACACACAAAAACACTATGTAAAAAATTATGTAAATATAGAACTCCATAATTATTATGTAAGAGTTTACATAAAACATGTAATATATACCCAAGCTTGTGTAAATTCCTATGCAAAAGCTTTACACAACTGTTTACATAGTATTATGGAGTTCTATTTTTACACAGATTGTGTATTTTTTACATAATTTGTGTATTTTTTTTACATAGTGTTTTCTGTGTGTATGACACCATGCGAGCAAAGACCTTTTTGCACTGAACAATAAAGGATGGTTTTTTACATGCAATTTTATTATCTCATATTATATATTATAATATTATAATATTGTGTGTCAATTGTCATACAAAAGTGATGACACAAAATTGCATGCAACCTTTATAATAAGACATGGCATACTGCACAAAGATTTATACATTTTGTTTGGGTAAAAAGTCATAAAAGTTAGTCACACCAAAAGTCAACCAGGG
This sequence comes from Ophiura sarsii, assembly GCA_035610835.1. NCBI lineage: Eukaryota > Metazoa > Echinodermata > Ophiuroidea > Amphilepidida > Ophiuridae > Ophiura > Ophiura sarsii. The sequence goes on along the minus strand of CM069459.1, from coordinate 10,572,868 downwards.
GCTAACATTTATTGTTTGTACTAGGGACAGTGGGATAGTTATGCCCTTGATAATATAATAGGTTCAATGCCATTATAGGGTGAAATGCCCTTCACTTTTGATTGGGGACAAAATGGATGGGGCTTGATTTTTGAGCTGACTTGGGGTCAAGTAGGGGTTTGTGGTATCAAGCTACATGTAATATAGCGCCTAAACTTTCAGAAGATATTTTGGAAATACGCTGCAAATTTTAAAATGGATATAACAGTTATGCATTGAATGAGAGGGAACAGTCTACATCTAGTTCATTTTTACCTGGTCTAAGAAATCCCTTTTCAAATATTATGGTCTAATTCCTGTCAACAACTAAAGTGTATAGGGTCACGCGTTATGAACTCGCCTCCCAATAGGGTGGTGCCGTTACATTTTTTAGCTTCATGCTGTCATTTTCCTCAAATATTTTTAAAACCACAAAAGCTATCTCAACAAATTGGTATCATTTTAAAGCCCTAATAACAAGCTATCTGCCTGCCAAATGGCATTGGTATAGCTAATACAGAAAGGGAGATACAGCTGTTTGATGTTTGGGGACCAGGGGTGGTGCTGGAAGGGGTGTTTCTGGAAGGGGTGCTGCCTGTACAAACTCAATGGGGATAATCCCATGCTTTGTTCTTTTTACAATAACTAGTCATCCCCTAATGTTAAAAACACAATTTTGGTCCCATTTCAAAGGATATTTAGTAGTCATTAAGTATGTGGTTCAATAGACTTGTCAACTATTATTAACAACTAATTAATTATGGATAAGACAATGATCATCAGCTTTCTTCCTATTCGCTACACAGTCAACATGAATAATCAGCCTTAATTTACCGGATTTATAAAAATGACTATAACAGAAAAAGTTTTCAACCTATGATAGCAAAAGTATACATTTTTGGAAAGCTTGTAACTAGAGGAATTCAGAAATGCAGTTTATATCATGGAAGGGTTCATCCTTAAACAAATATTTCTGAAAATTCTAAAAATATATAAAATAAAAATTTGAGATATTCACTAGCCGGTATAATTACCATACCGACGTAGTAACTTTGACAAATATATATCATCTAATGGGTAATTTCATGAGGAATTCAAATATGTAAACAAAATAATGATAGGGATAGGTATACAAAATATATGGATCTCAAATTAAAAATTAAAAAACTCTGATATTTTCCGAACATTTCCGATCATACCATTTTAGTTCTTGGTCGTACTATAATTTTAATGACATATTTGGTTTCCTCATGCAATTTCCCTTCAGAAAATGTATACTTTTACTACCTCAGGGGGGTATACAAGCAAATATAAATGTGTAAAGTTAAATTCATGTCGCGAAAGCCAAAATCCGTGTGTAACGCGAAAGGAGGCGAGCTTAAAACACATGACCATAGTGAAATATGTTTGGGTCATTTCTTCAACACAATAAGGATTTGGATTAAGTTGGTACCCAAAAACACTAATATGATTGCAGGTATTTAATTGGTATTTAATATGGTAGGTAGGTGTAAGGCACAAAATAGGTTTGAATTGGGGAGTTGGATCAATTGAAGTAAAAACTGAAAAAAACCCTGTTTTACGGACAAATGGACCGCTTAGGTAGGGTTGGTCGGTCAGGCGTTTTTGTTTTTTGTTCGTTTTCCATAAATTTGGGTAAATTTAAAAAACAAATCAGAAAAAGATGGGTCAGGGTTTTTGTTGTTGCTTTTGTAGCCTTATGTCAATATCTTGACCCTTTAGATACAGCCATCATAATGTGTTTTGTTTCCTTTAGGATCAATCTTTCTGTTTCATACAATATGCTATTTTTTTTATTTGGCAACAACTAGAACTGTTTAAAATATTTGTCCTAATTTTGAACCAGACTACATGTACAGTATACAAATACATACTCTCTAAATGTAAAACGAGTGGAAAGAGCGGAAATTCACTCGAAAAGGAGTGAAGGGAGTGAAATGCAGGACAACCTGTTTTAGAGTGGAAAATGTCCACTCTAAAATGAGTGTGAAAGTTAATTTTACACTCTCAATAGAGTGGAACATTGTCATATAAAATCCCCTTTCACTCCTTTTACTAGTGTTTTTCCACTCAAAAACGTGTTGTCCTGCGTTTAACTCCTTGAAAGAGTGGAAAACCACTCTTTTACATTTTAAGAGAGTACAAATAGTGATGACACTAGGGATTGTTTACCTGGACGTTCCCAGTCCAACTCCCTCCATCCTTATAATTCTCTGCATTATTTTACCTCTTGAAATGATTACTCACTTTGGAGCATAAAGTGTACAGTATGTGTATTTTTTTATGTTTTTGTGTTATTTATCCTACTTGGTATCAATCATTTGTCATAGTATATAAAGAGTGATATACCATGAATAATAGCACATACACAGCCAGTCCAGAGTTCCACAAATTTCACTTATCGTACAGCTTCAGAGTGCTATAAATTTGACATCGTAAATAACCTGATTAACTATATCCAAACTTGGTGTGTGTGTGTTTAGTCTAGATGATTGTTTATCTTGATCAGTGCTGCTTGAATCAAAGTTTTATCAGTATCTTACTGTGCAGGGGTTTATACTGTACAGACAGCAGAGTTCTGCCACATAAATCATCACTAATACTAGTAGTACTGTCGATGAGTGCTATTAATTCCTTATAGCACTCGCTGCCTCGTGCTTTAAGTCATACTAATATAAAGCTATGTACACCCACCCCCATTCCAAAGTATTCATGCTATCTGTCAGACCACTACACTTCACTGATTATGAAACAAACATGATCCTGATTGATTGATCCATGTAGTATTTGTCTGAATAGGACACTGAATCCATAATATCCTTGAAATTTTCGGAAAAACATGAAAATGTAATTCATTGGGCTATAATTAGAAAACATGATAATAAATAGCATTTAAAATCCGTGACAGGAGAAAAGGTTTATGCTTATGCAATTGTATAGGCTTTATCTGAGAGACAGATTTGTCAAATTATTTGCAAGTTTTACGTTGTGACACAGTTTCAAAATAGACAGGTTTTAAAATGTCTATTTTGGAAGCTGTTACATATAAAGTATTGATGCTAAAGTGGTCATCAATTAAATACAAACTGGCTGGCACATGACAGAAATGGCAGCTTGTCATGATTTAAATGAAACGTTTGAAAATAGCCAATGGGCTTGTGTTTTTCTCTTTGTTTGGTTATTTATTTATTCATTTGTTTAATTAATTTATGCATTTATTGATTGATTTATTTTAAAATTATTTTATTAATTAATTCTTTCACTTTATTCATTTTAGTACGGCATCTGTATCATAACCCTGAAAAATAAAACACCCTAGCAAGATGGTGCCAAAACAGCTGATGCTTAATTAAAATTTTCACAGATGGACAGTATTAATTACAAATGAAGAGATGCCTAATTAGGTGTAAGATAATTGGGGTAAACAGCCCATAGGTCAATATACATGTGGGCCTATACCACTGGATGAAGCATCTATTTTCTATATATTTGACCCAAAAATATAGGCCTAAATAATAAATTATTTGATAGAAAACAGGAAAATGTAAAATTATGTCAAAAAGAGTGCAGTTTAGTATTGAACTCCAAAACATTTCGATTGTAGGCGTAGCGTAACTCATCAAAAAACAAAAGATCGATACAGCGTCATTTAAATAATTTGAAATATAACACACACGTAAGAAAAGAAATCTTGATTTAAATTGTTCTCAAAAGTAATAAATATAAGAGGACCTGACGTTTTGATTCTAACAGAATCTTTATCGAAGGTAAAATGAGTGTATATAAAAAAGTGTATAAGCAAGTATTTATCCCAACAAGCAATCTTGTTTGTAGAAGTAAAATCCTGTTTGAACCGAAAACCTTCTCTTGACCCTAACCCTAATTTAGGATTTTTGACAGAGATCACAATTTTTGAAGAAAACACTAAATCGCAGGGATTCGATCTGGGACCATCCGGACTCTGGCCCTATGTCCACTAGGTCACAGCCTTCAGCTACTCGTTCGCGTAATATACCGTCGTAAAAAGTCTGCACAAGCGCTTGGAGATGGACTAAGGATTATCATTTTTTAGCACTCAGGGGGGTTAGGGTTAAATTGATAATGAATGCTAACATAACTGTTTTATCACCCTCTAATGAACTTTTGATTATTTTTGCAAAAGTGAGATCAGAAATCAATATTGGTTTTCACCCAATCCTCATCTCCAAGCCCCTTGTGTTTAGAATCATCAGAGGATGTCACTGACCTTTGATGATCTCAACTGAAATTATGGCTTGTAAAATTAATCAAATCCAAATTCCTATTATAGAAGTATTATGATGTCACAATATGATGCAATAAAGTCCTTTAATCCCTTTCAGTCCATTTAATCTCTTTAGAATTAAGTAGGGCTAATCCTGTGAACACAGTATTCAATTGAGAAGAATTTAGTGGACAAGTGTGTTGAGTCACTGAAGATCAAATTCTCAAGGGCCTCTTGGATATCAAACTGGTTATCAAACTAGAAATCCATTATTCAAATTTAAGTACAAGCTTAGAATATTTATAAATTAAATTGGGTATTTAAATATTTGCTTGGGTTTGACAAAGGTCCTTTTTTTCGTCTTCTTTTTGATATTTTTAGTGCAAAATCGCCCCTGTTAGTGATAAACTTTGCAAACATTAAAGAGGATGCAGCCTCCTTAAAATCTTGTTTATTTTACGGTTCTGAGGGGTTGGTCACGTTTATTAAAAGCACACACAAATATTAATCATACAAAATTTACCACTTTTATGTAGGCCTAATGATATAGAGAGCAATTAAGTACAGCGCATTAATCTTGAAAAAGGCTTTAATTGATTTAAACGCTATTGATTTATTTAGGTTTAATCCATATCTGATGATCTGAGTGTAAAATATATTAATACATTGATGGACACAGTGATTACCATGCTACACATGTAATGCATCCAATCATCTAATCAAAAAGCCCCACCCATCTATAGTGATCCAACAAAAATGACATCAACTTTGCCCATAGACCCAAGACTTGTAAATAATACTTAATATACTTACTTTATGACTATAATGTAATCAATGTGCATGGTTTATAGAGTACTTTACATCAAACAAATATTGATATGTACTTTATTTAAATTCATTATACAACTTTGGGATCATTGTCTGCTTTTTCACTGCATCCATCATCATGCATTTTGCAAGGAATATGAAGAAGAAAAAAAAAATCAATTAATTTTGATAGGAAAAGATAGGTTGGATTGGGTGCTCCCAGTAACGATTACGATATGCCGCATCAAAGCCCAAGTTTATGAGTTTTCTTCAAATAATATTGATATAGCTATATAGGTAAAGGATGCAGCCGGATGTATTCTATTACCAGTTCTGTCTGTGGAAATCACTCAACCCATTTAAGATTAATCAATACTAATGATCAATACTTACATCATCTTATTGATCTATTGGATAGAATTTCCCAAACCCCTACTTGCCTCAGACTCAGGGTTGCCAGAAAAAATTGTGGCAAAATGTTGCCCAAAATGTTTGAGATGGGGCACCTCAGTCTGAAATGGGTATAGATTTAAGGTGGCACTTTCCCACTATAAAAGGAACTACGGTCAGTTGGGTCAGACCAATGAGTGACCAATTGATTGTACAAAATATGGGTTCATTGTGTGATGATAGCATGATTGTTGGCATCTAATGATTGAGCAAAAGGTTGAAAATAGTCGTAAAATGAAAGTTTGTAAAATGGTTTAGCTGATACTTGGAATCTTTTTAAATTATTTGTTTTATAGTAAGTGTTTAAAAACACTTATTATTGTTCTTAGGATTAGGTTATTTCAAAAAGGGGGGGGGGGGACATAGTCTAACATTCATTACCCTTTCAAATTTGAGGTCCCCATCCCCTGGTTTGAATAGGGTAGGTATTGGCAAACAGTTGTACAGTCATTTCTCTGAAAGAGCACTTAGGGATCACTTATTATTGGGCTAGCCGCTATATTGATTGGCAAAGGATAGGGATATTGTAAATGTATTCGAGCAGTGTGACCTTGCAAGACAAGCCTCTTGCCTCTTTCAGATCCACCAGACCAACAAAAAAGTATTTTAAACCATATCAATGTAAGTTTGTCTTCTAAAACATTGATTGGGCAATTATATTGAACTACTTCAAAATGAGCATCATTTGAATATAATCAGTGTTTGAGGTGATCCCTTAATATATGAGGATTTCGATAACAGTAAAATGATGCCCATATTATTTTTTTAATATTAAAACAATTTTTAATTTCAAATGGGAGGTTGTACTTTGGTTATATAGTAGTTCAATCAAGAAGTTATCAACTTGGCGCCATATACGCTACTTGCACGGTACAGATGGACCCACATTGAAAGCTAGGCTCTCCCCTCACACACTATCACCCAATATCATGCCACACAGCGTCGGTGGTTTCACGCAGATTTGTGCGGTTGGGCGCTGATATTAGAGGGGAGCTAGAGCCTCGCTTTCATTTTATAGCACATTATTTTGCCTGCTAATAGAAACATCCACCCAAAAAAAAAACAGGGGGAAATAGGAGGTGCTTGACATGCACAGGGAAATAAGGACAAGAATAGACAGGTATATTTTCTTTTGATACTATAACCCCCTTTTTAAAAAAAAAATAATTGTAAGGTACATTATATTTTGATTACATGTGACAGGTTCTCAGATTCACAAAATGAAGGGAAATTGTACCTAACTTGACAGGAAATTCTAGCTATCTTACTATGAAATTTAGATTTTTCCAGACCTGACAGTTATTAAATTGTATTTATTATACAAAACTTTTGCCCTTATCACTACATGTATGTTGTAAAAATATCTTTCAAAAGTAGTAACATGTGTGTAGATATTGATGTTTGAATGGTCTTTAAACTCTCTTTAAACCTATTTTGAACCCTTGAAATTATTTCAACAGGTCCCACAGCACATGCGCCACAATCGTACAGCGACACTGAACAAATACAGCGTGTCCATTCCCAAACGACGACTACTCGTATAATACCGACAAAAATAGACTACGCCACCGATGTTGAGACCAACGTGCTAGATCAGCGTCCCGGCAGAACCAGTCCGCCGGCTATCACGTCACACATCACGAGCCAAGATGTTTACGTTGGTGGAACGACAAGATTTGAGTGTGTGGTTATGGGACGACCAAGGCCCAGTGTTAGATGGTATAAGGTAAGTTAGGGAATACCCAGATCCAACCTGTTTATGCAAGATCATTTCAATTTCACCATGCCTGGGGTTTGATGGTGATGAAGCAAGATATGACTATGTGGTGTGGGGAATGCATCTTTGTCTATCTGTTGATGTATCTAATTCAATCTAAAAAGGTCATGGTTATGATTAGATGGAGAATGGTTAAAAATATGCCATTACCACCCGGTGTTAGATAGAGCCAGAGATAAAGAGCTTCACAACCAAAAACACTTCTTATAATGTTACACCTACTTGTAAAGGCTCACATTCAAGATTGGTAGGGTTTAGATAGGCGGCCATGTCACCTCTCGTTGATCTACAATGTTAAGTGCCCGGTTCCACTCCATGCATGGGGGAACATGCATTGACGCTCGCCTTTCATTATTATAGATATTAACTCAAAAATGACACTCGTAACTACCTAATTTGCGTGAAACTCGGAGTTGCAACTACCGTTCCAAATGGTTTAACTTATAATTTGTCCTTTAAATTGTGGGCTAACTGACTTGCTATTCTTGTAAACTTAGGTCAAAAGTCAAGACCGTATTACATGATATCGATGTCAAAAGTTACCATTATTTTATATTTTTCTGAAAACAAACTTAAATATTACAGAATGGGAAAGAGCTGACACCGGATGGAATACGAATCATCATAAAGATCGAGAAAACGGGTCGCAGTTTCCTGGAGATCCGTAAAGTTAAGCCAGAAGACGACGCACAATATATGGTTAAAGCGACCAATCCTGCTGGAGAGTCTAGCTCCGTTGCCAGGCTCACCGTCAAAAGTAAGTGTGCATGTGCTAGGGTAACTAATAGGGTGTTTTTAAACATTTTGTTTTTCAAAATATTTGTTAACATTTTGGCGAATTTCAACAATTTTTGAAACAATTAAATAAATCTTGGGTTTTTTAATTAGAAAACAATAGCTCTTACAAGCCCTAAGAACATGTGGGTTTTTTCCGACTCCTAACCCTCAACTCTTGTACAAAGTTTGAATGGTGTGAAGAGGGGAAAATGCATTCGTTCAAGACCATGTGTGGTTATCCCGCGAATCAATTTTGAATCCAAATGGGAAATAAATTAAACAAATAGTGAAGTAAATTTGGTTGAAGTGGAATTTTGCATAAATGGGGGTTATTTATCATAATTTTTGTCTTTAGATTTGGCATAGAAATGGGAAAAATTAATATGAAAAGTCAATCAAAAATGGGTATTTTGAGATGGTTTTGCAATGGTTACATATGGTAAAGGTAGAATTTCAATTATGCCACAGCAAATGACAGGCAATCCTTATATTAATCATTGCTAATCATTGCTAATCTTTTTTTCCCTCTCCTTATCATCTTTCCATCTCCTAGTTCAAAATGTAGACAGTGATATAAGTGAATCGTCACCACACCATATGAGGCTAAGAGTGGGCACCGACAAGAACCCTATAGTGCGTTTACTAAGCACCGAAAGCCCACACAAAAGACCGGTTCATTACACAGCCGGCAGACATCAAACACCGATACGCATCGCTGCAACAGGTAGCGACACCTCAGACATTGAGATGCGTGGTGAATCTAGAACTTACACACGTAAGACTACTACTACTACCGTTACAGAGACTAATGATGATGGTGATGGTGGCCAGCCTCCAAGGAGAGGCGGTGGCGGAGACACCATTGTTTTACACCGCTACCCAATAGCACCTATCCCGCCGATAAACATCAACATCAACATCGGATCTTTCCCGGAGTTGGCACCGGAAGCGCCTCGTTTCCGACAGAATCTCACCGACTCGATCGTCACCGAGGGTGGTTCAATCACAGTTTCGTGCACAATATCCGGACACCCGTTCCCACGAATCAGTTGGTTCAAAGGTGACACAGTGATTCGTGATTCACAGGACTTCCAATATTTGATTAACGGTAATCGCGTGTCACTGAAGATAAAGGTGGCGCTTCCACAAGATACGGGAGAATACACATGCAAAGCAGACAACGTGTACGGGAGCACAACATGCACCTGCCGTATCACTGTTTATCGTAAGTATAGACGATGCAGCTTTTGTTGCCTGCCGATGTGCCCGCGAATTGCCTGCGAATTGCCCGCCAGTATGCGCGCGCATTGCCTGCGAATTGCCCGCCAGTATGCGCGCGCATTGCCTGCGAATTGCCCGCCAGTATGCGCGCGCATTGCCTGCGAATTGCCCGCCAGTATGCGCGCGCATTCAAAGAGGTGTCCATTATAAACCATACACTAAGCCAAACCAGTCATCTGTAACAATAATAGCAGTCAATGCATACCCCATGCATGGAATGGAACAAGAAATGACATGGTCTATAGGATTTGTAAATACTGTGTTGTCATCCCATTTTTCACTGTTTTGGACAAACACCTACTGTTTTTGTTAACAAATCACCCTTAATTATTGGCCCCTAAATTTCAAGCCCTGTGGCATTTATTAGAGACAATTGTTATATTAGGTTCAGTGGATAATAGTTTGCCAATGTCTTGTTTCCTGACCTGTGATATCATGAAATGGAATAAACGTTACACCACGACACAGCTTTAAGCTTTTTCCTAGGTATCACCGTTCACCAAACAAGAGATTGCCAAAAGTTTACACAAATGTGAGCGACTAAGGGTCCCATTTCCAACCATGTAGGGAGTAAGTCCACTTTATGACAATTTCACAAATTTGAACCCTTCTGTAACTTCATTTGTGAGCTTGTTGGATTGTTTGAAGAACAGAATTGGACTCAATCCATATCCAACTTGGGAATTGTTGAGGGCGCTTTAATTGTAAACGAGCTCAATCAAATAGAAAAGGGTAAATATTATTGACAATTAGTAAAACTCTGAACCCAATATGGTCAAAATCATCACTAACATATCATGTTTATATTCACAGCTGCTTCCATGACATCGCTCGATGACCTCGAGGCGATGACGCGACAAACCCAGAAGAGAACGACTGTAACCACTGTCACCAGTGACGTTGAAGAGCCCTCTGAAATATCCTTCACTTCCACTGAAAGAGTCATTCGCAATCGACCTCCGAAATTCCTGAATGAACTCCTAGATATAGAGGTTCTGGAAAGCAGTGTTGCCAGGTTTAATGTCCGCATAACGGGTCCACCGTTGCCGACGATCACCTGGTTTATTGACAATGTAGAACTTCATCCAGGTGACAGATACACTATACAATATGATGATTTAGGACATGCTTCACTGACGATTGAAAACGTGACACGTGAAGATGCCGGAGAAATTGAATGCCGAGCTGTAAATCCATTTGGCGTTGTTTCAAGCTTCTGCGACTTGGTTGTGCGACCGATTCAGCGTGCAAGACCACGTCGCCACCACCGCGAGGAGGTCGTGATCGACCGCACCGACCGCGTGGTACGCAGACCCAAGTTTGTTGAGCCGATGGAGCCCCAGCAAATTCTCGTCGGTGAAACGGCGACCATCACCTGTCGTGTGAGTGCAGCGCCCCCACCTGTCGTTACATGGTATAAAGACGGCAGAACCTTAGTGGTAGATGAGCGTCATGTGACAACGTACCAGGAGGATGGTACATGTATATTAACTATTGTTGATGTAGTACAGCAAGACGAAGCGGAGTACATGTGTAAGGCTGTTAACGATCTAGGCAAAGCCGTCTCGTACGCAGAACTAACCGTGCGCATCTCGTTTGATATACCCGACTATCAACGTGAAGTAAGCTTACTGTCAACTTCCATCCCAGAAGAAGACAGTTGGACGGAAACAGAATACTACGTTGATAGAACATTCACGAGCGGTAAAGAGATCGTGGAAACGATAACGACAAAAACAACCAAAACAGTAACAAGAACGATCTCATTAGAAGACCGAGAGTCTGCATCCGAGGCGGCCAGCGTGACGGTGGAGATATCGCCCAAGCCTAAGCCACCTGCCCCGATAACGCAGCATTACGAACAGGTTGAGTTTGAATCGCCTGGGTACCCTCAAGAAATCATTGAAGAGGTCATTGAAATGGAACCTTCTCAAATGACTGAGGAGTTACTCCAGCCTAAACCAGTTCAAAAACCAGAATTGCCACCAAAACCATTGATTAAACCAAAACCAGTGAGACCAGTTACAGAGGAACCGGTATGTATGAACCACAGTTAAAAATTACTGTACAGAATGAGTTTGAAAGAATGGGCACTTTTTGGCAAAGGCATCACAAAAAGTGTCTACAATTTTAAAAAGTGTCCATTCTTTCTGACTCATTATGTATGCGGATGGGTGTAAGACCATAAAAGTGGTGACATTGTTTGAAATGTTTGTATTATACAGGCATCAGACGATGTCAACTCTTTCCCTTTTTTGGCCAAAAATAATGTCCATGCACTGATTGGAAATCGAACTAAATCGAAAGAAATCGCTCCCCCATTTTTCTTCATGGATAGTTTTATTCACAAAAACACACCCGGAGAGTTAGGGTTAAGGTGAGAAATCATTCTGTTACAATTTATTCTACAAGTAGAACTATTTGTAGAGTAAAAATATTTGTTCTAAAACAGGTGTTAGAGCTTGAATTTGACCAGCAAGCATCTCATTAAAACACACACAAATCAATTCAACAACCTCCTCCAGTCAGCCAATGACAATATACAACATAACACACAATTGGCAAGCATGCACTACAAGAACCATGGCAACAATTTCTAGTATTGATTGAACTTCAACCTGTCCATTACTTGTTGAATATCATGTACTGTAAAAGCTGAAATTTTCATGGAGGTTTGATTATCACGCTTTTCGCTCAAAATATTTTCCCGCAAAAATATTGTTTTCAACATTCATGCAGTGCATTCAGAAGGTCGCCCGCAAAAAACATTTCGCAAAATGTCTAAGATATCAAAATGCTTGAAAATATCTTCACACAAAAATTTCTGTCTTTTACAGTATCAATGGGTTGTCCTGGTAATGCACTAAGCCCAAGGAGGATAACATTGCTGTTCTGTCAAAACATTGTATGTTTTTTCGGCCCTTCAACATGTATAAAGTAAAACTGCCAAATGGTTATGCCTAGGAAAGGTTGCTTCATACATGTTCAGAGGGCAATAGCTCTTACGACATTTTGACAGGGGTGTTAAGTGAACATGTTTAGGACAGACTTCCTAAAGGTTATACAATAGCAAGTATTACTGTATACATGCTGAAGGGCCAGATGGAGATACAAGGTTTTGACAGAACAGCGATGATAAACCCTGTACCCATAGCCACACAATTTATCCTATTGATTTAACTTATTCCTCTACAGGTCATCCTACAACGTGAGTTTGAGACGCTGGTGCAGGAACCAGTAGATGAACCAGAGACAGGTGAGATGAGGAGACAAGACACGGCAAGATGCTTATTATACGCTCTCATCTTGCCATGTTTTGTCAATCTTAAGATGTTACATGACATCTTATATCTATCAGCACTTAATATGTTTTGCACTAATTTGTGGTGCCATCTTTAAGATGTTCTGTAGCATTTTAAGGTATGTTTAGGATGTTGCGCCATTTTTAGATGTTGAACAACTTCTTATTATCTATAATTTGCTTTATATTATATGTTGGATATGACCTCATATAAGATGTATGGTTACACTGCAAGATGTCCTTACATCTTAAGATGTTTATTTGTAATCTTATGATGGCTTATCATCTTGTGGTGTTCCACATCATCTTTTTCAGCATCTCTAGATGTTGGATTATTAAATGTGGTACATGCCCTCTTATAAGATGTTTCACAACATCTTAAGACTTTGATATATGAACAATTTAAGAGTTTCTTTATAAGCATCATCTTAAGATACCGAAAAAAATCTTAATAGAAATAGAAAGAAAATCTTAAGATGCTGTGAATCGTCTTAACATCTATTAATTACATATTTTTCTCTCCATATATTTGTTGATGTTGTGCATCTCTTCGGTATCTATGGTGATGGTGACTGGTCTGTGCTATCTTTGAGATGATCTGTTATGTGTTTCTCAGGGTCTTCTTAGGTGGTATCTTTCGATGTTTTGCAAGGATCTTTTTTTGTGTGTGGTATCTATCGATGTGTTTCACTTTTATAATATATGACCTGCACCAATATTTAAGATATTGTTGTTGTCTTGAGGTGGTCCACAACATCTGAATGGGATGGGTGTATTTCACAAAGTGAACTGTTATATCTTGCCTAATCGATATGACTTGTAAGTCTTGGTAGATTGCACCTGCCCATCTTATGGTGATGTGGACTATCTAGAATTGTTTTGAATGATATTACGATGCTCTCTCTCTCTCTTTTCTTTCTGCAGTCCAATTCATTTTAATGTGACAATGATGTTACTTTATAAATGATATTATATTTCTTGTTACTTTTCATTTGCAGGATTAAGCTTACTAATAACTAATATATTAGTTATTATCAATATTGGTATTATTACTGTATGTTACACTTAAGGGAGATACTATTAGATAACCAGGAGTGGGTAGAAATCTCTAATCCCCTCCCCTTTTTTTTGGGGGGGGGGGGGGGGAAGAAGGAAACAAAGAAGGAAAAAATGAAGGAAAAAAAGAAGAAAATAACAAATTGTAGGGAAAGAAAGTAAATAGTGTACTTCAGGTCCAAGCCATGCATCAAGTCTTGGACAGAATAAAGTGCATCTTATAGTTTAAATAAGGCACTCCATTCTACCATGTAATTGGTGCTAGCCCGGGACCTTAAAATAAAACTTTAATAAAACAAAAAAACGATCACCAGTTGAAAGACATCCCCTAATGATTTAAAGGGAAACAAATTAACCCCAACCCCATCTTCCCTGCCCTGGTTATCTAATGGTGATGTCATATTTGTATCTCCGGTGTAATTGAATATAATATTGAAATCATACTGTAAAATTATGTTTTACCATAACCTTTTTTTTCTCAATTTTGCTGGTACAGGATAGATAGATGCTTTGTTTGAAGTTTCACTTTTTACAAAATAAACTCTGAAAATATTTTTTCTTTTCTTAAGTGAGCAGGTGATGGGAAAATTAACAATTATCAGTTGTTTGCTATGATTTGTTGCTGACTGAGTGTTTTTGTGTTTGGGTCACATTGATATCATATTTATGTATTTTATTTGTGCCTCGAAAAAGAACCCAAATAAATCGGGTGGCTGTGATTGTACTGTGGATTGTCCAGTTATTTGGTCTCCTTGTGCTTAACTACTCTTTACCCTTTAAGCGAAGAAACAATAAAAAACTGTTGTACAGGCCTGACTGACACATTCTTTTTCAATTTTTAGGAAATATTTTTGAAAATTCTGCTCTTGAAATTGAAACATTTTTAAATTTTTCGAAATATGTTGAAAATTCACCAAAAAACCCCGAACAAACCAAACCAAACCAAACAAGAAATGCCTGAAAGACCGATCCTACCTGAGAGGTCCATTTGCCCGTACAACAGGGTGTTTTTTCAAGTTTTTAAGTTAAACGATTGGGATTGTTATCGTGATTTGGGTCTCTAGGTTCAATATTGCTTGCAGTGTAGTTGCAAAATTCTGATTGTGTTTGTCGGTCGGTCAAGTCGGTGGTAGTGGATTTCTGGTGGCAGGGGAATCTTAAGCTTACAGGTGTGAAACACATGTGAGGGGATCAAGCGGATTTAGTGGGATGTGGAGAATATTGATTCTGTTTTACTTTGTTATCTCAGTTTGTAACTTAACCCCCTGAGAACTACCGGCCGATTGGTTGAAAAGATGGATACATCATTTATTGCACCAATGAGAGATATTGTTAGAATAATTGTATCCCTGATAAAGATGGGAATGAAACATTTTACAAGCTGCATTTGAATTGGCTATTCATATGAGTACATCTTGTAATAAACCAATCAGAACCACTGTAAGATAGACAGGTAGACCCCAGGGGGTTAATATTTTTCACCTGCTTATTTTATGGACAAATGTCAAAACTACCGACATGTCACTCGTTGTTCTAATGAGAGACATTGTTAGAAAAGTTGTATCCCTGATAAAAATTGGAGTGAAATATTTTAAGAGTATTTCAATTGGTTATTCAAATGGGTATATCTTGAAATTAACCAATCATAAACATTGTTAAATAGGCCAGGTAGTGCCCAGGGGTTAAAGAAATGGAACTGAAAATGAGTGCAATCATTGCCCTACTCAGTGGATATAATTTGTTTGTATTAACATGTGTCCCATATTTCTCTAAAAAGTCACCATCTTAAGGGGGGTGTGGACTCACAGGTACAGCCTCCGTTAAACTGCCGTAACTTCTTCAATATTCATTTAATCTTTATAAACGTATACAGTTTTTTGCAGAAAAGGGTTCAATGAATCCATCCATGATAATGAAATTGACCATTTTGGAAAAAAATTATAAAAAACACCTTTTTTGACCCATTTTAGGTTTGGAAAAGATAACTCAAAATATATTTTGTTAAATTTTGTCATACTAGTTTTATGATAATCCTGATCACATTCCCCAGGAGCGTTTTTTTTTTTTTAAGATCTTATTTTTTATTTTTTGAGTTACAGACCAAAAGGTGCCAAAAAATGTGATTTTTTACCGCCAAAATCATGAAAATCACCATTTTTGGGGGAAAAACACATTTTTTGGCACTTTTTGGTCTGTAACTCAAAAAATAAAAAATAAGACATTAAAAAAAAAAAAACGCTCCTGGGGAATGTTATCAGGATTATCATAAAACTACTATGACAAAATTTAACAAAATATATTTTGAGTTATCTTTTCCAAACCTAAAATGGGTCAAAAAACATGTTTTTTATAATTTTTTCCAAAATGGTCAATTTCATTATCATGGTTGGATTCATTGAACCCTTTTCTGCAAAAAACTGTATACATTTATAAAGATTAATTGAATATTGAAGAAGTTACGGCAGTTTTACGGAGGCTGTACCTGAGAGTCCACAGCCCCCTTAATGAATATGGACCACTCATGTGTGAAAAATGTACAATGATATCAAGGATTAGATTACAGTGGTTCTCAACCTTTTTGCCCCACGACCCCTTTTGACATTCCTGGTCAGTACAGGGACCCCCAAAACAAAAATTGAAAATAAAACACTAGCCGAATATCATAAATGAAACTGCTTAGTTTGGATGCGAGCGTAGTGTAGCGAGCAGGAAATTTGGCATATTTTAATGTTTCTTTTGGGTTTTTCCAAGCTCTTTTAAAGCGAAATGTAACAAGGTTCCCCAAAACCTATATTTATGAGCCCTTCATGACCCCTGGAAAACCCCAAACGACCCCAATGGGTTTCACGACCCACAGGTTGAGAACCCCTAGATTAGAATATTAGAGAATATTAGAGAATAATAGAGTATGTAGATTTGATCTAAGGGACATTGAAATTCCATCAGTGCTTGAAAGACATTTTTACAGACAACCTACGAATAAACAACTTTGCATGCCCATAATGTATTGTCATATTTGCCTGTGTCTATAACTGAAGTGCGTAGATTTAAACAGATCAAGGAACTGCGGAGGCAGCAACATATAATATAATATGATGGACTCGATAGGATGATTGGATGGACTCGAACCAGCAATGCGTGATATGAGATTTCTTTCGACAGAGTTTGCATGACTGAGAAATATTGTATTTTTGAGATGTATACAACTGCAGTTTATTCGATTGCATGAGAAATATTGTATTTTTCCGCTGCGGTTTATAGATTTGAATGGTTCAAGAATCTATGGAGGAGAGTCCATATACATTATCTGTTGGATTGGATGGACTCGAACCAGCAATGCGTGATAGGAATTTTTCTGCAGATTTCTTTCGACAGAGTTTCCATGCCTGAGAAATATCGTATTTTTGCGATGTATTCAACTGCAGTTTATTCGAATGCATGAGAAATATTGTATTTTTCCGCTGTAGTTTATAGATTTGAATGGGTAAAGAATCTATGGAGGAGAGTCTGTTGGACTTAAGCCAACAATGCATGATCGTTTCTTTCCATGGATAACAACCAACTTTGCATGCCATTTGGAACATTGATGTATATTTCCGGTGTCTATAACATTGATGTGATGTTGTAATCTCTGTAGGTAAAGTCACTGAGGTTATTGAACAAGTAACAACAACAACAACAACAACGACAGAAAATCGACAGAGACCAGTGGTGGTTGAAGAACTAACTAATATTGAGGTGTACGAAAGAGATGAAATCAAGTTGGTGTGTAAAATCACAGCAAAACCACCCCCAAAGATCGTATGGTTGCGCTCGGGCCGTCCCATAGAAGGTCCGAGATTTGTGCAAACTTACACCGAAGAAGGGGTATGCACATTGCATATTACAGTTGTAGTGCCGGATGATCATGCAGAGTTTGAATGCAGAGCTGTTAACGAATTTGGCATGGTGTCAACATTCTGTCAAGTGATTATAACAAAACGTCCGTGCCCAGCATCCCCTCCGCCACCTGGTGGCTCGACCACCATTGAGATTACCAAGGGTGAAGACCGAGGAATAGTGGAGTTTCCGATTAGGATACCAAAGCCCAAAACCCTCACATCTGTGAAGGAAACCATCGAAGGATTTACTTTGCAAGAAGAGCGAAAGCGCACCGAGCTGGGGCTAGTCACACGTCCGCCACCGCCTGATGAGATTGAGTTTGTCATACAACCTGATAGACCGCCCTCTGTAGTCACCACTGAAGATGAATACGAGACGCTCAGGACAAGACGAGTCACTGAATTGGTGGAAAGAGTACAGACTCCTAGACGGGAGGTGATTGTTATTGAACAGCGCCCTCAAACTAGGGAAGAAGAAGTGACGACGACTAAGAAAACGACAACAACCGTGACTGAAATCACAACGGTGACATCCGACGTGGAAGATGTGCCAACTGTGAGGCCTATTATTACCGAAATACCTGAAGTGCGTAAGAGGACGACTGTTCTCATAGAGAAAGCGGCGCCCCCGCTTCAACCCGTGGAATTTGTTATCAAAGAAAAGCGTAAAGAACCTGAAGTAAGAAGGACCGTCACGGAAACGGTGACTGTTCAAAGAGAGCAGGAAGTGGAAGAAGTTGAATACCGCCCTCCTCAGGTAATAGAACACCTCGAGGATATTGAAGTCCACATCCATGAGACGATACAGCTACGATGTAAAATTACTGCTTACCCACCACCAAAGATAGAATGGTTCAGGGATGAGGTGCTCATAGATGTGGAGGAAACAACACGGTACACCACAACGTACGAAGAGACAGGTGTTTGTATTTTAACCATTAGCGATGTCATTGAAGAAGACAACACTGGTTTTGAATGCAGAGCTACAAATGAACATGGAACCATCTCCACATTCTGTGAAATCTACTTACACAAATTGCCTTCTCCTCCAAGACGAGAAAAGACTGTCATCCAGTTGGAGACACAAAGACCCAAACTGGAAGAGATTGAGTTTGTTATCAAACCGGAAGAGGAACAAGAGGTTACTGTGGAGGAGGTTGTTGAGAGGACAGAGGTTGTAATTGAACGAGAAAGGGCACCTGAACCGAAACTTATACGGGAGAAACCAATCGAGGTTCAGTTTTACCAACCTGTTCTGCAGAAAAAAGCGCCGGAACCCGAAGTCATCCTCAAACGAGAGGCTCCTCCACCGCTGGAATTCCAATTTCACCATCCTCCAAAACCAACAGAGGTCGCTGTGCCTTTGGAACAAATCATCCCTGACAATCGTGTACCTCCACTGGAAGTACAATTCCAAAAAACAGAATCTCCCAAGAAAGTGGAAGCGCCACGTGAGAAAGTTCTTGAAAAGAAGAAGGTTCCTTTGCCAGCAATGAAACCAGTCAAACCAAAGATAATGAAGCAACATCCTATTGAAGAGGTGATTGAGGTTCCCAAATTGGAAATTCCTATATTTGAGAAACCAACCGTAGTACAAAGACCATTGGAGCCAGAACTTGTGCAAGAACCACCTCCGATTGAGATGGAATTTATTCCCCCAACAGTCCAGGAATATGTGCCTGCTCCAGAAGAGATCAAACCAGAGGAGCAGTTCAAAGTTGAGGTTGAAAAACCACACCGCAAAACCCTACCAGCGGAGCAGATTCAACTACCAAGGTTTGAGCAAACAGAACCAGTCGCTCCACCGATGGTACCTGAATTTGCAGCAGAAGTCGATAAAATTGCGCCGATTGAAGAGGCACCCAAGCAAAGACATCCTGAGATTGTCCGACATTTGGCAGATGTTGAGGTGCACGTTGGTGAGGAGTTAGATCTGATCTGTGAGGTCCAAGGTTATCCGCCACCTGTAGTTGAGTGGTTCCAAGAGGATAAACCTGTTAAAGGGGAACGTTTCACGCAGACCTATGTCGAAAATGTTGCTATTCTACACATAAGTGGTGTAACAAAGGACGATGATACTGGTTTTGAATGCAGGGCTACTAGTGATCTCGGTACTGTTTCTACTTTCGCTGAGATTTATCTCCTCAAACCAGAAGTCATAGAGCGAACTGTAGTTGAGATTGAGAAATTACCAGAACCGCTTCCGGAAGTGGAATTTATCGTTCAGCAACCGGAAGAACTTACCGAGACCGTGACAGAGGTTACAACGACAACTGTTACAGAGACTGTTGTGGTTGAGAAGGAGGAGAAAGAGGAATATTTTGCACCTCGCGTAATCCGACATCTGACGGATGTTGACGTCACAGAGACAATAGAAGTCCGTTTGGAATGTGAGATCATAGGATATCCTGCTCCGACAATAGAGTGGTATCGTGACGACGTTCTGATTGAAGAAGTTGAACGCTACACAACAACTTATGAGAAAACAACAGGCGTATCAGTCCTAGTCATCCATGAGGTCACAGAAGTGGACAACACTACGTTTGAGTGTAGAGCTACAAATGAGATCGGTACCTGTTCGACCTATGCGGAGGTCTATGTATTCGAAACACCCAAGGTGGAGGAAGTTACTGAGGAGGTTACCGAAGTCACAAGGACAACGGTTACGGAGACGGTGACTGTCGAGAGGAAGGATGATGTCGAGGAGTTAGAAGTTGAGGAGTACAAAGCACCAGAGGTCACACAACAACTTGAAGATATAGAAGTGTTACAAAATGAAACTGTTACTCTTGAGTGCATTGTTGTTGGGTATCCTAGACCCACCGTGGAGTGGTATAGGGATGATGTCCTCATTAACATGGAAGAAACGGAAAGATACACTTCAACTTACGAAGAGACAGGTGTTTCTATACTTACTATCAGTCCTGTTACCATGCAAGATAACACTGGTTTTGAGTGCCGAGCAACTAACGAAATAGGGACAGTATCAACATTTTGCGAATTGTACTTGCGCCAAAGATCACCGTCACCTGAACGCATTGAAAGAACCGAGATCGAAATTCAAAAAGAAGCTGCACCGTTGCCTGAAGTAGAGTTCATAGTTCAACAGCCAGAAGAACAACATGTGGAAGAGGTTACTGTGGAGAGAACCGTCACGGAAACGGTAGTCGAGGAAATAGAGTATCGTGCTCCACAGGTCACGCGCCATCTGGAAGATATTGAAGTCACTATTGGGCAATCTGTAGAACTAATATGCGAGATTACATCGTATCCAAGATCAACTATAGAATGGTATAGGGACGAGATTCTCATTGACGTTGAAGAAATTGAAAGGTACACCACAACATACGAAGAAACCGGCGTCAGCGTCTTGAAAATCAGTGAAATAACCGAAGAAGATGATGCTGGATTTGAGTGCAGAGCTACCAATGAACTTGGTACCATATCCACATTCTGCGAAATCTATCTGCAAAAAGCGCCTTCGCCTGTACGACGTGAGAGGACCGAGGTTGAGATGGAAACCAAGGGACCCAAACTGGAAGAGGTTGAGTTTGTTATCATGCCTGAAGAGGAGCAAGAAATCACGGTGGAAGAGGTACAAGAAAGAACAGAAGTGGTTATTGAAAGACAGGCAGCACCGATGACTCTTCATTTGGATGTTGGAAAATTGCCAGAAGAGAAACAAGAGGTTACAACCGTGACCAAAGTCACGGAAACAATCACCGTTGAGAGACATCCGGAAGAAGAAATCCGTGAAGTTTCAGAGATTCAGCTCGAGACTGAAGAACAGCCACTGCAACCTGTGGAGATCGTTCTTGAGAAGCCGCTACAACCAGAATACGAAGAGCTAGTTATACCAGAAGAAAAGCAGCAAGTACAAGTAGAAACACGAAGAAAGGTCACCGAAACTATAGAAATGACCATGGAGAAAGTCGAGGAGGAAATACCTCTGGCGAAATCCAAGCTCGAAATCCAAAGAAAAGCCCGTCCTCTGGAACCCGTTGAACTTGTCGTAGACGTCGCGAAACCGGAGTTTGAAGAGCTTATCGCCCCAGAGGAAGTGGTGCCAGTTAAGGAACCTATCGTCTTTAAGGAAAAACCAGAGGTACAGGAGGAAGTTCTGCAGGAGGTCGTCTTGAAGCCAGAATTTGAGGAACTTGTTATGCCAGAGGAGAAGCCAATAGTAGAAGAGCCTGTGGCGCCGGAGGTCATTGTACCAGTCAAGGAGCCCATCGTCTTTGAAGAGATACCTCAAGTTGAAGAACAAGTCCTGGAAGAAGTTGTGTTGATACCAGAGTTTGAGGAATTGATCATGCCAGAGATGGCGCCGGAAGAAGAGATACAACCTCAAGAAGTCGGTGTAGAAGGTAATTACATAAAAGCAATCTTCACCTGTGATGGAATGAACCGCACCCACACCTACCTACCTACCCATCACCGCATGAGACCGCCTGCCCACCACAATTAATTGGAATGTTTTAGTTGACAAATCCACAAATTAACAAGCCATCAATAATACGCATATGAATGGTCTTCACAACATCGTAGATTGAGAACTTGAAGGGTTTCTTCTTTGTTCATTGTGTGATTGACAGCACTGGTGACATTGATGTCTCTCAATGCTTTTGAGAAGACGCATAACACCTGCATGATCATTTAAAAATAGTCTGGTACCATCTTCCCCAGACAGATCATTGATTGAGTGAACTAATCTTTGCAGTTTTGTGTTATACTAATTATATTAGCTCTTCTATTGGAATCCTTTTTGTTATGAGAAAAAGATGTGATGGTGTTCTTCGATCTTGCTCAGCCTATAGTCATTTTAATAATGTCATCAGTCAAATAATAATAGTTATTACTTTACTCATATGATTCCCTGATACCCCCCCCCCCCCCGGGTGTCACCATTAGTCGACCAAAATTTTGAAAAAGTAGTTGAAATCCCTTTATCCCAAATGTTGAATTGATGACAACTTCACTGGAATGGTTACGAACATGCCTATTACGAATTATTTAAAACGTTTACTTTTTCACATTTCTTTTTATTGCATGTATAGAACATTTCAACTTTTTGACTTTAGATCTGTAATCAGAAACCTCAATTCAACTTTATTTCACTATTGGTCAAAATGAACCTGTCCCATTATTTACCACACCCAATCCTAGATATCAAAATGATTCTTCCCTTAATATAGTCTGCGCAGTAGAATTTGCTTTTCAGGTTAGGTTTAACCACTAATCATAGTGTGAACTGCATGAAAACAACTAGCAAAACCAGAGCGAGCATGTTTGTTGTGGAATAACAGACCTTGATTCACCCATAATTCGTTGGTGCATGTATGCTGCAGTGTTTCTATACCAATTATACAAACGTTTTAACACAGCTTGATCAGGTATGATAACTCTTTGTTTGTGTAATCTGATTAATTTAGTGCATGTTAATTTTACACTGTCTCTTAATAAACATTATTATAAATATAAATCAATTGAAATACTTAAATATCTAAAATTATGTTATGTATCTAATTTAGTATACACTTTAGTGGCAGATAAACTATTTTATTTGGTTATATGTTAAAATAACTCTTTTGAATTCATGATTTAATTCACATTGAGTTTATCATTATTTATCATCTAGAATCTAATTGAAATTTATGGATACTTATAAATTCTAATTCATATCACTTTCCTATGACAAATAAATTATCCATCACCTTCTTATATTTTTATTTTAAAATTTGTCTTGAATATATTCTTTTAATTAAAAATTTTCAAAACAAGTTGAAGCGGGTATGTACAAGTGTGTAATTTTAAATGACCATGAAAGAACACCACTGAACTAATAAACCTACCCTATTTGAAATGCATATCCACATGCAGAACAGGATTTCTTCCTTTTTCTTAAACTAAAAATTTCCCTATTTTGGCTTTACTTTCACTACAGAAGTCGATCTTGGGGTTCTGCCTCTGCAACCAGACGTTGGAGAGCAACCCTCCATACCTTGGGATTCCCCTGTAGAAGTCGTCTTTGAAAAAGACATGCCAGACACGGCGCAAGAGAAACCAGGCGCACCGTACGAGATAGCCGGCGCTGCTGTCCAGATTCCATGGCAAGCCCCAGAAGAGGCCGAGACGGTCCTCGAATCTGGTGAAAAAGCGGAAGAACTTCATCCCGGAGCCGTGACAGTAGCAGAAGTTGAGCAGCCTATGGAATGGGATAAACCGGAAATGGTGATGGAAGATGAAAGACAGGCTCTTATTGGTGATAGGCTTCCAGGAGCACCAATGACTACCATGCAGAAAGAGTTAAACCTTCTTCTGGAGACGTCAGAAGAGGTAGGTGAAGTCGAGACTGAGCAGGCCGGTGAAGTGACAGTCGATGCCGTGGTTGCACCTGGAAAGGAGCAACATATGCCATGGCAAGCACCACAAGACTTTGAGATAGTCATAGAAAAGTTTGAGGAAGCACAGGAGGTTGAAGCATCTACTGTTGAAGCACCTCAGACTGAGGAACAAACTCCATGGACAGGTGTTGAAGAGGCTCCGTCTGAAGTACCCAAGGCTGAACAGGTTGAAATGCAAGAAACTTTGCCTGTGTCTACAACAGAAAAAGATCTCACAACTTCATGGCAGGCACCAGAAGACTTTGAAATTGTTATTGAAAAGTTTGAAGAAGCCCAAGAAGTTCCAGCTTCTACAATTGAAGCAGCTCAACTTGAGGAGCAAACCCCATGGACAGGAGTTGAAGAGGCTCCATCCGAAGTTCCAAAAGCAGAACAGGTACAAATGCAAGAAACTCTGCCCGTTTCCACAACAGAAAAAGATATCACAACTTCATGGCAGGCCCCAGAGGACTTTGAAGTTGTAATTGAAAAGTTTGAGGAAGCCCATGAAGTTCCAGCCTCAACAATCGAGGCAGCTCAACTTGAAGAACAAACTCCATGGACAGGAGTTGAAGAAGCTCCATCCGAAGTTCCAAAAGCAGAACAGGTAC
The DNA here is from genome assembly GCA_035610835.1 of Ophiura sarsii. Taxonomy (NCBI): domain Eukaryota; kingdom Metazoa; phylum Echinodermata; class Ophiuroidea; order Amphilepidida; family Ophiuridae; genus Ophiura; species Ophiura sarsii. Next base: position 10,548,262 of record CM069459.1, on the reverse strand, counting down.
AAATGCAAGAAACTCTGCCTGTGTCTACAACCGAAAAAGATCTCACAACTTCATGGCAGGCCCCAGAGGACTTTGAAATTGTAATCGAAAAGTTTGAGGAAGCCCAAGAAGTTCCAGCCTCAACAATTGAGGCAGCTCAACTTGAAGAACAAACTCCATGGACAGGAGTTGAAGAAGCTCCATCCGAAGTTCCAAAAGCAGAACAGGTACAAATGCAAGAAACTCTGCCTGTGTCTACAACCGAAAAAGATCTCACAACTTCATGGCAGGCCCCAGAGGACTTTGAAATTGTAATCGAAAAGTTTGAGGAAGCCCAAGAAGTTCCAGCCTCAACAATTGAGGCAGCTCAACTTGAAGAACAAACTCCATGGACAGGAGTTGAAGAAGCTCCATCTGAAGTTCCAAAAGCAGAACAGGTACAAATGCAAGAAACTCTGCCTGTGTCTACAACCGAAAAAGATCTCACAACTTCATGGCAGGCCCCAGAAGACTTTGAAATTGTTATTGAAAAGTTTGAGGAAGCCCAAGAAGTTCCAGCCTCAACGATCGAGGCAGCTCAACTTGAAGAACAAACTCCATGGACAGGAGTTGAAGAAGCTCCATCCGAAGTTCCAAAAGCAGAACAGGTACAAATGCAAGAAACTCTGCCTGTGTCTACAACAGAAAAAGATCTCACAACTTCATGGCAGGCCCCAGAGGACTTTGAAATTGTTATTGAAAAGTTTGAAGAAGCCCAAGAAGTCCCAGCCTCAACAATCGAAGCAGCTCAACTTGAAGAACAAACTCCATGGACAGGAGTTGAAGAGGCTCCATCGGAAGTTCCAAAAGCAGAACAGGTACAAATGCAAGAAACTCTGCCTGTGTCTACAACAGAAAAAGATCTCACAACTTCATGGCAGGCCCCAGAGGACTTTGAAATTGTTATTGAAAAGTTTGAGGAAGCCCAAGAAGTCCCAGCCTCAACAATAGAAGCTGCTCAACTTGAAGAACAAACTCCATGGACAGGAGTTGAAGAAGCTCCTTCAGAGATTCCAAAAGCAGAACAGGTACAAATGCAAGAAACTCTGCCTGTTTCAACAACCGAAAAAGATGTCACAACTTCATGGCAAGCTCCAGAGGACTTTGAAATTGTTATTGAAAAGTTTGAAGAAGCCCAAGAGGTCCCAGCATCAACAATTGAAGCAGCTCAAGTTGAAGAACAAACTCCATGGACAGGAGTTGAAGAAGCTCCATCCGAGGTTCCAAAAGCAGAACAGGTACAAATGCAAGAAACGTTGCCTGTGTCTACAACTGAAAAAGATATCACAACGTCATGGCAAGCTCCTGAAGACTTTGAGATTGTTATTGAAAAGTTTGAAGAAGCCCATGAGGTCCCAGCATCAACAATAGAAGCAGCTCAACTTGAAGAACAAACACCATGGACTGGAGTTGAAGAAGCTCCTTCAGAGATTCCAAAAGCAGAACAGGTACAAATGCAAGAAACCATGCCTGTTTCAACAACTGAAAAAGATGTCACAACTTCATGGCAAGCTCCTGAAGACTTTGAAATTGTTATTGAAAAGTTTGAGGAAGCCCAAGAGGTCCCAGCCTCAACAATCGAGGCAGCTCAACTGGAAGAACAAACTCCATGGACAGGGGTTGAAGAGGCTCCATCTGAAGTGCCAAAAGCAGAGCAGGTCCAAATTCAAGAAACTCTGCCTGTTTCAACAACCGAAAAAGATATCACAACTTCATGGCAAGCCCCAGAGGACTTTGAGATTGTCATCGAAAAGTTTGAAGAAGCCCAAGAGGTCCCTGCTTCTACAATTGAAGCAGCTCAAGTTGAAGAACAAACTCCATGGACTGGAGTTGAAGAAGCTCCGTCTGAGGTACCTCAAGTAGAACAAGTACAGATGCAAGAAACTTTGCCCGTCTCTACTACAGAAAAAGACATCACAACTCCATGGCAAGAATCAGAAGAGATTGTCCTTGATATTGGCAAACCAGAAGGTGCCGAAGAAGTGGTGGTTACTTCCGTAACAGCTCCACAACAGGAATCTCAGATACCATGGGAAGCTCTAGGAGTTGCTCCAGAAGTTTATGATGAACCAGCTGTAGCAGAATCCAAACCAACTGAAGCAGTTTCAACCACAAAGAAAGCCACAACAATTCCATGGCAAGCTTCGGAAGACTTTGAAATTGTCATTGATAAACGCATGCAAGTTGAAGAAATACCAGCAACTTCAATTGCCGCTCCTGAAAAACAAGAACAAGTTTCATGGGAAACTCTCGAAGAGAAACCAGCGGAAGCTCCTGAACTACAAGCAGCTGAAACTGTTACTACAGAAGCAGTATCGACTGTAGAAGTAGAAACAACTGCACCTTGGCAGGCACCTGAAGACTTGGTACTTGTTATTGAGAAGCCTGAGGATGTTACCCACGTTGCCGGTGTTACTATTGAAACTACTGAACGACAGGAACAACAACAGTGGACTCAAGCTGATGAAACTCCTGCAGAAGTTCTGGAAATTACAGCTGCCGAGTCAAAGCCAACAGAAGCCATATCTACAGCTGAAACTGAGACAACAGTTCCATGGCAAGCTCCTGCTGAGTTCGAAATTGTTTTGGAAAAACCTGATGAAGCTACTGAAGTCGCTGGGGTTACCATAGAAACAGCAGAACATCAAGTTGATACTCCATGGGAAGGAGCAGAAGAAACAGCTCCTGAAGAAACCAAACCTGAAGCAGCTGCATCAGTTCCAGTAGAAGGTGTAGCCACTGCTGAGATAGACTTACAAACTCAATGGCAAGCCCCAGGAGAGATTGTCCTTGATATTGGCAAACCAGAGGGTGCTGAAGAAGTGGCAGTTACTTCCGTAACAGCTCCACAGCAGGAATCTCAGATACCATGGGAAGCTCTAGGAGTTGCTCCAGAAGTTTATGATGAACCAGCTGTAGCTGAATCTAAACCAACTGAAGCAGTTTCAACCACAAAGAAAACCACAACAATTCCATGGCAAGCTTCGGAAGACTTTGAAATTGTCATTGATAAACGCATGCAAGTTGAAGAAATACCAGCAACTTCAATTGCCGCTCCTGAAAAACAAGAACAAGTTTCATGGGAAACTCTAGAAGAGAAACCAGCGGAAGCCCCTGAACTACAAGCAGCTGAAACTGTTACTACTGAAGCAGTGTCTACTGTAGAAGTAGAAACAACTGCACCTTGGCAGGCGCCTGAAGACTTGGTACTTGTTATTGAGAAGCCTGAGGATGTTACCCATGTTGCCGGTGTTACTATTGAAACTACTGAACGACAAGAACAACAACCATGGACTCAAGCTGATGAAACTCCTGCAGAAGTTCTGGAAATCACAGCTGCCGAGTCAAAGCCAACAGAAGCCATATCTACAGCTGAAACTGAGACAACCGTTCCATGGCAAGCTCCGGCAGAATTTGAGATTGTTTTGGAAAAACCTGATGAAGCTACTGAAGTCGCTGGGGTTACCATTGAAACAGCAGAACGTCAAGTTGATACTCCTTGGGAAGGAGCAGAAGAAACAGCTCCTGAAGAAACCAAACCTGAAGCGGCTGCATCAGTTCCAGTAGAAGGTGTAGCCACTGCTGAGATAGACTTACAAACTCCATGGCAAGCCCCGGAAGAGATTGTCCTTGATATTGGCAAACCAGAGGGTGCTGAAGAAGTGGCAGTTACCTCTGTAACAGCTCCGCAGCAGGAATCTCAGATACCATGGGAAGCTCTAGGAGTTGCTCCAGAAGTTTATGATGAACCAGCTGTAGCAGAATCAAAACCAACTGAAGCAGTTTCAACCACAAAGAAAACCACAACAATTCCATGGCAAGCTTCGGAAGACTTTGAAATTGTCATTGATAAACGCATGCAAGTTGAAGAAATACCAGCAACTTCAATTGCCGCTCCTGAAAAACAAGAACAAGTTTCATGGGAAACTCTAGAAGAGAAACCAGCGGAAGCCCCTGAACTACAAGCAGCTGAAACTGTTACTACTGAAGCAGTGTCTACTGTAGGAGTAGAAACAACTGCACCTTGGCAGGCACCTGAAGAGATTGTCCTTGATATTGGCAAACCAGAAGGTGCTGAAGAAGTGGCAGTTACTTCCGTAACAGCTCCACAGCAGGAATCTCAGATACCATGGGAAGCTCTAGGAGTTGCTCCAGAAGTTTATGATGAACCAGCTGTAGCTGAATCTAAACCAACTGAAGCAGTTTCAACCACAAAGAAAACCACAACAATTCCATGGCAAGCTTCGGAAGACTTTGAAATTGTCATTGATAAACGCATGCAAGTTGAAGAAATACCAGCAACTTCAATTGCGGCTCCTGAAAAACAAGAACAAGTTTCATGGGAAACTCTAGAAGAGAAACCAGCAGAAGCCCCTGAACTACAAGCAGCTGAAACTGTTACTACTGAAGCAGTATCTACTGTAGAGGTAGAAACAACTGCACCTTGGCAGGCGCCTGAAGACTTGGTACTTGTTATTGAGAAGCCTGAAGAGGTTACCCAAGTGGCAGGTGTAACTATTGAAACCACAGAGCGAATAGAACAGCAACCATGGACTCAAGCTGAAGGTAGGCAAGAGACGGTAGTACTAGATATCACAACTGCTGAGGTCAAGCCAACTGAAGCAGTATCTGCTGTTGAATCAGAAGCCACCATACCTTGGCAAGCTCCTGCTGAGTTTGAGATTGTTCTAGAAAAACCAGGCGAGGCAACAGAAGTTGCAGGAGTCACAATTGAAGTAACTGGTCGTCAAGTGGAAACTCCTTGGGAAGGATCCATAGAGACCGCTCCTGTGGAGACCAAACCTGAAGCAGCTGAGACGGTACCAGTCGATGGTGTCGCTACGGTTTCTGTGGATGTGACAACACCATGGCAGGCACAAGAGGAAGTGGTTCTAGACATTGGTAAACCAGAAGAAGCTGAGGAGATAGCAGTTGTTGCTGTAGGTGCACCACAGCAGGAATCCAGTATCCGATGGGAAGCTCTTGGTGTTGTACCAGTTGCACAAGATGAAACACAAGCAGCAGAAGTAAAACCAACAGAAGCTGTTTCAACTACAAAGAAAGCAACTACTATTCAATGGCAGGCTCCGGAAGATTTTGAATTTGTCGTTGATAGACGTATGCAAGTCGAAGAGATTGCCGCCACTCCTGTTAAAGCACCAGAACAAGAACAACAAGTCTCTTGGGAAGCTTTGGAAGAGAGACTTACCACTGCTCCTTTAGAGACTTTCCCATATGAAGTACCAACTGAAGCGTTGTCAGCTGCCGTGAAAGAAGAAGTGACCCTTAGAGAGCGACCAGAAGATGTGCATCTTGAAGTAGCACCTACTGAAAAACCTCAAGAATTACAAACAGAAGTTCTGGCAGCGATGGTTCAACATGAAGTTTCTGTTGGTGAAAGACCAGAGGATGTACAAGTAGAATTGACAATGGAGGCTGTGCCTCTAGAACTTGCTCCACAGACACTGAGTGTTATAGTACAAGAGGAGGTCACTGTTGGTGAGAAACCAGAAGATCATACAGTGGAGCTGACCTTAGAAGCAGTCGCGCACGAAAAACCGACAGAACTTCTTGCAGCGATGCAGCAGGAAGAAGTCAGTGTCGGGGAGCAACCAGATGATATTCAACCAGATATGCCCCTCAAGGTCGTACCTAAGCAGGTATCTTCAGCAGGTGTTACTGTTATGTCTCAAGAACAGGTATCTATCACAGAAAAAACAGAAGAAGTCCAGGTGGAGTTACATATGGAAGCTGTACCTCGAGAGATTCCGACAGAAGTACTTGCTGCAATGGTGCGAGAAGAAGTGTCAATAGATGAAGATACGGAAGGTATCGAATCAGAAGTTGTCCTTGAAGCCGTACCGTTTGAGACTACACCTGAAGAAGTGTCCCAAGCAACCGTTGGTCCTAAACCAATAAAACGTGCTCTGTCTGAACTTGAGGTTGCACCCAAGTTTGTCAAGACTCTTATGGATGTGAGAGCACAGTTTGGCGAGAGGGCAGAACTGTTTTGTCAAATCGACGCCTATCATAAATCGACCGTGCAGTGGTTCCGTGACGGTTTGGAGTTGGTGACCAGCAAGGATTATGAGATAACTTATGATGAAAAGACTGGCTTCACCTCGCTGTTGATCATGGAGGTTGGAGAGAAGGATGATACAGAGTTTGAATGCAGAGCTACCAATGAGCGGGGCACTGTTTCAACCTATGCAGAGGTTATCGTTGAAGGTAGGTTTAACCGATTAAGTTTCCTGTGAAATCACAATAGTTTGACATTTTTGAGTGAATCATGGATTTTTGTGTGCGTGATTATTGGCTAAAGCTGGATCTTAATCATTGACTATAAGAACTAATCGCTTACCATACGGTGATTAGACGAATGCAAAATAGTTCTTCTCAGAAAATGTTCCCAACCTTCGAAGCATATCTCTATAATTACAGAGTCAATATTAGGCATGTTTGTACTTATGGTAAAGTATTTCTCATGGTGATTCCAAATATCACAATGAAATTAAACAATTTTGAACTTTTGCAAATGTCGTCTGCAGTAGCCTGTTGCATGGAAAGTGTTAAGTAAGCCGGTTCAATCCATTTCTAGATTTTAAATGAGAGGAACAATGATGATCATGATGATTTTGGCAATGTTTAACCCCAATATTAAGGACTACCAAGCTGAAAAGAAATCATGCGTTATGATTACACTAATTGTTGGAATTGTAAGCCCCAGTATTAATTAATCATGAGTGTTTATCATATTAAATAAATAGAGCAAGTCAATATCAACTAAAGCCTGATGTGAATCAATGACTATCAGAACTTATTGTCGCTATTTTTGTTCATTTATTTTCGATTTACAGGTAGCCCAGTTGAAATTGAGGTCATAAAAGAGAAACGTGTCCTCGAATATCTGGAGTTGCAGCGACAACAAGAGGAAAAGATCCGCACCGAAACCGAACTTGACATAGCCGATGTGCGCGAACGCCCAGAAGAAATTGAATTTGTCATTGACCAGAAGACTGCAGAACATGTCGCCGAAGTCATGACCGAAGAAATCATCCGAGAGGTGATTACAGAAGTCACGGAAGTCACAGAGATAAGAGAAGCTCCGATGGTTGTCAAGGAGTTGGTCAACGTCGAGACGACTTTCAAGAATGAGATACATTTTGATTGCCAGATCGTTGGATCGCCGTTGCCAACTTTGACATGGTTCCACAATGGACAGGTTATCGTGGTCGAGGAGGTAAGCACTGTGACTTGAGGGCGCTTTTGTCCGTATAATGTTGAAGGTTGATTTTCCTGTGTGGTGAATGCACTTCTGAGTTCAATAAAAATGGTCACCACATAAAATCTATGACATGTACTATTAATAATTCCCAGGTCCATAATCCAGGTACCAGGGAGTTATGTAATTACTTCACTGGTGAATCCCCATTTTTTTTTTTTTATTACCAAGAAGTGTCTTAGTACATTTAAAGGCACATTATCTTTTCCAGGGAGCGCTCTCTATTCATGATTTATTTTTAGAAAGTAGATTTTCTTGCAGATTTACATTTCTGATCATAAATCGTACATACATTCCAAGTTGCAGAGCGATACAATTCCTAATTACCTAAAAATCATGGTTTTAGAGTAAATTTAGACTAGATTAAAATAAGTTGTCGATAATCCGACAGTTTATTTTCACTCTAAAACCATGATTTTGAAGTAATTAAGAATCGTATCGCCCTGTAACTTGGAATGCATGTACAATTTATGATAAGAAATGTACATCTGCAAGAAAATCTGCTTTCAATTTTTTTTTTCGATGTTGAGGGCGTTCCCTGGAAAGATCACATAATATACCTTTAATCTGTAGTATTCTGTATTTAAATCATATGTTTTTTTCTCTTTCTGCTTAGGAGGAGCGCTACACTATCACAACATACGAGGAAGGCGTCACCACGTTGGTCATAACCGAAGTCGAGGAGGTGGATATCGGTCGATATGAAGTGGAGGCCGTCAATCCTCTGGGCATGGCAACCACAACGTGTACTCTTACAATAATAGGTATTTCTAGAATGAAAACGAGTGTTTCTAGAATTAATGCAGGTGTTTCTAGAACAAACACCTGTGCATGGATTTTGAATGCTGCTATTGTTTAGCATAGTTTGGAACTGCGAACCTGCCGCTCGAGAATTGCAGTAAGGATACGTGGATGATGCATGTTATGCAATTCAACAATGAGTGTTTTTAGAATATAGAATAACTTAAATAAAGCACAGATAAAGTACCCAGCAATGTCTATTTTACCAGAACTATGTACTGAATTTGTTTTTGTTGTTGTTGTTGTTAAACCTTGACGCTAACTATTGATTTGTGAGGCATCACATCAAAAACGACATCTTGTCTACTTTTAAAAATAAAGTTGATATAATCATGATATTATCTAAACCCGAATATAAAGCTAATGTTTCAACGATTGAACATTTATTTCATACTTAATGAAGATATTTGAGTGAAATTCTATAGAATTTCTTGGTAATAAAAACAATATTTGTGACAAGATGGTCGACTTTTATGTTGTGATGCACTAACTTTGCATGAAAAATAGTATTTTAGCATTTAGAGCAAGTCTCAAATAATAAAATTGGATAGCGACTGGTTATTTTTTTAAGCATATTTTTAATTTTAAAATTATCCAGCAACAGAAGGAACAGTCACAAATCGGATATGGAAGTTTTGTATCAGGTTTTAAAGAATTAATTATTCACAACGCTTAATATTTTATTTTTCTATTAAATGGAATTGAAAAATAGAATAAAATGATGGTAGGCAAAAGTTTCTTTTTTTTTAATTTTGAAAATGTGTGCGAGGATTGTGGCTATAGTATTCCTCCTTAGTGTTTCATTATTTTAAAGGGAAAGACATAATTATTTCAAAGTTTTTATATTTTTGAAAACTTTACATCATTTGAAATTTTCTATTTATAGTATTTCTAGAATTTGAGACGGTTGTCCATTTTTGTCAATTTCTCATATAGATGATTTTTCTTAAATTTAATTATTTTTTTCATAATATTTTTTTTTAAATGATTCGATACATCTTGTGACATTTTTTCTTCTGTTTAAAAGTGTCTCTAGAATTATACTGTTTTATATTATATTTTTTTAGATTCTCATGTAGTTGGCTTTGCTTAAAACCCACCAGTGAATGTACTGATTTGAAATGAAATGTTATTGTGTTATACACCATGCTAATTGTTAACTATACTAATATATTGTTTCTGGTTTTTTCCTATTATTAACTCCAGGCATCCCCAATAGCAGGATTGTTTGCATGTTATACAGGATGATTATCTAATGATTTTGACTGATATTTTGTTATGTTTGTAAACCTAACCTATTTTTAATTGCAGAATAATTGTATTAAATGCAAATTGTATTTTGATGTATATAGTTGTATTTTAACTGCACTTTGATATGTATAGTTGTATTTTATCATTTAGTTGTATTTTGATTTGCAAAATTGTGTTTGATTCTGTTATACAGTACAGTGCTTAAGGAATATAAAAAGTATCGAAACACTTAGAAATGATCCAATATATAACGGCTCGAAAGGGTATGCATTAATCAAAGCAAAATAACCAAGTACATAATTTTGTTCTGCGTATTTTGATACCTCGATCGTTGAGATACAGTGTTGCGAAGCTGAGTTATTGTCATTTCAATGATCGTGAGTCCAGTTTCAAAAGTGACACTCATCCCTATTGAAAAACACGAATCTGATCATTCTAAACAGTAATGCAAATCTCTTTCTATAGGATGATTGTCACTTTTGAAACTCAACCCACGACCATTGAAATGACAATAACTCCTCCGCAACATCGTATCTAATCGATCGAGGTGTCAAATTACGCAGAACAAAATTATGCACTTGGTTATTTTGCTTTGATTAATGCATACTCTTTCGAACCGTTATATATTGGATCATTTCAAAGTGTTTCGATACTTTTTGTGAGCAGTTTAATATATCACTCATTTGTCAATAAATTACAAAAGAGGATAGGATATCATGTATACATTGAAGGGATAATTTTAATGTTGGGGACCGGACCATTCTTGCATGTTCCTTTAAAGTGCCAAATTTGCAACAGTTCAAAAAACAAAATGGTTCAGTTTAAGCATCGATCTTGGAAGAATTTGTTTAGGAAAATGAAGGAAAAATTTATGAAAATATTTGTTTTGAACTCATATTAAACTGTTCCTTTAGCACTGTACATAATAATTGCATAAAAAGATGGTCAGCCTCACTAGCATGGTCATTTCCTTGAATGTCATCATATGATAATGTTATTGAAATAACACTTAAAAAGACATTTGTTAGGCCCAGTTTGGTATCCCATTTGTTTTTAAGTTAGCACATTTTTCAACATTTGTAACAGTTTATTTAAAATGGTGCAGTTTCAAATGTAACCAATTACAAGATTATGCACACTCTGATGCATACATTTTAAAATATGAATCCCAAAGCCCACCTGCAAGTCTCATACCTAGAGTTGCACTGTGCCCTGACTCACCATTTCCTTGCTTTACATTTACACTCATTGAATCGTGTGAAATCATGGAATTTGTCACATTTTGAAACTGTCATTTTTTATAAATATTATCATCTTGGACCATTAACCATCTTAATGGTAGAAATTGGTATGTGATCAAGTGAAATGAGTCGCATGTCAGCTGTTTTCAATTTTGATATATTTATATCATTTACAAGCAGATAAAAAATGCTACAGTATGGTTCAAACCCCACTAAAATTTGAGTTACAAACAATTTACCAACTGAGAAAACAAAGTCAAAAATAAGAATTTGTGACTTCGTTTAACCTATAACTCAAAAATCAATATCCAAAATCCGACTCATCCTGCTTGATCACTTCACATATGGTAAATGAAATTCTCCAACGGTGTCAATCAATAATATTATCATGAGATGACCATTTTCAAAGTTATGACTGTTACAACAAGTGCAGACTTTCTTTATGTACGTGTTTACTTTATTTACGCATGGACCATTTTAAAATGTGTGTTACCAGTGTTATAAAGCATGACCTTATGTTATAATTGAGAATTTGTGCGAGTGATTAGTGATATGTGTATATAGTGTTTAAAGCTTTAAAGTATGGTTTATAATCAGTGTTTGTGTTTGCGCTTGAATGCTAGATTTGTTTTTTTGCATGTTGATTTCTTGAATGTTGTCTTCATTTTATCTGTTCATTGTTCTCATGTTTTCGTTGTCTGAAATCTCTTTTGAAATAACCGTCAAGTAACAATGTAGCATGTTATTATTGGTTGTATTCCCAGACCCCGTTCCCTTTAGGGTGTTATCCCCCAAATCGGCCGTTTTGAATTTCTACAAGCTCTGCTGGCCCAAGGGCAAGTATTTTACAATTGGATTCTCTTGTTGTCGTAAGAGGTGTGAGGTTTCCAAAAAGTCCACATTTTTACCGACAAATTTTGAAAAATGTCCCATGTTAGGAGTTTTCTTGAATGTTTTTGAAACCAGTATGAAAAAAGAAGTGCGAAATTTACAAAAAGCGTCTTATTCAGTGACATTTGTCAACACTTTGCTACTTTAAGATTGTTTGAATTTTTGAAACATGCATCTCAGTATTCCAGAGGAAGGGAGGTACTCAACTATGTTTTATTGAGGCATGTTACTGGAAAAATGAGAATACTTTTAAACATTAACCTTCTTTTTAAGATAAGACAGACTTACCACAAAACCCAAATTGTCTCTCAGTTTAGATTTGAAATGTGTAAATGTTTCAAATATTTTTGGATTTCTTTTTCTGAATTGTACAAAAAAAAAGAGTAAATTCTTCAAAACAGTCAAATTGTTTTGAATAATTAGGGTCTTAATCAATGTTGCATCCCTGAAACCTTTGCCGTGTACCTCCCTCCCTGGGTGGGTACAATTACACCCCTTCCAAGTTCCACAATTTTCGAAGACCTTCCTTCCATTTCTGGGATGAAATCTTGTAAATTCAGACATTTGTGACTAACCAGACCGTAATTTTGACCCCGTTTCTAATTACAGAAGAGATCAGACCAGGTGTCTTTGAACCCATCTCACCTGAGGTTGTCGCCACTGTAGAGGAAGAGGGCCCCCATGAGTTGCAAATATCCATCGAGTATCTGCCTCCGGTCTTCAAACAAGTCCTTCACGATATAGAGATCGTTGAGGGAGAGAAGGCAGTGTTTGAAGCTGAGGTCGAAGGTCATGAGCCAATCACGGTGACGTGGACCCACAAGGACATCGATATTGAGGTGAGTTCAGTTTCTGACTTTTCCCCCTTTGATTATATTAATTCAAAATGATAGAGATCTGGAATCAGAAAATCTGTGCAACTATACACCTCATTCTAATTGGAAGTACAAATGTAATGTCAGTGGGTATTCTAATGAAAGGACAAACGTCACATATCCTCTGGTCACGGTTACACACGCAGTGAAACACATGCGGGCGCACTTTCGATCAGCTCATTGCACATGCTTGAATATTCACAGACATTTGATGATGAATGAGCGCCGTGAGGTCAAGTCACAGATGTGCACAAGGGGCGAGGTTGACCTCGCTTACCTTATGCGAGGTCAACATCATGTGAGAGTGCTAAATTTGTATTTGGTCACAAAAAGTAATTTTATGTAATCACATTGAAATCAAACCCCATATACACATCACATTTGTATTTCACATGGATGATTATTTTGGCTTAATTGTGTTGCTAACTATCATTACGAACGACCCCTGGATTTTTACAACCAATTTCAGTACCTTTTTTTTATCAACTATCTATATCTTTACATTGTTAGAATTGCAATATTTTAAATTGGCCTCATTCTTTGCATATTTCAAACTACCAAACATAGTTCAAAGGGATACATTTTGTCCGAGTTTTGTCTGATCTTGTCTGTCAGATGTCAAATTATTGATTCAAAATATTTGGATAAACTCCTGAGATAAATATGAATGCAATAAAAAGGCAGCTATAAGTTAATAATGAAAACTAAATATTGAAAAGATAGCTGCTTTGTGTGAATATTTCAAAATATTTGACACTTGATGTGTGTAAACATGCAATGATTACATTATGTGCAATGATTACAATATTATGAGTCCAAAGTCCAATCGGTGCCTTGTGTAAATTACAAAGATTTGATTTTACATTCATAATAGCCAAGTATTTGTTTAGAGTATTGTATTTATATAAAGTGTATTTACATATACTCTGAACATAAATATCGAAAATCATGGGCTGTCATATTAGGCATTCTTGTAAGGGCATCACATACAGCCAGTGTTGCCAAACCCACATGATTAGCCCAATTAGTATTCCTCTTCGTTTAAGAAATATGCGGCAACAAGTTTGTATTTAAAAATTGGACAAGCAAGCGTCTGTCACTTGGCTCTATTGGCACGGCACAACAAAGGAAATTTATTATCACAAAGTGGACTGGTTTTGGAACTCTTTGGCCTCTTGATACCAATTGTGAAGAAAAAAACAACAACAACAAGGAAAAGCAAGTAACCATGAATTGGCTAACTTGGTCAATATTTTGGCAACACTGAACTAGTAGAACTTATTGTTTTGAAAATAAAGTTTATATTGAAGCTGACACTTTTTCAGCCGTGGTCATGACATTCTAAAGGGTCATCTACAACATAAAGTGAAGAAAAAACTGATTGAATAAGTTGTATGTTCAGGAAGCAGGAGCATGCATACTCAATGTTTAACTTCTAAAAGCTGAGACATGGGAAGAACTGAAGGCAAAGTAGAATCACAGAGAACCACATAGGCATGGACATTCAAGTATAAAAACAAATAGATGAAGTAGGCTTGGCACGATGACGCTTGGACATCACTTGGTAGGATTGCACAACAGAAGTGGAGAGTATAAACATTCCAGTTATGTCAGTCAGAAGACACCCCCAAATTTGTTGGTCACTGTGTACGCATAACTGACCAACCTGACCTGCACGAGTGACTCCTACGCATCGCTGTCCGACCAGCAAATGCACTACTGACCAGTCGCACATGTACAACTGACCGGTCTATCTTCCGTTTGTGTTCTGGGCTCCTACTGGACTCCTACACATTGCTGTCCGACAAACCAAACGCACCACTGACCAGTCACACATGTATAACTGACCGGCCTATCTTCCGCTTATGTTCTGGACTCGTACTGGACTCCTACACAGAGCTGTTCAATAAATCAAAGCATATGGACATCTTTCTTCAACCGGCTGCAATAAAAAAGACATTGAGGAATGAAACAATGAGGAATAAAGCCATTTTTACCACCGTGTTTGATGATTCTATAATGTTGAACAAGAGAATTATGGATATCCACAAGTCGCATGCAGAGTCAACATTACATCATTTTTTAACAATGGCACACGATTCAAGCATCGAATAAGCATTTATATCAGTACTGATGCAGATGATTTGACATCAACCACTTTGCACTACCAAATAAGCTGTATGCTGTATTCAAGTTGTGGATTGAGCCTATTTCATTTTGGATGTTACTATTATACTGATGATTCTTCTGGATATGAACATGTCATATTTGAAGTCAACATTGATACAACAGGCTCTCTGATTGGCTACTTCTAATACAACAGCCTCTCTGATTGGCTACTTCACAGGATAGCTTCCAATCAATCCCCTACACCTGCCTATTCCCTCCACTACATAAACCCACCCCAGCCACCAGTCTTCAAGATGTCCTGGTTTGTGGTAACAGGTTTTTTCACTGGAAAATTAAAAGTAGATGACAATAATGTCCCAGATGCCATTTCTAATCACTTTCCTCATGTCTCTGTTACGCAGGAGTCACCGGAAGTCACTGTGATCTTCGACGGACACCAGGCGCAGCTTGTGATCGAAGAGGTCACCCTTGATCACAAGGGAGATTTCGAGATCACGGCTGTCAATGAGGGCGGCACAGTAACAAGCCGTGCAACGCTATTCGTTGAAGGTAAGAATACTGTGTGTATTTATTTGATCACATTGAAACAGATATACAACATTTACATGACATGTGAAATATTATAGGAGAGGTCTGGGTGTGGGTTTACTAGAATAAAATTGAATTTTCTTAACAAAAATTAATTTGCCTAATTATTTCAGGAGAAATATTCAAAAACACATTTTGATTAAACATGCATCCCAAAATCCTTTTGTGTTACCATGACAACATGGAGGGAGGATTACTGCAGTTCTATAGTCTTTTCTGCAAATATTACAAATACTTTTCGAATCATTCCTGAAATTGTTAGCAGGAATCTTTCAGAAAAGAAATCTTGGAAATCACTGCTCATTACCCATTATGACGCATAAGGGGCAGGGTCATAGGTCACAAGGGTTATGGATTCGCAAAGGGCACAGTAGGAATGGTCATACTTTTCAAAGGGTTATGAAAGTCAACTCCCACATTTCATAAAAGGGTCACCATAAAGGTCATGGGTCACAAAAAGGTCAAAGGGTATGTGGGGATGGTAAAATGGATCATCAAAACATATGTTTGTCCACCAACAGACACATGCTAATATTATTCACATTTACAAACTTTCCCTACCATGTACATTAATAACTCCTAATATTTAATTTTCACACATATACATACACATGACACATACACACTCAAGCAACAGCATCTTGTCATTGGGCAGGGGAAAACCTTTTTTTGGGCCCCTGAATATGCTTATGCAAAACGTCCTGTGTAATCTCTAGGCAACTTTTACTTTAAACATGTTCAAGGGCCAAAACCCAGACAAAATGGCCCCTGAATATGATTATTTAAACTTCATATTGAATCTCTAGGCACCTTTTGCTTTAAACATGTTCATGGGCCAAAAACCATGGAGTTTTTCTGTTCAATGATGACTGTAACCCATTACACTGGTAATCAATTATAATACAAGGGCCCAATATTTTCTGTTTTCTTTTTTAGAGTTTTCCATTTTCTTTTTTAGAATTTTCCTTTCTTTTTTTTAAAAACATTCTGAGTTCCATTTTAGAATTTTTCTGATTTCCTTTTTTCCCCTTTTTTAGAATTCTATTTCATGATTGTGACTGTCCCCCAATTCAATTTGAGGTTTGATTTTGCTACGGTTGTTGTATTCAAAATGAAAAAAAATGGAAGAAAGCAGACTATTTTATTCACTGATAATAAATTGTACTTTACAAAACAGAAATTGTTGGTTTCTATACCTAATACATATCCAAACATGTAACATTGTGTTACGTAATCTGTATGAACCAGGGACATAACTGCAGTTTTACAGCCTCTCTGATTACTTTCATGGTATAACATTTGGCAGATGTTGGGGTTTTACCAACTATTTCCTATTTCAGATCAAACTTTGTGATGTAACTGTGAAGAAAATGTAACATCAAATGTCTTAGTGACAATTCAAAAGATGTAAAATAATGTCAAACCTTGGTTAGTCCAGCCTGTGCATATTGTCCATGCCACCTTATCATTTGTTCTAATATTGGCTGAATTCCTTCAAATGAATATAAAAACAAATAGACAAAAAGTACTATAATTAGAATATATGGTCCTTTTATCAAATAGTATTAAAGTTTCACTATTTCAAGTAAATTTATTGGATATGGTTTACGATTCGAAAGGAGGTCTTGTCAAACTGATTATAATATCAGTTTTATAGGGTCAAAAAAGCTTAGATAATTATAAAGAAGTCTGTTAAAATTGTTTGTTATGTCCGGGGTCTGTACGATTTACATCCACACTGTGTCTTCAAGACAAACAATATATCACTCATGCACGTATTGTCTGTATTATTACCATGTACAGCATATTTGTTGACAACATGTATGACATTACTGGTTTATCTCTTATACAATATACAACAAAGTGTAGCATACGTCTGTAATTTGTAATTATAGTGTTGTAAATGTTTTAAGCATGGGGTTTAGTTTTAAATTGAAGTGTTTCTATAAATTTGATAAATTTGCAGTGTTTCTTATATTTAAATTTGCCTGAAATATTAGTTTGATTTTGAAAGGTTAACTTTATAGTGTTTTGGGGAATTATTTAGTGTCGTTGAAAGATGCATTTTGTATTGAGGCTTGTGGTATTTTAGTTTTGCTTTGGTAGATAAAACATGACCCTACTGACCGTTTCCCATTATGTATAAGTTGTTGTCCCACATTAACTTTGCGCAAGTTTAACAATACTGTTTATCACACACTGACCTTTTTTGACCTTTGCTGTCGCTAGACAATAAGCATATGCAAATAAAATGCATATATGAATATGAAAACAATCAGTATTTAGGACAAAATATGTTCTGACACATTTATCTCTTGTTTCTATTTGGAAAACCTTTCTTTTAAATTGATGAATACCCGCTTGAATACCCGCTTCAAATAAAATTGCATCTTTTAATGTTAATTTTTGACACTCTGTATTTAACCTGTTCAGTGTAAGATGGAACATTACCCCTTTTCCCAACTTCATATTCTACACATGACAACATATGGCCATCACATGCCTTTCACATAGGCAGCATGTGCATGTCACATTAACAAATTCTAGTACAATTCAGTGTCCATTAGAAGGTGATTACCTCACTTTTTTGTGGGGGGTTTTTTCAGAACATTTGTACCAGTATATCTAATGCTCTATTGCTACTCCTCTGATTGCTTTTTTTTATTTAGAGGTTTTTTGTAATTTTTAAAAACATTTTTGAAACTTTTTAAATATTTGATGGCAATTTTTTAATTGACCAAAATTGTCAAAGAAAACTTTAACAAAACAACTACAAAAACGTGAATATCTGACCTGAGATCCATCCACCCGGGTATGCTTTTTGTGCGTCTCCTTCTGATAAAATCACATCACATTCCTCCTCGTGTTAACAGAATTAAAACAAATGTCAAAGGTCAAGTTCCATCTTATACTGAACAGATTAGAACAGAACAATAGCTATGTAGACCCAATTACCTGCCTGCTATTGTTTGGCTTGATACTTGATTTATTGATACTATAATCTGCATGAGTATGGAAAAGAGAGATTGTCCGTCGTTTTGTTTAGTTTTTAGATTTATCTATAACCCTCGTTTTTGTGACTAACAGTGTGTAGTTGTGGCGTCCTTTACTAACCTTACTAACAACCTTATTCAACAGCGTATGTAGAGAACACGGTGTTAGACGACACCAGACCCGGGCGACGAACGATCAAGAACACTCGTTCAAGTTCGTCTGATGGTAATAGTTTAGATGTAGTAAGTAAACATACACCCAGGTATGTATCATCATCTGCTGAGAGTGACTCTGATCACTCATCTCATCGCATAAGTAGTAAATGGCTTCCAAAAGAAGTCTTTATGAGTGATAAAGAGCAGTTGATTTTACCCATGGAAGCAATAATTGTTAAAGAATGTGTACCATCAAGGGGTCATGATGTATTACCTATTTTGGATATATTGGCGAGATCTCAAGGAGATTCACAGGAAGATAGAACATCAACATCAGCATCATCATCAGCATCATCAGAGGAGGAGGAAGAAGGAAAGGAGCATATAATAGCAAGAAATCCCTCCAAGCTGAGGGAAGATGGCCATACCATGCCTAGTGTGCATGCAAAATTAGTACCCTCATATATGGAATCCCAATTCGCACAACCAAGACAAATTGTTACATCTTATCGACAAGAAACATCGTCATCAGACTCCAGTAAGGATAAAAGTGACACATCCGATAATGGTGCATCAGATGATGCACAGAGCAGAAGGCATTCGTCAGGTCCGGTTATCATAGAAAACTTTGTGCCCTCAATGCCTCGGGAAGAACTTATCATCATAGAAAACTTCGTACCCTCAATGCCTCAGGAAAAACTTATCATCAAAGAATCGGTACCAATAAAGCACTTTAAAGCCTTACCTATCCTGGCTATGCTTTCAAGATCTCAACGAGATGTTGCAAAGAAGTGGAGAAGTAAAATCAAAACGGATATTCCTAAGAAGCAAGCCCCAGGCATTCCTAAAAGAGCTCAAAGTATGAAAGATTTGGCAGCTAAGTTTGAAACGGAACCAACGCCTGGACGAGCTGACGATCCAATAGCTGTGCCGAAGGCAACAAGATACATGGATACCAAACGTAGACGAAGGGCAAGTTCAAGCTCTTCAACGGAATCAGATTCATCTTCTGAAACTTGTCAGCCTAAGGTAATCAAATCCTTTGTAGATAAGCACCCAAAGAGGTCTTCCCCGGACAACAATGAATATCTAGAACAATTACCAAAGCCTATAATCCGAAGGTCTTCATCAGATTCCACATCTTCAGAGAAGTCTGATAAACAATCTCTGACACTTTCAAACAATAGAGATGCAAGAACATCTAGTAGCAGTTCGTCAGATGAAAATGACATCAAAGACACTGAAACTGAAGCAGTGATTGACAATGAAGTATTGGCTAATTATCAGCACATCCCTTCATCAACTGACAAATACAGTGCAATTATTATTGAAGACTTTGTGCCTTCAAAATGCTTCATGCCGTTACTAATTGGACGTCAGCAAGATCAATTTCCAGAGATTGATGGTATTGAGAGCAAAGCACCTTCCAATAAACCTGTTGCTATAGAGGACTTTGTACCATCTAAGCAATTTAAAGCTGTGGTTACCCAGAAGGAATTGACAGACAATCAGCGTAGTACATCACCAAGTGATAGTAGTGATGAAAAATACAGAATTAGAGCTCCGAGGCGTAGCCTTCCAGGTGTGGATGTCAAATTGGTGCCTTTACATAGAGAAAACAAGTGTCTTCAGCCAGATACGAAACCTATATCGTATCAACAGGAGAAGTTCTTGTCAAGTTCTTCCTCAAGTTCAGAAGAAGATGATGCAAGCAAATCAAGTACAAGTTCCTCTGAGGAAGATGATACCAAAGACAGATTTGTACGAGCACCAACATCTGAACCAGTCACTGAATATGAATTGTTGGCAAATTATCAGCACTTTTCTCCATCGGCTGGTGAATGTGGAGCAATTATTATAGAAGAATTTGTCCCATCAAGGTGCTTCAATTCACTGCCAGAACAATGGTTGAAAGTGAGACCTCGGCTACATCCATCTTCTTCTTCTGATGCCGATGATGAGAGTAAGAGACCTTCCTTGCATCCTGCTGCCATCGAGGACTTTGTACCACCTAAGCATTTTAAAGCTGCAGTTACCCAGAAGGAACTGATCAACGATCAGCCTAGTACATCATCAAGTGATGACAGGGATGACAAAGACATAATTAGAGCTAATCCGAGGCATAGCCTTCCCAGTGTGGATGTCAAAGTGATGCCTTCACATAGAGATACCAAATTTCTTCAGCCAGATCAGAAACCTATGTCTTATCAACAGGAGAAGTCCTCTTCAAGTTCCACCTCAAGTTCAGATGATGATGTAAGCAAATCAAGTACAAGTTCCGCTGATGAAGATGATACGAAAGACAGATTTGTACCAGCACAAACATCTGAACCAATTATTGAAAATGAATTGTTGGCAAATTATCAGCACTTTTCCCCATCGACTGGTGAATCTAGTGCAATTATTATAGAAAAATTTGTCCCATCAAAATGCTTAAAATCACTACCAGAACAATGGTTGAAAGTGAGACCTCGGCTGCGTCCATCTTCTTCTTCTGATGCCGATGATGAGAGTAAGAGACCTTCCTTGCATCCTGCTGCCATCGAGGACTTTGTACCACCTAAGCATTTTAAAGCTGCGATTACCCAGAAGGAACTGATCTACGATCAGCCTAGTGATGATAGTGATGACAAAGACACAATTAGAGCTACTCTGAGGCGAAGCCTTCCCAGTGTGGATGTCAAATTGATGCCTTCACATAGAGATCAGAAACCCATTTCTCATCAACAGGAAAAGTTCTCTTTAAGTTCTGCCTCCAGTTCAGAAGAAGATGGTGTAAGCAATTCAAGTGCAAGTTCCTCTGATACAAATGATACCAAAGACATATTTGTACCAGCACCAACATCTGAATCAATTACAGAAAATAAATTGTTGGCGAATTACCAGCACATTTCCCCATCAACTGGTGCATTTGGTGCAATTCTTATCGAAGAATTTGTCCCCTCAAAGTATTTCAAGTCACTACCTAACCAAGACTTGCATATGATACTTCCTCAAGATAACGATCCGCGTCGTGATGATGATGGGAATAATGAGAGCGAGAGACCTTCTACCGATCCTGATGTCATTGAGGACTTTGTGCCATCTAAGCATTTTAAGTCTAGAGTTAGGCAAATGGAACTGATAGAAGACCAAATCAATGAAACTGCAAGTGATGAAGCTGATGAAAAAGATAGAGCTCCAAATATAGATGTTATATTAGTTCCTTCATATAGAGAATCCCAGTTTGTTCAACCGGATGAGAAGCATACAGAAAGCTCCTCATCTAGTTCTGATAGTTCTTCCAAGGATGAAGAGACAAAACCAGCAGTTGAACCATATGTCACAAAGCCAGTTAGAGACAAAGAAGCCCATAAATGGTTGAGACAAACCAAGAAAGATGTCCCAGACCCAGACTTAACAGTTATTCCAAGAAGAACCAGAGGTTTGAAAGAATTGTCAGCTATGTTTGAAGCAGAACCAAACTTGGAGAAGCCAACAAAAGTTCTGCCAGCACTACCAGAACGATCTTATGGCATTAATCAATTAGATAAAAAGAAGAGACGAAAGTCTACTTCTAGTTCTTCAAGTTCGGGAGAAGATGATGCTAGTAGCAGTTCCTCTGATGAAAATGATATCAAAGACAGATTTGTGCCAGCACTGAAATCGGAAGCAGTGATCGAAAATGAGGTATTGGCAAATTATCAGCACATGGCTCCATCGAATGGTGAATCGGGTCCAATTGTCATTGAAGAATTTGTCCCATCAAAGCACTTTGAATCACTACCAGCACTACCAGCACAAGGGTTGAAAGTGAGACCTCGGCAACATCAATCTTCATCTGATGATGATGCTATTGATGAGAAGAAAAGGCCTTCCATGCATCCTATTATCATTGAGGAGTTTGTTCCGTCCAAACATTTTAAACCTGTGGTTAGGCAGATGGAACTGATAGAAGATCAACTTAATGAAACGGAAAGTGATGTTGTTGATGAGAAAGACAGACCTAGGGGTACCCGTGAGAATAGGATGCCAAATGTGGATGTCATATTAGTTCCTTCATACAGAGAAACCCAGCTCGGTCAACCAGATCAGAAACCTATAGAAAGCTCCTCATCTAGTTCTGATAGTTCTTCTGAAGATGAAGAGACAGAATCAAGCCTGCATCCAAAGCAAGTCAAACCAGCAGTTGAACCATATGGCACAAAGCCAGTTAGAGACACTGTAGCCCAGCCAATTAGAGACAATGTAGCCCAAAAATGGTTAAGCCAAACCAAGAAAGATGTCCCTCAGCCAGCCACAGCAGTCCTTCCAAGAAGAACCAGAGGTTTGAAAGAATTGTCAGCTATGTTTGAAGCAGAACCAAAGTTGGAGAGGGCAACAAAAGGTCTCCCAGCACTACCAGAACAGTCTGATGGCGTTAATCAATTAGATAAAAAGAAGAGACGAAAGTCTACTTCTAGCTCTTCAAGTTCGGGAGAAGATGATGCTAGTAGCAGTTCCTCTGATGAAAATGATATCAAAGACAGATTCGTGCCAGCACTGAAATCTGAAGCCGTGATTGAAAATGAGGTATTGGCAAATTATCAGCACATGGTTCCATCGAATGGTGAATCGGGTCCAATTGTCATTGAAGAATTTGTCCCATCAAAGCGCTTTGAATCACTACCAGCTCAAGGGTTGAAAGTGAGACCTCAATCTTCATCTGATTATGATGCTATTGATGAGAAGAAAAGACCTTCCATACATCCTATTATCATTGAAGAGTTTGTTCCGTCCAAACATTTTAAACCTGTGGTTAGGCAAATGGAACTGATAGAAGATCAACTTAGTGAAACTGTAAGTGATGTTGTTGGTGAGAAAGACGGACCTTGGGGTAATCAACTCAGTGAACTGCCTAAACTTGCAGGAACCAAAGGAACCAAAACACGATTTAGCTCCGGATCAAATTCATCTGATTCAACAACTGATTCAAGTTCTCATGACACAGATACCGATGATAATGACATATCAGAAAAGAGACCAAGATCTGAAACCACCAGCTTTATTGTGATGTTAAAACGGCCTAAAGGACTGCGTAAAAGGTATCATTCCGAAAGTGCTTTAGATATGACTGATGTGAAATCAAAGCCTGAGAGACCTTCCATGCATCATGATATCATTGAGGACTTTGTTCCGTCCAAGAATTTTAAAGTTGTGATTATCCAGAAGGAGCTGATAGAGTTCTATGCCAAAGGTGATGGCGATGATGAAAAAGACAGAAGTAGAGGCACTCCTGGGCGTAGCCTTCCCAGTGTGGATGTCAAATTGGTGCCTTCACATGATCAGAAACTTAAATCTCATCGAAAGAAGATATCCTCTTCAAGTTCTGCTTCGTATTCAGAAGAAGATGATGTTAGCAAATCAAGAAGCAGTTCCTCAGAGGAAAATTATAAGAGGGAACTGACACGTGATCAGCCTAAAAGGCCTTCAAATGATGATGGTAGTGAGAAAGACAGGACAAAAGCTACTCGTAACCATAAAATACCTAGTGTGGATGTTAAGTTGGTGCCCTCATACAGGGAAACCCAGTTCGTTCAACCCGATCAGAAACCTATAAAAAGATCTTCATCCAGTTCCGGTAGTTCTTCCGATGATGAAAAGGTTGAGCGTCCAAACGAAATCAAGACAGCAGTCAGGAGAAAGCCAGGTGAAAGCAGAAAAACCGAGTTTATTCAGCCAGATAATAAACATGCATCATATCCACCACAAAGTTCTTCAACCAGTTCTGATAGTTCTACTGAAGATGAAGAAAGTAATACAATTCTGCTTCCAAAAGAATTCAAACCAGCGGTTGAACCACTCAAAAAGCCAGTTACCGACAATGTAGCCCAGAAATGGTTGAGCCAAACCAAGAAAGATGACCCTCGGAAGCAAGGAACAGTTATTCCATCCAGAACCAAAAGCCTTAAGGAATTGGCAGCCATGTTTGATGCCGGGACAGACGCCAAGAAGAAGAAGAGCTATGTTGTAACACCAAAAACGTCAAGACTTCCAGATATCGTGAAACGGGAAGATGCCGGGCCCATAAGACCATCTATTGATCCTATCACCATTGAAGCATTTGTACCATCTAAATGTTTCAAAGCCGTGGTATTGACCCACAAAGAGAATCAACTCAGTGAACTGCCTAAACTTGCAGGAACCAAAGGAACCAAAACACGGTTTAGCTCCGGATCAAATTCATCTGATTCAACAACTGATTCAAGTTCTCATGACACAGATACCGATGATAATGACATATCAGAAAAGACAACAAGATCCCGAACAAGATCTGAAACCAGTCGCATTATTGTGATGTTAAAACGGCCTAAAGGAGAAACAAACCTTGGTTTTGAATCTGACGATTCGCCGCGTGAAAGGTATCATTCCGTAAGTGCTTTAGATATGCCTGATGTGAAGTCAAAGCCTGAGAGACCTTTCATGCATCATGATGTCATTGAGGACTTTGTTCCGTCCAAGAATTTTAAAGTTGTGTTTATCCAGAAGGAGCTCATAGAGTCCTATGCTGAAGGTGATGGCGATGATGAAAAAGACAGAAGTAGAGGCACTCTTGCGCGTAGCCTTCCTAGTGTGGATGTCAAATTGGTGCCTTCACATAGAGAAACTCAGCCAGATCAGAAACTTACATCTCATCTAAAGAAGGTATCCTCTTCAAGTTCTGCTTCATGTTCAGAAGAAGATGATGTTAGCAAATCAAGAAGCAGTTCCTCAGAGGAAAATTATAAGAGGGAACTGACACGTGATCAGCCTAAAAGGCCTTCAAATGATGATGGTAGTGAGAAAGACAGGACAAAAGCTACTCGTAACCATAAAATACCTAGCGTGGATGTTAAGTTGGTGCCCTCATATAGGGAAACCCAGTTCGTTCAACCCGATCAAAAACCTATAAAAAGATCTTCATCCAGTTCCGGTAGTTCTTCCGATGATGAAAAGGTTGAGCGTCCAAACGAAATCAAGCCAGCAGCCAGGAGAAAGCCAGGTGAAAGCAGAGAACCCAAGTTTATTCAGCCAGATAATAAACATGCATCATATCCACCACAAAGTTCTTCAACCAGTTCTGATAGTTCTACTGAAGATGAAGAAAGTAATAAAATTCTGCTTCCAAAAGAATTCAAACCAGCGGTTGAACCACTCAAAAAGCCAGTTACCGACAATGTAGCCCAGAAATGGTTGAGCCAAACCAAGAAAGATGACCCTCGGAAGCAAGGAACAGTTATTCCATCCAGAACCAAAAGCCTTAAAGAATTGGCAGCCATGTTTGATGCTGGAACAGATGCCAAGAAGAAGAAGAGCTATGTGGTAACACCAAAAATGTCAATACTTCCAGATATCGTGAAACGGGAAGATGCCGGGCCCAAAAGACCATCTTTAGATCCTATCATCATTGAAGAATTTGTACCATCTAAATGTTTCAAAGCCGTGGTATTGACCCACAAAGAGAATCAACTCAGTGAACTGCCTAAACTTGCAGGAACCATAGGAACCAAAACACGGTTTAGCTCCGGATCAAATTCATCTGATTCAACAACTGATTCAAGTTCTCATGACACAGATACCGATGATAATGACATATCAGAAAAGACAACAAGATCCCGAACAAGATCTGAAACCAGCAGCATTATTGTGATGTTAAAACGGCCTAAAGGAGAAACAAACTTTGGTTTTGAATCTGACGATTCGTTGCGTGAAAGGTATCATTCCGTAAGTGCTTTAGATATGACTGATGTGAAATCAAGGCCTGGAGGTGACTCTGTTACAACGGAAGAACCTGTCGTCTCGGGTATATCAGTACCAGAAATGATAGAGTTCAAAGTTGATCCAACATCTGGAACCATTGCTCCTGTTGTAGGAGCTGCTCCAACTATAGTAAGCCGATCGATTGAATTCACTAGTTATTACAGAGAGCCTGACAATGCTGATCAAAGATCGGAAAGGTCACCGGAAGTGCAGAGATCTCTAGTGATCTCATTTGATGAACATTCAACACATTTTGTCCACGTTAGTGTTAGTAGTATTAGCACCACTTCAGAAGACCAGCCATCTCTATCTTCAAGTGGCGATTCATCTCATGAAACTGAGAGCAGATCAGCACCAGATGTCAAAGAAAAACAGCATTCAAGCAATACTTCATCATCAACTGAATCCACCATTGCAGATAATGATGAGTCATCTCAATATATGGACTTATTACCAGAGAAAGAGCCGATGGAAGATGCTCACGGTAATGATACGTCTAGTGCGTCTAGTGACTGGTCTTCTGCGAGAAGTTCATCACCTGTTCTCAGTGGAAGAAAGGAACCATTGACCCATTCGTCAAATAAATTAAGCATTCCAGATAGAGGCAAGTCTGATCAATATAATGACTTGTTACCAGACAAAGAATTGATAACCACCAATTCACAGCATGGCGACAGTGATAGCGGATCAGCTTTTGAGAGCAGTCGTTCAGAATCTGGAAGTTTAGGAAAAGATAAACCATCAACCCATTCAAGAAGTAATTCAGCAAATAGATTGATAATTAAAGACAAAATGGAGCCAAACTATATAGATAGATTGCCCAAGAGAAAACCGAACAATTTGCATCACAGTAATAGTGATAGTGAAAGTGGTAGTGATACTTCATCTGAGAAAGATGCATCGGAAGCAGCATCGGAAAAACGGCAGCCTCCAAAGAGAACTTCTAGTGACAGTGATATGTCCAAGGATAGTGAAAGTAGTAGCAGATCCTCAGATTCCGTCTTCATTGAAGAATGTGTACCAACTAAATTGCATTACACTTCACCAAAGAAAAAGCTCCTGGTTAACTCACGCCAGGTAGAGAAATCTGATGATGAAGGTGGTCAGATCAAGGAAAGTTCATCTGAGCCAATAATCATCGGCTCAGATAATCACAAATCAGATGTATCATCTCAGGACAGTTATATGGAATTACTTCCAGACAGAATTGACTATCAACCGAGTCATGATACTAGATCAAGATCTTTAAAATCAGAAGATTCTTTGACAAAGAAAGGAAGTACTGATCGTGATGCCCCAAAGGTTTTACAACAAATACCACCCTCGAAAATGGTGAAGCAGTGGTTGGGACAAGTCCAAACGGAGCCAGTCCAAACGGAACCAGTTCAAACAGAGCCATCCCAAAGACCAGGAGTGGCTATTCCAAAGAGATCCAAAAGTTTGAAAGATTTAGCAACAATGTTTGAACCAAAAACCGAGCCAGCTGTGTTTTCAAAATTGACAAGACGGTCCTTAGATTTCGAAAGGTCACAACCTATAATCGGTTCTAAGGCAGCTCCTGTACCTGTATCAGGACGGTTTTCATTGGATTTGAAACGACCGCCTCTTATCCAGGAATCTCAACAAAAGGATGTATTAAGGAAAGAGCAGGATTCAGATGGATCGAGTTCTTCAACTGAGGAAACGGGAAGCTATGATAGAGATGATGTTAATCAAAATGCAGGGCCTGGAGATGAACGTGAAAAGCTGAACTTGAATGAAAAGAAAGATAATATATTACAGAAGGGTGAATCAAGTTCAAATTCAAGTTCTTCGAACGAGGACAGAGAAAGTAGCTCTGGTGAAGAACATTTTGGGTCGATATTACCAGGAGGAGAGCACGAAAAGCTAAGACCCAAGGAAAAGAAAGATGACCTATTTCAAAAAGATGAATCAAGTTCGGATTCAAGAACCTCAAAAGAGAATATGGAAAGTGAAGCAGGTGACTTCCAGAAAGTTGAATCATTGTTGGCAAAAGATCTGACTCCAAAAGGAATTAAAGAAGTCATATTAAAGAAAAGTGGTACAAGTTCGGACTCAAGTTCATCTGAGGTTTACATGGAAAATGGCTCCAGCAGAGAAGAACACGTCCAAACATCTGAATCATTGCTACCTAGAGACGAGCGCGAACAGATGACATTGAAGATAGACAAAGATAAGAATTCCCCAAAAGATGATTCAGATTCGGATTCAAGTTCATCAAACCAGAACACAGATAGTAGCTGCAGTGAAGGAGAAAGGGTTACGAAATCTGGACCAATGCTACCAAGAGAAAATGGCAACAAGCTAACACTGAAGGAACAGAAGGGTGATAAATTACAGCGGGAAAGTTCGGATTCAGATTCATCACACGAGGACCAAGAGAGTAACACTAGTGGGAAAAGCACTAGTAAATCGAAACCATTGTTATCTCTCAGGGGCGAAGAGCTGTTGACTCCAAATCTTTCCCATGTGACACAAAGTAAGCCTCGTCTCCAACATATCACAAGTGCTACTTATGGGCCAGGAGAATTAGATACAACGGCTCCAATTTCAACCAGAAGTCTTACTGAATTCACAGCAATCTTTGAGTTGCTATCAAAAGATGAAAAACCTGACAAATTTGAAAATGTTGCCAAAGACATAGGAGCAGCACAATCAGTTAGTACATCGGCTTCGGATTCAGATTCATCCGAGGACTCTAAAAAGCAAGCAGACGACATTGAAGCCAATATTAAACCAATTACATCTACTCCAAATTTTGCGGGGCCTTCAAGCTTAATACCAAAAACGGGGCCATATTCTCCATATTCTAATGGGGAATCAACACCCGATGATGAAAAGACCATAACGTCACAAATAGTAGAAGACATCGAGGCTGAAATCCAACCTACCACATCTACCCCTGTTTATACAGGACGGTCCGCTGTGCTTAGTCTTTCCGATTTGAAGCCGTTCTCCCCTCCTGTTGACGAATTAGCTCTTGATATGGAGGCAGAGATATCACCGCCTCCGTTAAATCAACGTCAATTGGTGCTTTCTCCAGCTAGAATAAAAAGAAGTTTAAAACAGCTAGCCGCCATGTATAGAGGAGAGGAGGAGGATAGCAACCCTACGGAAGACTTTGTCTATGAACCTGTTATTAAACCAGTTGAAAAAACACCTGAATTACAGGCGGCACCATCTAAGCATGTCACAAACCCTCGAGATGTTATAACTCAGGAGAGGAAGAGACTTTCGAAGAGCTTGAAGGATCTTGCTGCAGACTACGCACCGGAAAGTGGTGTGGCTACGGAAGAAGGGGTACTTTGTGACAACCCTGTTGGTGGTACAGATGAGAAAGAGGATGCTTTGGAGTCTGCAATAACTGAATGCTCTACTCAAGACATTCCACTTCAGCCCTCGTCTTCTGAGGTACCATCATTGCCAACTAGTTTAACAACGGGTGTGGCGGCTGACAACAGGGAAACAGATGAGAAATCATCTTCTGTCAATTCCGAAGAAGTATGGAAAATACTTGGCACGTTTAGAGAAGAACTGGGTGATTCGTCATCCACTGAAAATCCGGTTGATGATAACAAAACCACCGGAATGTATCTAGAAACACCAGATTTACATGTCATTTCACCAGGGGGTACAGACACACATGTATCGTCCAGAGAAGAGTCTGAATATACATCGTCCTCTGAAAGCTCTGAGAGTGGCGAGCATATGGTGGAGAATCCATCATTGCTTAGAGTCAGGCATTCTCTCGTGGAAGAGGAGGTGGAAGAAGAGGAAGAGACCGAATCAGAAATTGAAGATAGCGAGCCTCAACTCCCCTCTTTCACAGAGAAACCAGCTGATTGTCATACAGAAATAGATGGATTTGGGCGATTTGCAGCTGTTATAACGGGTCAACCACGGCCCTCCATCAAGTGGATTAAAGATGGCATAAATGCTGATGTTGATTCTAATATCACTAGTATTGTGGAGAAGTCAGGATACACAGCACTTATCATCACCGATGTGCAAAAGACACATGGTGGAAAATACACCTGTGAAATCACGAATGCACTCGGTACTAGTGTCGCATCAGCAGAATTGCTTCTGGAGGAGTGTCCTACATACTAAATGTTTCTTTCTGTAATGTCCTTTGTCATTAGATGTAAATAGTTGTGAGAAAGTTGAATGAAAGACTTAGATTAGTAAATGTTTTATGTGTTTAAATAAGTGTAACAGGTAAGGAAAGGTGATGGTATAGGGAAATAACTAACAATCAAATTACAATTATAATTGCATGCTCCATTTTTATTCTTTTCCCCCTCAACTTGATGCTTTACTTACGTAGAGCCTGGTATTACACCCCGAAACAATGATGAAACGCCTGCTGATGAAATTCCACTTCACCCCGGATCAACATCGGAATTTGATGAAGATCAACCATCGGAGAATGATTCTACAAGTGATCCACGAGTTGCACCGGAAGATGGGGAACAAATCCCCGATAAAGCGAAAGAGAGAAAAGAATCGTATATCAGCGATTCAGATACGGATAGTTCAAAATCACATCATGATTCCGATAGAGATGGCGACACGGAACTAAGCGATACCGACAGCAGCCTTGTGGGTTTGCTTCCGGATGGAACAGAACCGGAGCAATATGCCCGCATGTTAACTGAAGCAGGTAAAACACCGGAAGAAGTGGCGGAAATATTACGACGATTGACACCGACAAGTGAGGATTTTGATATGGCAGATTTAGAAATAGAGACTGAGACTGAGACGGAGAGCGAAGGAGATGAGCTGTCACCATTGGTGATTGTAGAGCCGATAAAAGATGTTGTGCCACCGAGTGATACCGAGTCCACTATGAGCGAGAAAATAATGCCTTCGGATGAAGACAGAGATATGTCAGCTTTGAGGATGGTTAAAGAGGATATTATAGCGCCAGTTGAAGTAGCCCCAGAGGAATCCGCTCCTATATCGGAGCTGCTAGATAGGTTAGCTGCACTAGAACCCGAGTCTGAGGATGCAGATTCGGAATTGAAACCTTCAGAAGAGTTGGAACCTTCTGAGGAGTTGAAACCTTCAGAGGATATGGAAGATCAAGATTCAGATCATAGGGAATCGGACATTAAATCAGAGTCGGATTCAGACGACAGCGACAAAGAACCTATTTCTGAGAGTGTCATCAGCCCACAGGATCCATCTGGACAAAGAGATCAGGATCCAGATGACACAGACAGACCACATAGAGATTTAAATGTCGAGAGTGAAAGACCTAACGAAGCAGATGATATTACACCATATGAGGAGATACCAGTACAAAGAGGTCCAAATACCTTTGATGATGATGATGGTGGGGAAGACGAATCACCACGGGAACCAGTTACAGAGGAAACAATTTCACCATGTACCATCACACCTGTAGAGTGTGCTCCTATCAGTCAGTTGCTTGGTGAAGAACCTGGAGAGGAGAGTGACGCACCTTCAGATGATGACAATAAAGACAAGGACATTGACCAAATTGGACGTAAAATGGGATCAGATTCTGAAAATGATTCAGATGATTATCAAACTTTAGAACCGCTAAGTAACACAGATCGTGAACCAGCACACGGGGATACAGACAATGAGGAATCTAAAGATAAATCAGATAGCGAGGACGATTATCAGCCATTGGAATCAACAGCATCACCAACTAAAGACAATGATGACTTAACAAAAGATAGCGATGATGGATCAAAGTCTGAAAGTGACACAGAAGCTCAACTCAAAGCTTTGGAATCAGATTATCTTGAGTTAATGAAATCTGATGATGAAGAGACAAAGCCAACGATTCCTCCATTTCTCGACGACTTGAATGATGTTAAACCATTAAGTCGGGAGTCTCCTTATGAAGATTTGACGGATGAAGAATCTCTAGCTGAAATAAATCCATCGGATGATGCAGAATCCAACTCATCTGGAAAGAGCACCTCTGAGAAGCTGAAAGAATTGGAAGCAGACTATTTAGATCTGTTAGATTCAGATGAACCAAAAGTAGAAGACGAGAAAGACGATAATTACTTGGATGTTGATGACGATGTAAGTATGAAACTACCTAAACAATCGGACATAAATGATGGTAAAGATGAATCTGACCCTGGAGAGAAAGAGGGTATAGCAGTGCCGTCAGATGACGAATCCTTCACAATGTCTTTGGACAGACCTCTTGAACCATTTCAAGAAACTATTTCCTTGCCTAATATAGCACATGATGCATTTGATGAACCACTTATAGAAGATGAATGCTTACTTTGGGAAAAACCAAGAGATCCTGTAGATGACGCAGGACTGCCAATTGTTTCACCAATGGTTGGTGTAGATCCTG
The DNA here is from genome assembly GCA_035610835.1 of Ophiura sarsii. Classification (NCBI taxonomy): domain Eukaryota; kingdom Metazoa; phylum Echinodermata; class Ophiuroidea; order Amphilepidida; family Ophiuridae; genus Ophiura; species Ophiura sarsii. Next base: position 10,515,905 of record CM069459.1, on the reverse strand, counting down.
AGCTACACGGTTCTAGTGAAGACTCGGAAGATAGTGATAGAGAACCAATATCCGAAAGTGTTATATCTCCAAGTGATCAAGCGCCAGATGAATCAAGTCCAGATGATCCTTCAGAACGTGATCCATCAGCACTTGCAGATGGTCCTCAAACAGATGAATCTTCACCTGGTGATGAAGACGATAAGCCTGATGACACTATTGTCCCAACTGATCAAAAGCCAGTACAAAGAGGTCCAAATGACCTAGATGAAAGCCAATCACCAGATGATAGTGATGCACCAGACGCTGAAGACAAAGATCCTGAATCAGAATCCCAGCCTGATGGTGTAACACCGTCTGATAAGACTCCAAAGGATCTGGATGAAAATGCATCACCAGAGGATCAAGAGCCATCAGATGACACTTCTGAACCAGAAATTGGTGTCAGTGAGGATAAACCATTGGAATCCGGTCCTGATGATGAAGGATATCCCGGAGACTCTCCATTATCCGAGGATGGTAAACCTGGTGATGAATCAGAACCAACCAACGGAAAAGATGGTGATGAATCTCCAGCAGATTCTGACGTTGACGATGACGACAAAGAACCAATATCCGAAAGTGTTATATCTCCAAGTGATCAAGCACCAGATGAATCAAGTCCAGATGGTCCTTCAGATCGTGATCCATCAGCACTTGCAGATGGTCCTCAATCAGATGATGACAAGCCGGGTGATGAATTACAGGCTGAAGACCCTTCGGAATCTTCACCTGGTGATGAAGACGATAAGCCTGATGACACTATAGTCCCAACTGATCAAAAGCCAGTACAAAGAGGTCCAAATGACCTAGATGAAAGCCAATCACCAGATGATAGTGATGCACCAGACGCTGAAGACAAAGATCCTGAATCAGAATCCCAGCCTGATGGTGTAACACCGTCTGATAAGGCTCCAAAGGATCTGGATGAAAATGCATCACCAGAGGATCAAGAGCCATCAGATGACACTTCTGAACCAGAAATTGGTGTCAGTGAGGATAAACCATTGGAATCCGGTCCTGATGATGATGAACAATATCCCGGAGACTCTCCATTATCCGAGGATGGTAAACCTGTTGATGAATCGGAACCAACCGACGGAAAAGATGGTGATGAATCTCCAGCAGATTCTGACGTTGACGATGACGACAAAGAACCAATATCCGAAAGTGTTATATCTCCAAGTGATCAAACACCAGATGAATCAAGTCCAGATGATCCTTCAGATCGTGATCCATCAGCACTTGCAGATGGTCCTCAATCAGATGACGACAAGCCGGTTGATGAATCACAGGCTGAAGACCCTTCGGAATCTTCACCTGGTGATGAAGACGATAAGCCTGATGACACTATTGTCCCAACTGATCAAAAGCCAGTACAAAGAGGTGCAAATGACCTAGATGAAAGCCAATCACCAGATGATAGTGATGCACCAGACGCTGAAGACAAAGATCCTGAATCAGAATCCCAGCCTGATCGTGTAACACCGTCTGATAAGGCTCCAAAGGATCTGGATGAAAATGCATCACCAGAGGATCAAGAGCCATCAGATGACACTTCTGAACCAGAAATTGGTGTCAGTGAGGATAAACCATTGGAATCCGGTCCTGATGATGATGAACAATATCCCGGAGACTCTCCATTATCCGAGGATGGTAAACCTGTTGATGAATCGGAACCAACCGACGGAAAAGATGGTGATGAATCTCCAGCAGATTCTGACGTTGACGATGACGACAAAGAACCAATATCCGAAAGTGTTATATCTCCAAGTGATCAAACACCAGATGAATCAAGTCCAGATGATCCTTCAGATCGTGATCCATCAGCACTTGCAGATGGTCCTCAATCAGATGACGACAAGCCGGTTGATGAATCACAGGCTGAAGACCCTTCGGAATCTTCACCTGGTGATGAAGACGATAAGCCTGATGACACTATTGTCCCAACTGATCAAAAGCCAGTACAAAGAGGTCCAAATGACCTAGACGAAAGCCAATCACCAGATGATAGTGATGCACCAGACGCTGAAGACAAAGATCCTAAATCAGAATCTCAGCCTGATGGTGTAACACCGTCTGATAAGACTCCAAAGGACCTGGATGAAAATGCATCACCAGAGGATCAAGAGCCATCAGATGACACTTCTGAACCAGAAATTGGTGTCAGTGAGGATAACCCATTGGAATCCGGTCCTGATGATGAAGGATATCCCGGAGACTCTCCATTATCCGAGGATGGTAAACCTGGTGATGAATCGGAACCAACCGACGGAAAAGATGGTGATGAATCTCCAGCGGATTCTGACGTTGACGATGACGACAAAGAACCAATATCCGAAAGTGTTATATCTCCAAGTGATCAAACACCAGATGAATCAAGTCCAGATGATCCTTCAGATCGTGATCCATCAGCACTTGCAGATGGTCCTCAATCAGATGATGACAAGCCGGTTGATGAATCACAGGCTGAAGACCCTTCGGAATCTTCACCTGGTGATGAAGACGATAAGCCTGATGACACTATAGTCCCAACTGATCAAAAGCCAGTTCAAAGAGGTCCAAATGACCTAGATGACAGCCAATCACCAGATGATAGTGATGCACCAGACGCTGAAGACAAAGATCCTGAATCAGAATCCCAGCCTGATGGTGTAACACCGTCTGATAAGGCTCCAAAGGATCTGGATGAAAATGCATCACCAGAGGATCAAGAGCCATCAGATGACACTTCTGAACCAGAAATTGGTGTCAGTGAGGATAACCCATTGGAATCCGGTCCTGATGATGAAGAACATCCCGGAGACTCTCCATTATCCGAGGATGGTAAACCTGGTGATGAATCGGAACCAACCGACGGAAAAGACGGTGATGAATCTTCAGCAGATTCTGACGTTGACGATGACGACAAAGAACCAATATCCGAAAGTGTTATATCTCCAAGTGATCAAGCACCAGATGAATCAAGTCCAGATGATCCTTCAGATCGTGATCCATCAGCACTTGCAGATGGTCCTCAATCAGATGACGATCGACCAGTTCATGAATCACAGGCTGATAAATATCCTGAAACCTCTCCAGGTGAAGAAAGTAATGAGTCCGATGACGAAACAACCTCGCCTCGTCAAGACGAAAGAGAACCCGTTGTTGAAGAACCTATTGAATGTAATAGTGTACCGGTTGAAGAAACGTCCCCTGATATATTTAAGGCTTTGCCAGAAATTGATGATGACGAAGAAGATAACTACGAAGATGAACAACCAACATCTAATGTTGAAGAAACCAGTTCACCCGAGAGTGACGATGGTGACCCTGAAAGGATATCAGACGATAACAATGACGATGTCGATTCAAATGATGATGTTGATTCTAATGATGATGTTGACGATGAAAGTGCTGATGATAAACCGGAAGAAGTTAATGAGGAACCTGTTGTGAGTACGATTTTACCTCAAGAAGAGACGACACCTGAAGTATTTGATAAGTTGAATAATATGGAACAACCTCCGTCTGACGAAGAAACACCATCAGATCAACGTACAGATTCAGCATTGCCTAACGATGGTGATGAATCTCCAGCAGGTTCTGACGAGGACGAAAAAGAACCAATATCCGAAAGCGTTATAACACCGAATGATCAAACACCAGATGAATCGAGCCCAGATGATCCTGCAGAACGTGATCCATCAGCACTTGCAGATGGTCCTCTATCAGATGATGACAAGCCGGTTGACGAATCACAGGCTGAAAACCCTTCGGAATCTTCACCTGGTGATGAAGACGATAAGCCTGATGACACTATTGTCCCAACTGATCAAAAGCCAGTACAAAGAGGTCCAAATGACCTAGATGACAGCCAATCACCAGATGATAGTGATGCACCAGACGCTGAAGACAAAGATCCTGAACCAGAATCCCAGCCTGATGGTGTAACACCGTCTGATAAGACTCCAAAGGATCTGGATGAAAATGCATCACCAGAGGATCAAGAGCCATCAGATGACACTTCTGAACCAGAAATTGGTGTCAGTGCGGATAAAACATCGGAATCCGGTCCTGATGATGAAGGATATCCCGGAGACTCTCCATTATCCGAGGATGGTAAACCTGGTGATGAATCGGAACCAATCGACGGAAAAGATGGTGATGAATCTCCAACAGATTCTGACGTTGACGATGACGACAAAGAACCAATATCCGAAAGTGTTATATCTCCAAGTGATCAAGCACCAGATGAATCAAGTCCAGATGATCCTTCAGATCGTGATCCATCAGCACTTGCAGATGGTCCTCAATCAGATGATGACAAGCCGGTTGATGAATCACAGGCTGAAGACCCTTCGGAATCTTCACCTGGTGATGAAGACGATAAGCCTGATGACACTATTGTCCCAACTGATCAAAAGCCAGTACAAAGAGGTCCAAATGACCTAGATGACAGCCAATCACCAGATGATAGTGATGCACCAGACGCTGAAGACAAGGATCCTGAATCAGAATCCCAGCCTGATGGTGTGACACCGTCTGATAAGACTCCAAAGGATCTGGATGAAAATGCATCACCAGAGGATCAAGAGCCATCAGATGACACTTCTGAACCAGAAATTGGTGTCAGTGAGGATAACCCATTGGAATCCGGTCCTGATGATGAAGAGCATCCCGGAGACTCTCCATTATCCGAGGATGGTAAACCTGGTGATGAATCGGAACCAACCGACGGAAAAGATGGTGATGAATCTCCAACAGATTCTGACGTTGACAATTACGACAAAGAACCAATATCCGAAAGTGTTATATCTCCAAGTGATCAAGCACCAGATGAATCAAGTCCAGATGATCCTTCAGATCGTGATCCATCAGCACTTGCAGATGGTCCTCAATCAGATGATGACAAGCCGGTTGATGAATCACAGGCTGAAGACCCTGCGGAATATTCACCTGGTGATGAAGACGATAAGCCTGATGACACTATTGTCCCAACTGATCAAAAGCCAGTACAAAGAGGTCCAAATGACCTAGATGACAGCCAATCACCAGATGATAGTGATGCACCAGACGCTGAAGACAAAGATCCTGAATCAGAATCCCAGCCTGATGGTGTAACACCGTCTGATAAGACTCCAAAGGATCTGGATGAAAATGCATCACCAGAGGATCAAGAGCCATCAGATGACACTTCTGAACCAGAAATTGGTGTCAGTGCGGATAAAACATCGGAATCCGGTCCTGATGATGAAGAGCATCCCGGAGACTCTCCATTATCCGAGGATGGTAAACCTGGTGATGAATCGGAACCAACCGACGGAAAAGATGGTGATGAATCTCCAGCAGATTCTGACGTTGACGATGACGACAAAGAACCAATATCCGAAAGTGTCATATCTCCAAGTGATCAAGCACCAGATGAATCAAGTCCCGATGATCCTTCAGATCGTGATCCATCAGCACTTGGAGATAGTCCTCAATCAGATGACGACAAGCCGGTTGATGAAACACAGGCTGAAGACCCTTCGGAATCTTCACCTGGTGATGAAGACGATAAGCCTGATGACACTATTGTCCCAACTGATCAAAAGCCAGTACAAAGAGGTCCAAATGACCTAGATGACAGCCAATCACCAGATGATAGTGATGCACCAGACGCTGAAGACAAAGATCCTGAATCAGAATCCCAGCCTGATGGTGTAACACCGTCTGATAAGACTCCGAAGGATCTGGATGAAAATGCATCACCTGAGGATCAAGAACCATCAGATGACACTTCTGAACCAGAAATTGGTGTCAGTGAGGATAACCCATTGGAATCCGGTCCTGATGATGAAGAGCATCCCGGAGACTCTCCATTATCCGAGGATGGTAAACCTGGTGATGAATCGGAACCAACCGACGGAAAAGATGGTGATGAATCTCCAGCAGATTCTGACGTTGACGATGACGACAAAGAACCAATATCCGAAAGTGTCATATCTCCAAGTGATCAAGCACCAGATGAATCAAGTCCAGATGATTCTTCAGATCGTGATCCATCAGCACTTGCAGATAGTCCTCAATCAGATGACGACAAGCCGGTTGATGAATCACAGGCTGAAGACCCTTCGGAATCTTCACCTGGTGATGAAGACGATAAGCCTGATGACACTATTGTCCCAACTGATCAAAAGCCAGTACAAAGAGGTCCAAATGACCTAGATGACAGCCAATCACCAGATGATAGTGATGCACCAGACGCTGAAGACAAAGATCCTGAATCAGAATCGCAGGCTGATGGTGTAACACCGTCTGATAAGACTCCAAAGGATCTGGATGAAAATGCATCACCAGAGGATCAAGAGCCATCAGATGACACTTCTGAACCAGAAATTGGTGTCATTGAGGATAACCCATCGGAATCCGGTCCTGGTGATGAAGGATATCCCGGAGACTCTCCATTATCCGAGGATGGTAAACCGGGTGATGAATCGGAACCAACCGACGGAAAAGATGGTGATGAATCTCCAACAGATTCTGACGTTGACGATGACGACAAAGAACCAATATCCGAAAGTGTTATATCTCCAAGTGATCAAGCACCAGATGAATCAAGTCCAGATGATCCTTCAGATCGTGATCCATCAGCACTTGCAGATGGTCCTCAATCAGATGATGACAAGCCGGTTGATGAATCACAGGCTGAAGACCCTGCGGAATCCTCACCTGGTGATAAAGACGATAAGCCTGATGACACTATTGTCCCAACTGATCAAAAGCCAGTACAAAGAGGTCCAAATGACCTAGATGACAGCCAATCACCAGATGATAGTGATGCACCAGACGCTGAAGACAAAGATCCTGAATCAGAATCCCAGGCTGATGGTGTAACACCGTCTGATAAGACTCCAAAGGATCTGGATGAAAATGCATCACCAGAGGATCAAGAGCCATCAGATGACACTTCTGAACCAGAAATTGGTGTCAGTGCGGATAAAACATCGGAATCCGGTCCTGATGATGAAGGATATCCCAGAGACTCTCCATTATCCGAGGATGGTAAACCTGGTGATGAATCGGAACCAACCGACGGAAAAGATGGTGATGAATCTCCAACAGATTCTAACGTTGACGATGACGACAAAGAACCAATATCCGAAAGTGTCATATCTCCAAGTGATCAAGCACCAGATGAATCAAGTCCCGATGATCCTTCAGATCGTGATCCATCAGCACTTGGAGATAGTCCTCAATCAGATGACGACAAGCCGGTTGATGAAACACAGGCTGAAGACCCTTCGGAATCTTCACCTGGTGATGAAGACGATAAGCCTGATGACACTATTGTCCCAACTGATCAAAAGCCAGTACAAAGAGGTCCAAATGACCTAGATGACAGCCAATCACCAGATGATAGTGATGCACCAGACGCTGAAGACAAAGATCCTGAATCAGAATCCCAGCCTGATGGTGTAACACCGTCTGATAAGACTCCGAAGGATCTGGATGAAAATGCATCACCTGAGGATCAAGAACCATCAGATGACACTTCTGAACCAGAAATTGGTGTCAGTGAGGATAACCCATTGGAATCCGGTCCTGATGATGAAGAGCATCCCGGAGACTCTCCATTATCCGAGGATGGTAAACCTGGTGATGAATCGGAACCAACCGACGGAAAAGATGGTGATGAATCTCCAGCAGATTCTGACGTTGACGATGACGACAAAGAACCAATATCCGAAAGTGTCATATCTCCAAGTGATCAAGCACCAGATGAATCAAGTCCAGATGATTCTTCAGATCGTGATCCATCAGCACTTGCAGATAGTCCTCAATCAGATGACGACAAGCCGGTTGATGAATCACAGGCTGAAGACCCTTCGGAATCTTCACCTGGTGATGAAGACGATAAGCCTGATGACACTATTGTCCCAACTGATCAAAAGCCAGTACAAAGAGGTCCAAATGACCTAGATGACAGCCAATCACCAGATGATAGTGATGCACCAGACGCTGAAGACAAAGATCCTGAATCAGAATCGCAGGCTGATGGTGTAACACCGTCTGATAAGACTCCAAAGGATCTGGATGAAAATGCATCACCAGAGGATCAAGAGCCATCAGATGACACTTCTGAACCAGAAATTGGTGTCATTGAGGATAACCCATCGGAATCCGGTCCTGGTGATGAAGGATATCCCGGAGACTCTCCATTATCCGAGGATGGTAAACCGGGTGATGAATCGGAACCAACCGACGGAAAAGATGGTGATGAATCTCCAACAGATTCTGACGTTGACGATGACGACAAAGAACCAATATCCGAAAGTGTTATATCTCCAAGTGATCAAGCACCAGATGAATCAAGTCCAGATGATCCTTCAGATCGTGATCCATCAGCACTTGCAGATGGTCCTCAATCAGATGATGACAAGCCGGTTGATGAATCACAGGCTGAAGACCCTGCGGAATCCTCACCTGGTGATAAAGACGATAAGCCTGATGACACTATTGTCCCAACTGATCAAAAGCCAGTACAAAGAGGTCCAAATGACCTAGATGACAGCCAATCACCAGATGATAGTGATGCACCAGACGCTGAAGACAAAGATCCTGAATCAGAATCCCAGGCTGATGGTGTAACACCGTCTGATAAGACTCCAAAGGATCTGGATGAAAATGCATCACCAGAGGATCAAGAGCCATCAGATGACACTTCTGAACCAGAAATTGGTGTCAGTGCGGATAAAACATCGGAATCCGGTCCTGATGATGAAGGATATCCCAGAGACTCTCCATTATCCGAGGATGGTAAACCTGGTGATGAATCGGAACCAACCGACGGAAAAGATGGTGATGAATCTCCAACAGATTCTAACGTTGACGATGACGACAAAGAACCAATATCCGAAAGTGTCATATCTCCAAGTGATCAAGCACCAGATGAATCAAGTCCCGATGATCCTTCAGATCGTGATCCATCAGCACTTGGAGATAGTCCTCAATCAGATGACGACAAGCCGGTTGATGAAACACAGGCTGAAGACCCTTCGGAATCTTCACCTGGTGATGAAGACGATAAGCCTGATGACACTATTGTCCCAACTGATCAAAAGCCAGTACAAAGAGGTCCAAATGACCTAGATGACAGCCAATCACCAGATGATAGTGATGCACCAGACGCTGAAGACAAAGATCCTGAATCAGAATCCCAGCCTGATGGTGTAACACCGTCTGATAAGACTCCAAAGGATCGGGATGAAAATGCATCACCAGAGGATCAAGAGCCATCAGATGACACTTCTGAACCAGAAATTGGTGTCAGTGAGGATAACCCATTGGAATCCGGTCCTGATGATGAAGGATATCCCGGAGATTCTCCATTATCCGAGGATGGTAAACCTGGTGATGAATCGGAACCAACCGACGGAAAAGATGGTGATGAATCTCCAACAGATTCTGACGTTGACGATGACGACAAAGAACCAATATCCGAAAGTGTTATATCTCCAAGTGATCAAGCACCAGATGAATCAAGTCCAGATGATCCTTCAGATCGTGATCCATCAGCACATGCAGATGGTCCTCAATCAGATGATGATCGACCAGTTCATGAATCACAGGATGATAAATATCCTGAAACCTCTCCAGGTGAAGAAAGTAATGAGTCCGATGACGAAACAACCTCGCCTCGTCAAGACGAAAGAGAACCCGTTGTTGAAGAACCTATTGAATGTAATAGTGTACCGGTTGAAGAAACGTCCCCTGATATATTTAAGGCTTTGCCAGAAATTGATGATGACGAAGAAGATAACTACGAAGATGAACAACCAACATCTAATGTTGAAGAAACCAGTTCACCCGAGAGTGACGATGGTGACCCTGAAAGGATATCAGACGATAACAATGATGATGTCGATTCAAATGATGATGTTGATTCTAATGATGATGTTGACGATGAAAGTGCTGATGATAAACCGGAAGAAGTTAATGAGGAACCTGTTGTGAGTACGGTTTTACCTCAAGAAGAGACGACACCTGAAGTATTTGATAAGTTGAATAATATGGAACAACCTCCGTCTGACGAAGAAACACCATCAGATCAACGTACAGATTCAGCATTGCCTAACGATGGTGATGAATCTCCAGCAGGTTCTGACGAGGACGAAAAAGAACCAATATCCGATAGCGTTATAACACCGAATGATCAAACACCAGATGAATCGAGCCCAGATGATCCTGCAGAACGTGATCCATCAGCACTTGCAGATGGTCCTCTATCAGATGATGACAAGCCGGTTGACGAATCACAGGCTGAAGACCCTTCGGAATCTTCACCTGGTGATGAAGACGATAAGCCTGATGACACTATTGTCCCAACTGATCAAAAGCCAGTACAAAGAGGTCCAAATGACCTAGATGACAGCCAATCACCAGATGATAGTGATGCACCAGACGCTGAAGACAAAGATCCTGAACCAGAATCCCAGCCTGATGGTGTAACACCGTCTGATAAGACTCCAAAGGATCTGGATGAAAATGCATCACCAGAGGATCAAGAGCCATCAGATGACACTTCTGAACCAGAAATTGGTGTCAGTGAGGATAACCCATTAGAATCCGGTCCTGATGATGAAGAACATCCCGGAGATTCTCCTTTATCCGAGGATGGTAAACCTGGTGATGAATCGGAACCAACCGACGGAAAAGATGGTGATGAATCTCCAACAGATTCTGACGTTGACGATGACGACAAAGAACCAATATCCGAAAGTGTTATATCTCCAAGTGATCAAGCACCAGATGAATCAAGTCCAGATGATCCTTCAGATCGTGATCCATCAGCACTTGCAGATGGTCCTCAATCAGATGATGACAAGCCGGTTGATGAATCACAGGCTGAAGACCCTTCGGAATCTTCACCTGGTGATGAAGACGATAAGCCTGATGACACTATTGTCCCAACTGATCAAAAGCCAGTACAAAGAGGTCCAAATGACCTAGATGACAGCCAATCACCAGATGATAGTGATGCACCAGACGCTGAAGACAAGGATCCTGAATCAGAATCCCAGCCTGATGGTGTGACACCGTCTGATAAGACTCCGAAGGATCTGGATGAAAATGCATCACCTGAGGATCAAGAACCATCAGATGACACGTCTGAACCAGAAATTGGTGTCAGTGAGGATAACCCATTGGAATCCGGTCCTGATGATGAAGAGCATCCCGGAGACTCTCCATTATCCGAGGATGGTAAACCTGGTGATGAATCGGAACCAACCGACGGAAAAGATGGTGATGAATCTCCAGCAGATTCTGACGTTGACGATGACGACAAAGAACCAATATCCGAAAGTGTCATATCTCCAAGTGATCAAGCACCAGATGAATCAAGTCCAGATGATCCTTCAGATCGTGATCCATCAGCATTTGCAGATAGTCCTCAATCAGATGACGACAAGCCGGTTGATGAATCACAGGCTGAAGACCCTTCGGAATCTTCACCTGGTGATGAAGACGATAAGCCTAATGACACTATTGTCCCAACTGATCAAAAGCCAGTACAAAGAGGTCCAAATGACCTAGATGACAGCCAATCACCAGATGATAGTGATGCACCAGACGCTGAAGACAAAGATCCTGAATCAGAATCGCAGGCTGATGGTGTAACACCGTCTGATAAGACTCCAAAGGATCTGGATGAAAATGCATCACCAGAGGATCAAGAGCCATCAGATGACACTTCTGAACCAGAAATTGGTGTCATTGAGGATAACCCATCGGAATCCGGTCCTGATGATGAAGGATATCCCGGAGACTCTCCATTATCCGAGGATGGTAAACCTGGTGATGAATCGGAACCAACCGACGGAAAAGATGGTGATGAATCTCCAACAGATTCTGACGTTGACGATGACGACAAAGAACCAATATCCGAAAGTGTTATATCTCCAAGTGATCAAGCACCAGATGAATCAAGTCCAGATGATCCTTCAGATCGTGATCCATCAGCACTTGCAGATGGTCCTCAATCAGATGATGACAAGCCGGTTGATGAATCACAGGCTGATGACCCTTCGGAATCTTCACCTGGTGATGAAGACGATAAGCCTGATGACACTATTGTCCCAACTGATCAAAAGCCAGTACAAAGAGGTCCAAATGACCTAGATGACAGCCAATCACCAGATGATAGTGATGCTCCAGACGCTGAAGACAAAGATCCTGAATCAGAATCCCAGCCTGATGGTGTAACACCGTCTGATAAGACTCCAAAGGATCTGGATGAAAATGCATCACCAGAGGATCAAGAGCCATCAGATGACACTTCTGAACCAGAAATTGGTGTCAGTGAGGATAACCCATTGGAATCCGGTCCTGATGAAGGATATCCCGGAGACTCTCCATTATCCGAGGATGGTAAACCTGGTGATGAATCGGAACCAACCGACGGAAAAGATGGTGATGAATCTTCAACAGATTCTGACGTTGACGATGACGACAAAGAACCAATATCCGAAAGTGTTATATCTCCAAGTGATCAAGCACCAGATGAATCAAGTCCAGATGATCCTTCAGATCGTGATCCATCAACACTTACAGATGGTCCTCAATCAGATGATGACAAGCCGGTTGATGAATCACAGGCTGAAGACCCTTCGGAATCTTCACCTGGTGATGAAGACGATAAGCCTGATGACACTATTATCCCAACTGATCAAAAGCCAGTACAAAGAGGTCCAAATGACCTAGATGACAGCCAATCACCAGATGATAGTGATGCACCAGACGCTGAAGACAAAGATCCTGAATCAGAATCCCAGCCTGATGGTGTGACACCGTCTGATAAGACTCCAAGGGATCTCAATGAAAATTCATCACCAGAGGATCAAGGACCATCCGATGATACTTCTGAACCAGAAATTGGTGTCAGTGAGGATAAACCATTGGAATCCGGTCCTGAGGATGAACAACAACCAGGAGACTCTCCAATATCAGAGGATGGCAAACCTGGTGATGAATCGGAACCAACAGATGGAAAAGATGTTGATGAATCTCCAGCAGATTCTGATATGGACGATGACGACAAAGAACCAATATCTGAAAGCGTTATAACACCAAGTGATCAAGCACCAGATGAATCAAGTCCAGATGATCCTTCAAACCGTGATCCATCGGCACTTGCAGATAATTCTCAATCAGATGATGAAAGTCCGCTGGATAATATATCTGGACCACCCATCGGATTGAATGCTAATCAGCCATTACAGTCGGAGCCTGAAGATAATAAATCTGTGTCATCGGACGAAGAATCTTTTACAATGAGTTTGGATAGACCTCTTGAACCATACGATGAAACTGTTTCCTTGCCTAATATAGCCTATGATGCGTCTGACGAGCCACTAGTTGAAGACTCTTGCTTATTATGGGACAAACCAAGAGATCCCAAGAATGATGAAGAGCCCCCACTTCCCCTTGTTACGGAAGGAATAGACAATGATGATACTAATCTTTCTGATATGGACGATCAAGATGATAACGATGATCAATCGCTATCTGACGAGGATGACAAAGAATCCATTTCGGAAACTGTGATCACACCAAATGATCAAAAACCAGTTGAGTCCCATCCAGACGATCCATCTCAACAAGGTCAATCAGAAATAAAACATGGTCCAGATTCAGACTCTGATGAATTGCAAGAAACGTCACTTGAAGATCAAGATCTAGAGAGAAAAGAACCTGTCGTTGAAGAACCTTTTGAATGTCAAAGTGTACCAGTTGAGGAAACGTCTCCAGACATTTTTAAGAATTTACCTCATTTTGATGAGGATAATGATAATGATAATGATGATGAAGTGGAGGAAGAGGAGGGTGAAAGTGATCAAGAAAAAGAGCAACCATCGTCGAATGTTCAAGACTTAAATGAACCTGAAAGTGATGTTGAGGATGATTCAAATTTAGATGATAGCACAGACGACCAAGAACGTGAATTTATGGATGACGATTCAGATAAACCTGAAGAGGTCTATGAGGAACCAATTGTATGCACAGTTTTACCAAAAGAGGAAACCACACCTGATATATTTGATAAGTTGAATGACATAGAAGAACCTTCATTTGAAGAAGAAACATCGCCAGATAAATTGAGTGATGGACCATCTACACAGGATAGACAAGATGCATCTGATCCCGCCTATGGTAACGATGGTGATAAATCTCCAGCAGATTCTGACGTTGACGATGACGACAAAGAACCAATATCCGAAAGTGTTATATCTCCAAGTGATCAAGCACCAGATGAATCAAGTCCAGATGATCCTTCAGATCGTGATCCATCAGCACTTGCAGATGGTCCTCAATCAGATGATGACAAGCCGGTTGATGAATCACAGGCTGATGACCCTTCGGAATCTTCACCTGGTGATGAAGACGATAAGCCTGATGACACTATTGTCCCAACTGATCAAAAGCCAGTACAAAGAGGTCCTAATGACCTAGATGACAGCCAATCACCAGATGATAGTGATGCACCAGACGCTGAAGACAAAGATCCTGAATCAGAATCCCAGCCTGATGGTGTGACACCGTCTGATAAGACTCCAAAGGACCTGGATGAAAATGCATCACCAGAGGATCAAGAGCCATCAGATGACACTTCTGAACCAGAAATTGGTGTCAGTGAGGATAAACCATTGGAATCCGGTCCTGATGATGAACAATATCCCGGAGACTCTCCATTATCCGAGGATGGTAAACCTGGTGATGAATCGGAACCAACCGACGGAAAAGATAGTGATGAATCTCCAGCAGATTCTGACGTTGACGATGACGACAAAGAACCAATATCCGAAAGTGTTATATCTCCAAGTGATCAAGCACCAGATGAATCAAGTCCAGATGATCCTTCAGATCGTGATCCATCAGCACTTGCAGATGGTCCTCAATCAGATGATGACAAGCCGGTTGATGAATCACAGGCTGATGACCCTTCGGAATCTTCACCTGGTGATGAAGACGATAAGCCTGATGACACTATTGTCCCAACTGATCAAAAGCCAGTACAAAGAGGTCCTAATGACCTAGATGACAGCCAATCACCAGATGATAGTGATGCACCAGACGCTGAAGACAAAGATCCTGAATCAGAATCCCAGCCTGATGGTGTGACACCGTCTGATAAGACTCCAAAGGACCTGGATGAAAATGCATCACCAGAGGATCAAGAGCCATCAGATGACACTTCTGAACCAGAAATTGGTGTCAGTGAGGATAAACCATTGGAATCCGGTCCTGATGATGAACAATATCCCGGAGACTCTCCATTATCCGAGGATGGTAAACCTGGTGATGAATCGGAACCAACCGACGGAAAAGATGGTGATGAATCTCCAGCAGATTCTGACGTTGACGATGACGATAAAGAACCAATATCCGAAAGTGTGATATCTCCAAGTGATCAAGCACCAGATGAATCAAGTCCAGATGATCCTTCAGATCGTGATCCATCAGCACTTGCAGATGGTCCTCAATCAGATGATGAAAAGCCGGTTGATGAATCACAGGCTGATGACCCTTCGGAATCTTCACCTGGTGATGAAGACGATAAGCCTGATGACACTATTGTCCCAACTGATCAAAAGCCAGTACAAAGAGGTCCAAATGACCTAGATGACAGCCAATCACCAGATGATAGTGATGCGCCAGACGCTGAAGACAAAGATCCTGAATCAGAATCCCAGCCTGATGGTGTGACACCGTCTGATAAGACTCCAAAGGATCTGGATGAAAATGCATCACCAGAGGATCAAGAGCCATCAGATGACACTTCTGAACCAGAAATTGGTGTCAGTGAGGATAAACCATTGGAATCCGGTCCTGATGATGAACAATATCCCGGAGACTCTCCATTATCCGAGGATGGTAAACCTGTTGATGAATCGGAACCAACCGACGGAAAAGATGGTGATGAATCTCCAGCAGATTCTGACGTTGACGATGACGACAAAGAACCAATATCCGAAAGTGTTATATCTCCAAGTGATCAAGCACCAGATGAATCAAGTCCAGATGATCCTTCAGATCGTGATCCATCAGCACTTGCAGATGGTCCTCAATCAGATGATGACAAGCCGGTTGATGAATCACAGGCTGAAGACCCTTCGGAATCTTCACCTGGTGATGAAGACGATAAGCCTGATGACACTATTGTCCCAACTGATCAAAAGCCAGTACAAAGAGGTCCTAATGACCTAGATGACAGCCAATCACCAGATGATAGTGATGCACCAGACGCTGAAGACAAAGATCCTGAATCAGAATCCCAGCCTGATGGTGTGACACCGTCTGATAATACTCCAAAGGATCTGGATGAAAATGCATCACCAGAGGATCAAGAGCCATCAGATGACACTTCTGAACCAGAAATTGGTGTCAGTGAGGATAAACCATTGGAATCCGGTCCTGATGATGAACAACATCCTGGAGACTCTCCATTATCCGAGGATGGTAAACCTGGTGATGAATCAGAACCAACCGACAGAAAAGATGGTGATGAATCTCCAGCAGATTCTGACGTTGACGATGACGATAAAGAACCAATATCCGAAAGTGTTATATCTCCAAGTGATCAAGCACCAGATGAATCAAGTCCAGATGATCCTTCAGATCGTGATCCATCAGCACTTGCAGATGGTCCTCAATCAGATGATGACAAGCCGGTTGATGAATCGCAGGCTGATGACCCTTCGGAATCTTCACCTGGTGATGAAGACGATAAGCCTGATGACACTATTGTCCCAACTGATCAAAAGCCAGTACAAAGAGGTCCAAATGACCTAGATGACAGCCAATCACCAGATGATAGTGATGCGCCAGACGCTGAAGACAAAGATCCTGAATCAGAATCCCAACCTGATGGTGTGACACCGTCTGATAAGACTCCAAAGGATCTGGATGAAAATGCATCACCAGAGGATCAAGAGCCATCAGATGACACTTCTGAACCAGAAATTGGTGTCAGTGAGGATAAACCATTGGAATCCGGTCCTGATGATGAACAATATCCCGGAGACTCTCCATTATCCGAGGATGGTAAACCTGTTGATGAATCGGAACCAACCGACGGAAAAGATGGTGATGAATCTCCAGCAGATTCTGACGTTGACGATGACGACAAAGAACCAATATCCGAAAGTGTTGTATCTCCAAGTGATCAAGCACCAGATGAATCAAGTCCAGATGATCCTTCAGATCGTGATCCATCAGCACTTGCAGATGGTCCTCAATCAGATGATGACAAGCCGGTTGATGAATCACAGGCTGAAGACCCTTCGGAATCTTCACCTGGTGATGAAGACGATAAGCCTGATGACACTATTGTCCCAACTGATCAAAAGCCAGTACAAAGAGGTCCAAATGACCTAGATGACAGCCAATCACCAGATGATAGTGATGCGCCAGACGCTGAAGACAAAGATCCTGAATCAGAATCCCAGCCTGATGGTGTGACACCGTCTGATAAGACTCCAAAGGATCTGGATGAAAATGCATCACCAGAGGATCAAGAGCCATCAGATGACACTTCTGAACCAGAAATTGGTGTCAGTGAGGATAAACCATTGGAATCCGGTCCTGATGATGAACAATATCCCGGAGACTCTCCATTATCCGAGGATGGTAAACCTGTTGATGAATCGGAACCAACCGACGGAAAAGATGGTGATGAATCTCCAGCAGATTCTGACGTTGACGATGACGATAAAGAACCAATATCCGAAAGTGTTATATCTCCAAGTGATCAAGCACCAGATGAATCAAGTCCAGATGATCCTTCAGATCGTGATCCATCAGCACTTGCAGATGGTCCTCAATCAGATGATGACAAGCCGGTTGATGAATCGCAGGCTGATGACCCTTCGGAATCTTCACCTGGTGATGAAGACGATAAGCCTGATGACACTATTGTCCCAACTGATCAAAAGCCAGTACAAAGAGGTGCTAATGACCTAGATGACAGCCAATCACCAGATGATAGTGATGCACCAGACGCTGAAGACAAAGATCCTGAATCAGAATCCCAGCCTGATGGTGTGACACCGTCTGATAAGACTCCAAAGGATCTGGATGAAAATGCATCGCCAGAGGATCAAGAGCCATCAGATGACACTTCTGAACCAGATATTGGTGTCAGTGAGGATAAACCATTGGAATCCGGTCCTGATGATGAACAACATCCTGGAGACTCTCCATTTTCCGAGGATGGTCAACCTGGTGATGAATCGGAACCAACCGACGGAAAAGATGGTGATGAATCTCCAGCCGATTCTGACGTTGACGATGACGACAAAGAACCAATATCCGAAAGTGTGATATCTCCCAGTGATCAAGCACCAGATGAATCAAGTCCAGATGATCCTTCAGATCGTGATCCATCAGCACTTGCTGATGGTCCTCACTCAGATGATGATCGACCAGTACATGAATCACAGGATGATAAATATCCCGAAACCTCTCCAGGTGAAGAAAGTAATGAGCCCGACGACGAAACAACCTCGCCTCGTCCAGACGAAAGAGAACCTGTTGTTGAAGAACCTATTGAATGTAATAGTGTACCGGTTGAAGAAACGTCCCCTGATATATTTAAGACTTTGCCAGAAATTGATGATGACGAAGAAGATAATTCCGAAGATGAACAACCAACATCTAATATAGAAGAAACCAGTTCACCCGAGAGTGACGATGGTGACCCTGAAAGGATATCAGACGATAATAATGATGATGTCGATTCAAATGATGATGTTGATTCTAATGATGATGTTGATTCTAATGATGGTGTTGACGATGAAAGTGCTGATGATAAACCGGAAGAAGTTAATGAGGAACCTGTTGTGAGTACGGTTTTACCTCAAGAAGAGACGACACCTGAAGTATTTGATAAGTTGAATAATATGGAACAACCTCCGTCTGACGAAGAAACACCATCAGATCAACGTACAGATTCAGCATTGCCTGACGATGGAAACGATGGTGATGAAACTCCAGCAGGTTCTGACGAGGACGAAAAAGAACCAATATCCGAAAGCGTTATAACACCGAATGATCAAACACCAGATGAATCGAGCCCAGATGATCCTGCAGAACGTGATCCATCAGCACTTGCAGATGGTCCTCAATCAGATGATGACAAGCCGGTTGATGAATCACAGGCTGATGACCCTTCGGAATCTTCACCTGGTGATGAAGACGATAAGCCTGATGACACTATTGTCCCAACTGATCAAAAGCCAGTACAAAGAGGTCCTAATGACCTAGATGACAGCCAATCACCAGATGATAGTGATGCACCAGACGCTGAAGACAAAGATCCTGAATCAGAATCCCAGCCTGATGGTGTGACACCGTCTGATAAGACTCCAAAGGATCTGGATGAAAATGCATCACCAGAGGATCAAGAGCCATCAGATGACACTTCTGAACCAGAAATTGGTGTCAGTGAGGATAAACCATTGGAATCCGGTCCTGATGATGAACAACATCCTGGAGACTCTCCATTATCCGAGGATGGTAAACCTGTGGATGAATCGGAACCAACCGACGGAAAAGATGGTGATGAATCTCCAGCAGATTCTGACGTTGACGATGACGATAAAGAACCAATATCCGAAAGTGTTATATCTCCAAGTGATCAAGTACCAGATGAATCAAGTCCAGATGATCCTTCAGATCGTGATCCATCAGCACTTGCAGATGGTCCTCAATCAGATGATGACAAGCCGGTTGATGAATCGCAGGCTGATGACCCTTCGGAATCTTCACCTGGTGATGAAGATGATAAGCCTGATGACACTATTGTCCCAACTGATCAAAAGCCAGTACAAAGAGGTCCTAATGACCTAGATGACAGCCAATCACCAGATGATAGTGATGCACCAGACGCTGAAGACAAAGATCCTGAATCAGAATCCCAGCCTGATGGTGTGACACCGTCTGATAAGACTCCAAAGGATCTGGATGAAAATGCATCACCAGAGGATCAAGAGCCATCAGATGACACTTCTGAACCAGAAATTGGTGTCAGTGAGGATAACCCATTGGAATCCGGTCCTGATGATGAACAATATCCCAGAGACTCTCCATTATCCGAGGATGGTAAACCTGTTGATGAATCGGAACCAACCGACGGCAAAGATGGTGATGAATCTCCAGCAGATTCTGACCTTGACGATGACGATAAAGAACCAATATCCGAAAGTGTTATATCTCCAAGTGATCAAGCACCAGATGAATCAAGTCCAGATGATCCTTCAGATCGTGATCCATCAGCACTTGCAGATGGTCCTCAATCAGATGATGACAAGCCGGTTGATGAATCACAGGCTGATGACCCTTCGGAATCTTCACCTGGTGATGAAGACGATAAGCCTGATGACACTATTGTCCCAACTGATCAAAAGCCAGTACAAAGTGGTCCAAATGACCTAGATGACAGCCAATCACCAGATGATAGTGATGCACCAGACGCTGAAGACAAAGATCCTGAATCAGAATCCCAGCCTGATGGTGTGACACCGTCTGATAAGACTCCGAAGGTTCTGGATGAAAATGCATCACCTGAGGATCAAGAGCCATCAGATGACACTTCTGAACCAGAAATTGGTGTCAGTGAGGATAACCCATTGGAATCCGGTCCTGATGAAGAGCATCCCGGAGACTCTCCATTATCCGAGGATGGTAAACCTGGTGATGAATCGGAACCAACCGACGGAAAAGATGGTGATGAATCTCCAGCAGATTCTGACGTTGACGATGACGACAAAGAACCAATATCCGAAAGTGTTATATCTCCAAGTGATCAAGCACCAGATGAATCAAGTCCAGATGATCCTTCAGATCGTGATCCATCAGCACTTGCAGATAGTCCTCAATCAGATGACGACAAGCCGGTTGATGAATCACAGGCTGAAGACCCTTCGGAATCTTCACCTGGTGATGAAGACGATAAGCCTGATGACACTATTGTCCCAACTGATCAAAAGCCAGTACAAAGAGGTCCAAATGACCTAGATGACAGCCAATCACCAGATGATAGTGATGCACCAGACGCTGAAGACAAAGATCCTGAATCAGAATCCCAGCCTGATGGTGTGACACCGTCTGATAAGACTCCAAAGGATCTGGATGAAAATGCATCACAAGAGGATCAAGAGCCATCAGATGACACTTCTGAACCAGAAATTGGTGTCAGTGAGGATAAACCATTGGAATCCGGTCCTGATGATGAACAACATCCTGGAGACTCTCCATTATCCGAGGATGGTAAACCTGTGGATGAATCGGAACCAACCGACGGAAAAGATGGTGATGAATCTCCAGCAGATTCTGACGTTGACGATGACGATAAAGAACCAATATCCGAAAGTGTTATATCTCCAAGTGATCAAGCACCAGATGAATCAAGTCCAGATGATCCTTCAGATCGTGATCCATCAGCACTTGCAGATGGTCCTCAATCAGATGATGACAAGCCGGTTGATGAATCGCAGGCTGATGACCCTTCGGAATCTTCACCTGGTGATGAAGACGATAAGCCTGATGACACTATTGTCCCAACTGATCAAAAGCCAGTACAAAGAGGTCCTAATGACCTAGATGACAGCCAATCACCAGATGATAGTGATGCACCAGACGCTGAAGACAAAGATCCTGAATCAGAATCCCAGCCTGATGGTGTGACACCGTCTGATAAGACTCCAAAGGATCTGGATGAAAATGCATCACCAGAGGATCAAGAGCCATCAGATGACACTGCTGAACCAGAAATTGGTGTCAGTGAGGATAACCCATTGAAATCCGGTCCTGATGATGAACAATATCCCAGAGACTCTCCATTATCCGAGGATAGTAAACCTGTTGATGAATCGGAACCAACCGACGGCAAAGATGGTGATGAATCTCCAGCAGATTCTGACCTTGACGATGACGATAAAGAACCAATATCCGAAAGTGTTATATCTCCAAGTGATCAAGCACCAGATGAATCAAGTCCAGATGATCCTTCAGATCGTGATCCATCAGCACTTGCAGATGGTCCTCAATCAGATGATGACAAGCCGGTTGATGAATCACAGGCTGATGACCCTTCGGAATCTTCACCTGGTGATGAAGACGATAAGCCTGATGACACTATTGTCCCAACTGATCAAAAGCCAGTACAAAGTGGTCTAAATGACCTAGATGACAGCCAATCACCAGATGATAGTGATGCACCAGACGCTGAAGACAAAGATCCTGAATCAGAATCCCAGCCTGATGGTGTGACACCGTCTGATAAGACTCCGAAGGTTCTGGATGAAAATGCATCACCTGAGGATCAAGAGCCATCAGATGACACTTCTGAACCAGAAATTGGTGTCAGTGAGGATAACCCATTGGAATCCGGTCCTGATGAAGAGCATCCCGGAGACTCTCCATTATCCGAGGATGGTAAACCTGGTGATGAATCGGAACCAACCGACGGAAAAGATGGTGATGAATCTCCAGCAGATTCTGACGTTGACGATGACGACAAAGAACCAATATCCGAAAGTGTTATATCTCCAAGTGATCAAGCACCAGATGAATCAAGTCCAGATGAACCTTCAGATCGTGATCCATCAGCACTTGCAGATAGTCCTCAATCAGATGACGACAAGCCGGTTGATGAATCACAGGCTGAAGACCCTTCGGAATCTTCACCTGGTGATGAAGACGATAAGCCTGATGACACTATTGTCCCAACTGACCAAAAGCCAGTACAAAGAGGTCCAAATGACCTAGATGACAGCCAATCACCAGATGATAGTGATGCACCAGACGCTGAAGACAAAGATCCTGAATCAGAATCCCAGCCTGATGGTGTAACACCGTCTGATAAGACAACAAAGGATCTGGATGAAAATGCATCACCAGAGGATCAAGAGCCATCAGATGACACTTCTGAACCAGAAATTGGTGTCAGTGAGGATAACCCATTGGAATCCGGTCCTGATGATGAAGGATATCCCGGAGACTCTCCATTATCCGAGGATGGTAAACCTGGTGATGAATCGGAACCAACCGACGGAAAAGATGGTGATGAATCTCCAGCAGATTCTGACGTTGACGATGACGACAAAGAACCAATATCCGAAAGTGTTATATCTCCAAGTGATCAAGCACCAGATGAATCAAGTCCAGTTGATCCTTCAGATCGTGATCCATCAGCACTTGCAGATGGTCCTCAATCAGATGATGACAAGCCGGTTGATGAATCACAGGCTGAAGACCCTTCGGAATCTTCACCTGGTGATGAAGACGATAAGCCTGATGACACTATTGTCCCAACTGATCAAAAGCCAGTACAAAGTGGTCCAAATGACCTAGATGACAGCCAATCACCAGATGATAGTGATGCACCAGACGCTGAAGACAAAGATCCTGAATCAGAATCCCAGCCTGATGGTGTAACACCGTCTGATAAGACAACAAAGGATCTGGATGAAAATGCATCACCAGAGGATCAAGAGCCATCAGATGACACTTCTGAACCAGAAATTGGTGTCAGTGAGGATAACCCATTGGAATCCGGTCCTGATGATGAAGGATATCCCGGAGACTCTCCATTATCCGAGGATGGTAAACCTGGTGATGAATCGGAACCAACCGACGGAAAAGATGGTGATGAATCTCCAGCAGATTCTGACGTTGACGATGACGACAAAGAACCAATATCCGAAAGTGTTATATCTCCAAGTGATCAAGCACCAGATGAATCAAGTCCAGTTGATCCTTCAGATCGTGATCCATCAGCACTTGCAGATGGTCCTCAATCAGATGATGACAAGCCGGTTGATGAATCACAGGCTGATGACCCTTCGGAATCTTCACCTGGTGATGAAGACGATAAGCCTGATGACACTATTGTCCCAACTGATCAAAAGCCAGTACAAAGTGGTCCAAATGACATAGATGACAGCCAATCACCAGATGATAGTGATGCACCAGACGCTGAAGACAAAGATCCTGAATCAGAATCCCAGCCTGATGGTGTGACACCGTCTGATAAGACTCCGAAGGTTCTGGATGAAAATGCATCACCTGAGGATCAAGAGCCATCAGATGACACTTCTGAACCAGAAATTGGTGTCAGTGAGGATAACCCATTGGAATCCGGTCCTGATGAAGAGCATCCCGGAGACTCTCCATTATCCGAGGATGGTAAACCTGGTGATGAATCGGAACCAACCGACGGACAAGATGGTGATGAATCTCCAGCAGATTCTGACGTTGACGATGACGACAAAGAACCAATATCCGAAAGTGTTATATCTCCAAGTGATCAAGCACCAGATGAATCAAGTCCAGATGATCCTTCAGATCGTGATCCATCAGCACTTGCAGATAGTCCTCAATCAGATGACGACAAGCCGGTTGATGAATCACAGGCTGAAGACCCTTCGGAATCTTCACCTGGTGATGAAGACGATAAGCCTGATGACACTATTGTCCCAACTGATCAAAAGCCAGTACAAAGAGGTCCAAATGACCTAGATGACAGCCAATCACCAGATGATAGTGATGCACCAGACGCTGAAGACAAAGATCCTGAATCAGAATCCCAGCCTGATGGTGTAACACCGTCTGATAAGACAACAAAGGATCTGGATGAAAATGCATCACCAGAGGATCAAGAGCCATCAGATGACACTTCTGAACCAGAAATTAGTGTCAGTGAGGATAACCCATTGGAATCCGGTCCTGATGATGAAGGATATCCCGGAGACTCTCCATTATCTGAGGATGGTAAACCTGGTGATGAATCGGAACCAACCGACGGAAAAGATGGTGATGAATCTCCAGCAGATTCTGACGTTGACGATGACGACAAAGAACCAATATCCGAAAGTGTTATATCTCCAAGTGATCAAGCACCAGATGAATCAAGTCCAGATGAACCTTCAGATCGTGATCCATCAGCACTTGCAGATAGTCCTCAATCAGATGACGACAAGCCGGTTGATGAATCACAGGCTGAAGACCCTTCGGAATCTTCACCTGGTGATGAAGACGATAAGCCTGATGACACTATTGTCCCAACTGACCAAAAGCCAGTACAAAGAGGTCCAAATGACCTAGATGACAGCCAATCACCAGATGATAGTGATGCACCAGACGCTGAAGACAAAGATCCTGAATCAGAATCCCAGCCTGATGGTGTAACACCGTCTGATAAGACAACAAAGGATCTGGATGAAAATGCATCACCAGAGGATCAAGAGCCATCAGATGACACTTCTGAACCAGAAATTGGTGTCAGTGAGGATAACCCATTGGAATCCGGTCCTGATGATGAAGGATATCCCGGAGACTCTCCATTATCCGAGGATGGTAAACCTGGTGATGAATCGGAACCAACCGACGGAAAAGATGGTGATGAATCTCCAGCAGATTCTGACGTTGACGATGACGACAAAGAACCAATATCCGAAAGTGTTATATCTCCAAGTGATCAAGCACCAGATGAATCAAGTCCAGTTGATCCTTCAGATCGTGATCCATCAGCACTTGCAGATGGTCCTCAATCAGATGATGACAAGCCGGTTGATGAATCACAGGCTGAAGACCCTTCGGAATCTTCACCTGGTGATGAAGACGATAAGCCTGATGACACTATTGTCCCAACTGATCAAAAGCCAGTACAAAGTGGTCCAAATGACCTAGATGACAGCCAATCACCAGATGATAGTGATGCACCAGACGCTGAAGACAAAGATCCTGAATCAGAATCCCAGCCTGATGGTGTAACACCGTCTGATAAGACAACAAAGGATCTGGATGAAAATGCATCACCAGAGGATCAAGAGCCATCAGATGACACTTCTGAACCAGAAATTGGTGTCAGTGAGGATAACCCATTGGAATCCGGTCCTGATGATGAAGGATATCCCGGAGACTCTCCATTATCCGAGGATGGTAAACCTGGTGATGAATCGGAACCAACCGACGGAAAAGATGGTGATGAATCTCCAGCAGATTCTGACGTTGACGATGACGACAAAGAACCAATATCCGAAAGTGTTATATCTCCAAGTGATCAAGCACCAGATGAATCAAGTCCAGTTGATCCTTCAGATCGTGATCCATCAGCACTTGCAGATGGTCCTCAATCAGATGATGACAAGCCGGTTGATGAATCACAGGCTGATGACCCTTCGGAATCTTCACCTGGTGATGAAGACGATAAGCCTGATGACACTATTGTCCCAACTGATCAAAAGCCAGTACAAAGTGGTCCAAATGACATAGATGACAGCCAATCACCAGATGATAGTGATGCACCAGACGCTGAAGACAAAGATCCTGAATCAGAATCCCAGCCTGATGGTGTGACACCGTCTGATAAGACTCCGAAGGTTCTGGATGAAAATGCATCACCTGAGGATCAAGAGCCATCAGATGACACTTCTGAACCAGAAATTGGTGTCAGTGAGGATAACCCATTGGAATCCGGTCCTGATGAAGAGCATCCCGGAGACTCTCCATTATCCGAGGATGGTAAACCTGGTGATGAATCGGAACCAACCGACGGACAAGATGGTGATGAATCTCCAGCAGATTCTGACGTTGACGATGACGACAAAGAACCAATATCCGAAAGTGTTATATCTCCAAGTGATCAAGCACCAGATGAATCAAGTCCAGATGATCCTTCAGATCGTGATCCATCAGCACTTGCAGATAGTCCTCAATCAGATGACGACAAGCCGGTTGATGAATCACAGGCTGAAGACCCTTCGGAATCTTCACCTGGTGATGAAGACGATAAGCCTGATGACACTATTGTCCCAACTGATCAAAAGCCAGTACAAAGAGGTCCAAATGACCTAGATGACAGCCAATCACCAGATGATAGTGATGCACCAGACGCTGAAGACAAAGATCCTGAATCAGAATCCCAGCCTGATGGTGTAACACCGTCTGATAAGACAACAAAGGATCTGGATGAAAATGCATCACCAGAGGATCAAGAGCCATCAGATGACACTTCTGAACCAGAAATTAGTGTCAGTGAGGATAACCCATTGGAATCCGGTCCTGATGATGAAGGATATCCCGGAGACTCTCCATTATCTGAGGATGGTAAACCTGGTGATGAATCGGAACCAACCGACGGAAAAGATGGTGATGAATCTCCAGCAGATTCTGACGTTGACGATGACGACAAAGAACCAATATCCGAAAGTGTTATATCTCCAAGTGATCAAGCACCAGATGAATCAAGTCCAGATGAACCTTCAGATCGTGATCCATCAGCACTTGCAGATAGTCCTCAATCAGATGACGACAAGCCGGTTGATGAATCACAGGCTGAAGACCCTTCGGAATCTTCACCTGGTGATGAAGACGATAAGCCTGATGACACTATTGTCCCAACTGACCAAAAGCCAGTACAAAGAGGTCCAAATGACCTAGATGACAGCCAATCACCAGATGATAGTGATGCACCAGACGCTGAAGACAAAGATCCTGAATCAGAATCCCAGCCTGATGGTGTAACACCGTCTGATAAGACAACAAAGGATCTGGATGAAAATGCATCACCAGAGGATCAAGAGCCATCAGATGACACTTCTGAACCAGAAATTGGTGTCAGTGAGGATAACCCATTGGAATCCGGTCCTGATGATGAAGGATATCCCGGAGACTCTCCATTATCCGAGGATGGTAAACCTGGTGATGAATCGGAACCAACCGACGGAAAAGATGGTGATGAATCTCCAGCAGATTCTGACGTTGACGATGACGACAAAGAACCAATATCCGAAAGTGTTATATCTCCAAGTGATCAAGCACCAGATGAATCAAGTCCAGTTGATCCTTCAGATCGTGATCCATCAGCACTTGCAGATGGTCCTCAATCAGATGATGACAAGCCGGTTGATGAATCACAGGCTGAAGACCCTTCGGAATCTTCACCTGGTGATGAAGACGATAAGCCTGATGACACTATTGTCCCAACTGATCAAAAGCCAGTACAAAGTGGTCCAAATGACCTAGATGACAGCCAATCACCAGATGATAGTGATGCACCAGACGCTGAAGACAAAGATCCTGAATCAGAATCCCAGCCTGATGGTGTAACACCGTCTGATAAGACAACAAAGGATCTGGATGAAAATGCATCACCAGAGGATCAAGAGCCATCAGATGACACTTCTGAACCAGAAATTGGTGTCAGTGAGGATAACCCATTGGAATCCGGTCCTGATGATGAAGGATATCCCGGAGACTCTCCATTATCCGAGGATGGTAAACCTGGTGATGAATCGGAACCAACCGACGGAAAAGATGGTGATGAATCTCCAGCAGATTCTGACGTTGACGATGACGACAAAGAACCAATATCCGAAAGTGTTATATCTCCAAGTGATCAAGCACCAGATGAATCAAGTCCAGTTGATCCTTCAGATCGTGATCCATCAGCACTTGCAGATGGTCCTCAATCAGATGATGACAAGCCGGTTGATGAATCACAGGCTGATGACCCTTCGGAATCTTCACCTGGTGATGAAGACGATAAGCCTGATGACACTATTGTCCCAACTGATCAAAAGCCAGTACAAAGTGGTCCAAATGACATAGATGACAGCCAATCACCAGATGATAGTGATGCACCAGACGCTGAAGACAAAGATCCTGAATCAGAATCCCAGCCTGATGGTGTGACACCGTCTGATAAGACTCCGAAGGTTCTGGATGAAAATGCATCACCTGAGGATCAAGAGCCATCAGATGACACTTCTGAACCAGAAATTGGTGTCAGTGAGGATAACCCATTGGAATCCGGTCCTGATGAAGAGCATCCCGGAGACTCTCCATTATCCGAGGATGGTAAACCTGGTGATGAATCGGAACCAACCGACGGACAAGATGGTGATGAATCTCCAGCAGATTCTGACGTTGACGATGACGACAAAGAACCAATATCCGAAAGTGTTATATCTCCAAGTGATCAAGCACCAGATGAATCAAGTCCAGATGATCCTTCAGATCGTGATCCATCAGCACTTGCAGATAGTCCTCAATCAGATGACGACAAGCCGGTTGATGAATCACAGGCTGAAGACCCTTCGGAATCTTCACCTGGTGATGAAGACGATAAGCCTGATGACACTATTGTCCCAACTGATCAAAAGCCAGTACAAAGAGGTCCAAATGACCTAGATGACAGCCAATCACCAGATGATAGTGATGCACCAGACGCTGAAGACAAAGATCCTGAATCAGAATCCCAGCCTGATGGTGTAACACCGTCTGATAAGACAACAAAGGATCTGGATGAAAATGCATCACCAGAGGATCAAGAGCCATCAGATGACACTTCTGAACCAGAAATTGGTGTCAGTGAGGATAACCCATTGGAATCCGGTCCTGATGATGAAGGATATCCCGGAGACTCTCCATTATCTGAGGATGGTAAACCTGGTGATGAATCGGAACCAACCGACGGAAAAGATGGTGATGAATCTCCAGCAGATTCTGACGTTGACGATGACGACAAAGAACCAATATCCGAAAGTGTTATATCTCCAAGTGATCAAGCACCAGATGAATCAAGTCCAGATGATCCTTCAGATCGTGATCCATCAGCACTTACAGATGGTCCTCAATCAGATGATGACAAGCCGGTTGATGAATCACAGGCTGAAGACCCTTCAGAATCATCACCTGGTGATGAAGACGATAAGCCTGATGACACTATTATCCCAACTGATCAAAAGCCAGTACAAAGAGGTCCAAATGACCTAGATGACAGCCAATCACCAGATGATAGTGATGCACCAGACGCTGAAGACAAAGATCCTGAATCAGAATCCCAGCCTGATGGTGTGACACCGTCTGATAAGACTCCAAGGGATCTCAATGAAAATTCATCACCAGAGGATCAAGGACCATCCGATGATACTTCTGAACCAGAAATTGGTGTCAGTGAGGATAAACCATTGGAATCCGGTCCTGAGGATGAACAACAACCAGGAGACTCTCCAATATCAGAGGATGGCAAACCTGGTGATGAATCGGAACCAACAGATGGAAAAGATGTTGATGAATCTCCAGCAGATTCTGATATGGACGATGACGACAAAGAACCAATATCTGAAAGCGTTATAACACCAAGTGATCAAGCACCAGATGAATCAAGTCCAGATGATCCTTCAAACCGTGATCCATCGGCACTTGCAGATAATTCTCAATCAGATGATGAAAGTCCGCTGGATAATATATCTGGACCACCCATCGGATTGAATGCTAATCAGCCATTACAGTCGGAGCCTGAAGATAATAAATCTGTGTCATCGGACGAAGAATCTTTTACAATGAGTTTGGATAGACCTCTTGAACCATACGATGAAACTGTTTCCTTGCCTAATATAGCCTATGATGCGTCTGACGAGCCACTAGTTGAAGACTCTTGCTTATTATGGGACAAACCAAGAGATCCCAAGAATGATGAAGAGCCCGCACTTCCCCTTGTTACGGAAGGAATAGACAATGATGATACTAATCTTTCTGATATGGACGATCAAGATGATAACGATGATCAATCGCTATCTGACGAGGATGACAAAGAATCCATTTCGGAAACTGTGATCACACCAAATGATCAAAAACCAGTTGAGTCCCATCCAGACGATCCATCTCAACAAGGTCAATCAGAAATAAAACATGGTCCAGATTCAGACTATGATAGTCCAGTTGATGGATTGCAAGAAACGTCACCTGAAGATCAAGATCTAGAGAGAAAAGAACCTGTCGTTGAAGAACCTTTTGAATGTCAAAGTGTACCAGTTGAGGAAACGTCTCCTGACATTTTTAAGAATTTACCTCATTTTGATGAGGATAATGATAATGATAATGATGATGAAGTGGAGGAAGAGGAGGGTGAAAGTGATCAAGAAAAAGAGCAACCATCGTCGAATGTTCAAGACTTAAATGAACCTGAAAGTGATGTTGAGGATGATTCAAGTTTAGATGATAGCACAGTCGACCAAGAACGTGAATTTATGGATGACGATTCAGATAAACCTGAAGAGGTCTATGAGGAACCAATTGTATGCACAGTTTTGCCAAAAGAGGAAACCACACCTGATATATTTGATAAGTTGAATGACATAGAAGAACCTTCATTTGAAGAAGAAACATCGCCAGATAAATTGAGTGATGGACCATCTACACAGGATAGACAAGATGCATCTGATCCCGCCTATGGTAACGATGGTGATAAATCTCCAGCAGATTCTGACGTTGACGATGACGACAAAGAACCAATATCCGAAAGTGTTATATCTCCAAGTGATCAAGCACCAGATGAATCAAGTCCAGATGATCCTTCAGATCGTGATCCATCAGCACTTGCAGATGGTCCTCAATCAGATGATGATAAGCCGGTTGATGAATCACAGGCTGATGACCCTTCGGAATCTTCACCTGGTGATGAAGACGATAAGCCTGATGACACTATTGTCCCAACTGATCAAAAGCCAGTACAAAGAGGTCCTAATGACCTAGATGACAGCCAATCACCAGATGATAGTGATGCACCAGACGCTGAAGACAAAGATCCTGAATCAGAATCCCAGCCTGATGGTGTGACACCGTCTGATAAGACTCCAAAGGACCTGGATGAAAATGCATCACCAGAGGATCAAGAGCCATCAGATGACACTTCTGAACCAGAAATTGGTGTCAGTGAGGATAAACCATTGGAGTCCGGTCCTGATGATGAACAATATCCCGGAGACTCTCCATTATCCGAGGATGGTAAACCTGGTGATGAATCGGAACCAACCGACGGAAAAGATGGGGATGAATCTCCAGCAGATTCTGACGTTGACGATGACGATAAAGAACCAATATCCGAAAGTGTTATATCTCCAAGTGATCAAGCACCAGATGAATCAAGTCCAGATGATCCTTCAGATCGTGATCCATCAGCACTTGGAGATGGTCCTCAATCAGATGATGACAAGCCGGTTGATGAATCACAGGCTGATGACCCTTCGGAATCTTCACCTGGTGATGAAGACGATAAGCCTGATGACACTATTGTCCCAACTGATCAAAAGCCAGTACAAAGAGGTCCTAATGACCTAGATGATAGTGATGCACCAGACGCTGAAGACAAAGATCCTGAATCGGAATCCCAGCCTGATGGTGTGACACCGTCTGATAAGACTCCAAAGGACCTGGATGAAAATGCATCACCAGAGGATCAAGAGCCATCAGCTGACACTTCTGAACCAGAAATTGGTGTCAGTAAGGATAAACCATTGGAATCCGGTCCTGATGATGAACAATATCCCAGAGACTCTCCATTATCCGAGGATGGAAAACCTGTTGATGAATCGGAACCAACCGACGGAAAAGATGGTGATGAATCTCCAGCAGATTCTGACCTTGACGATGACGGTAAAGAACCAATATCCGAAAGTGTTATATCTCCAAGTGATCAAGCACCAGATGAATCAAGTCCAGATGATCCTTCAGATCGTGATCCATCAGCACTTCCAGATGATCCTCAATCAGATGATGACAAGCCGGTTGATGAATCGCAGGCTGATGACCCTTCGGAATCTTCACCTGGTGATGAAGACGATAAGCCTGATGACAATATTGTCCCAATTGATCAAAAGCCAGTACAAAGAGGTCCAAATGACCTAGATGACAGCCAATCACCAGATGATAGTGATGCGCCAGACGCTGAAGACAAAGATCCTGAATCAGAATCCCAGCCTGATGGTGTGACACCGTCTGATAAGACTCCAAAGGACCTGGATGAAAATGCATCACCAGAGGATCAAGAGCCATCAGATGACACTTCTGAACCAGAAATTGGTGTCAGTGAGGTTAAACCATTGGAGTCCGGTCCTGATGATGAACAATATCCCGGAGACTCTCCATTATCCGAGGATGGTAAACCTGGTGATGAATCGGAACCAACCGACGGAAAAGATGGTGATGAATCTCCAGCAGATTCTGACGTTGACGATGACGATAAAGAACCAATATCCGAAAGTGTGATATCTCCAAGTGATCAAGCACCAGATGAATCAAGTCCAGATGATCCTTCAGATCGTGATCCATCAGCACTTGCAGATGGTCCTCAATCAGATGATGACAAGCCGGTTGATGAATCGCAGGCTGATGACCCTTCGGAATCTTCACCTGGTGATGAAGACGATAAGCCTGATGACAATATTGTCCCAACTGATCAAAAGCCAGTACAAAGAGGTCCAAATGACCTAGATGACAGCCAATCACCAGATGATGGTGATGCGCCAGACGCTGAAGACAAAGATCCTGAATCAGAATCCCAGCCTGATGGTGTGACACCGTCTGATAAGACTCCAAAGGATCTGGATGAAAATGCATCACCAGAGGATCAAGAGCCATCAGATGACACTTCTGAACCAGAAATTGGTGTCAGTGAGGATAAACCATTGGAATCCGGTCCTGATGATGAACAATATCCCGGAGACTCTCCATTATCCGAGGATGGTAAACCTGTTGATGAATCGGAACCAACCGACGGAAAAGATGGTGATGAATCTCCAGCAGATTCTGACGTTGACGATGACGACAAAGAACCAATATCCGAAAGTGTTATATCTCCAAGTGATCAAGCACCAGATGAATCAAGTCCAGATGATCCTTCAGATCGTGATCCATCAGCACTTGCAGATGGTCCTCAATCAGATGATGACAAGCCGGTTGATGAATCACAGGCTGAAGACCCTTCGGAATCTTCACCTGGTGATGAAGACGATAAGCCTGATGACACTATTGTCCCAACTGATCAAAAGCCAGTACAAAGAGGTCCTAATGACCTAGATGACAGCCAATCACCAGATGATAGTGATGCACCAGACGCTGAAGACAAATATCCTGAATCAGAATCCCAGCCTGATGGTGTGACACCGTCTGATAAGGATCTGGATGAAAATGCATCACCAGAGGATCAAGAGCCATCAGATGACACTTCTGAACCCGAAATTGGTGTCAGTGAGGATAACCCATTGGAATCCGGTCCTGATGATGAACAATATCCCAGAGACTCTCCTTTATCAGAGGATGGTAAACCTGTTGATGAATCGGAACCAACCGACGGCAAAGATGGTGATGAATCTCCAGCAGATTCTGACCTTGACGATGACGATAAAGAACCAATATCCGAAAGTGTTATATCTCCAAGTGATCAAGCACCAGATGAATCAAGTCCAGATGATCCTTCAGATCGTGATCCATCAGCACTTGCAGATGGTCCTCAATCAGATGATGACAAGCCGGTTGATGAATCACAGGCTGATGACCCTTCGGAATCTTCACCTGGTGATGAAGACGATAAGCCTGATGACACTATTGTCCCAACTGATCAAAAGCCAGTACAAAGAGGTCCTAATGACCTAGATGACAGCCAATCACCAGATGATAGTGATGCACCAGACGCTGAAGACAAAGATCCTGAATCAGAATCCCAGCCTGATGGTGTGACACCGTCTGATAAGACTCCAAAGGATCTGGATGAAAATGCATCACCAGAGGATCAAGAGCCATCAGATGACACTTCTGAACCAGAAATTGGTGTCAGTGAGGATAAACCATTGGAATCCGGTCCTGATGATGAACAACATCCTGGAGACTCTCCATTATCCGAGGATGGTAAACCTGGTGATGAATCGGAACCAACCGACGGAAAAGATGGTGATGAATCTCCAGCAGATTCTGACGTTGACGATGACGATAAAGAACCAATATCCGAAAGTGTTATATCTCCAAGTGATCAAGCACCAGATGAATCAAGTCCAGATGATCCTTCAGATCGTGATCCATCAGCACTTGCAGATGGTCCTCAATCAGATGATGACAAGCCGGTTGATGAATCGCAGGCTGATGACCCTTCGGAATCTTCACCTGGTGATGAAGACGATAAGCCTGATGACACTATTGTCCCAACTGATCAAAAGCCAGTACAAAGAGGTCCTAATGACCTAGATGACAGCCAATCACCAGATAATAGTGATGCACCAGACGCTGAAGACAAAGATCCTGGATCAGAATCCCAGCCTGATGGTGTGACACCGTCTGATAATACTCCAAAGGACCTGGATGAAAATGCATCCCCAGAGGATCAAAAGCCATCAGATGACACTTCTGAACCAGAAATTGGTGTCAGTGAGGATAAACCATTAGAATCCGGTCCTGATGATGAACAATATCCCGGAGACTCTCCATTATCCGAGGATGGTAAACCTGTTGATGATGAATCGAAACCAACCGACGGAAAAGATGGTGATGAATCTCCAGCAGATTCTGACGTTGACGATGACGACAAAGAACCAATATCCGAAAGTGTTATATCTCCAAGTGATCAAGCACCAGATGAATCAAGTCCAGATGATCCTTCAGATCGTGATCCATCAGCATTTGCAGATGGTCCTCAATCAGATGATGACAAGCCGGTTGATGAATCACAGGCTGAAGACCCTTCGGAATCTTCACCTGGTGATGAAGACGATAAGCCTGATGACACTATTGTCCCAACTGATCAAAATCCAGTACAAAGAGGTCCTAATGACCTAGATGACAGCCAATCACCAGATGATAGTGATGCACCAGACGCTGAAGACAAAG
Source organism: Ophiura sarsii (assembly GCA_035610835.1). Classification (NCBI taxonomy): domain Eukaryota; kingdom Metazoa; phylum Echinodermata; class Ophiuroidea; order Amphilepidida; family Ophiuridae; genus Ophiura; species Ophiura sarsii. The sequence continues at coordinate 10,480,202 of CM069459.1, read as the reverse complement.
ATCCTGAATCAGAATCCCAGCCTGATGGTGTGACACCGTCTGATAAGACTCCAAAGGATCTGGATGAAAATGCATCACCAGAGGATCAAGAGCCATCAGATGACACTTCTGAACCAGAAATTGGTGTCAGTGAGGATAAACCATTGGAATCCGGTCCTGATGATGAACAATATCCCGGAGACTCTCCATTATCCGAGGATGGTAAACCTGTTGATGAATCGGAACCAACCGACGGAAAAGATGGTGATGAATCTCCAGCAGATTCTGACGTTGACGATGACGACAAAGAACCAATATCCGAAAGTGTAATATCTCCAAGTGATCAAGCACCAGATGAATCAAGTCCAGATGATCCTTCAGATCGTGATCCATCAGCACTTGCTGATGGTCCTCACTCAGATGATGATCGACCAGTACATGAATCACAGGATGATAAATATCCCGAAACCTCTCCAGGTGAAGAAAGTAATGAGCCCGACGACGAAACAACCTCGCCTCGTCCAGACGAAAGAGAACCTGTTGTTGAAGAACCTATTGAATGTAATAGTGTACCGGTTGAAGAAACGTCCCCTGATATATTTAAGACTTTGCCAGAAATTGATGATGACGAAGAAGATAATTCCGAAGATGAACAACCAACATCTAATATTGAAGAAACCAGTTCACCCGAGAGTGACGATGGTGACCCTGAAAGGATATCAGACGATAATAATGATGATGTTGATTCTAATGATGATGTTGATTCTAATGATGATGTTGACGATGAAAGTGCTGATGATAAACCGGAAGAAGTTAATGAGGAACCTGTTGTGAGTACGGTTTTACCTCAAGAAGAGACGACACCTGAAGTATTTGATAAGTTGAATAATATGGAACAACCTCCGTCTGACGAAGAAACACCATCAGATCAACGTACAGATTCAGCATTGCCTGACGATGGAAACGATGGTGATGAATCTCCAGCAGGTTCTGACGAGGACGAAAAAGAACCAATATCCGAAAGCGTTATAACACCGAATGATCAAACACCAGATGAATCGAGCCCAGATGACCCTGCAGAACGTGATCCATCAGCACTTGCAGATGGTCCTCAATCAGATGATGACAAGCCGGTTGATGAATCACAGGCTGATGACCCTTCGGAATCTTCACCTGGTGATGAAGACGATAAGCCTGATGACACTATTGTCCCAACTGATCAAAAGCCAGTACAAAGAGGTCCTAATGACCTAGATGACAGCCAATCACCAGATGATAGTGATGCACCAGACGCTGAAGACAAAGATCCTGAATCAGAATCCCAGCCTGATGGTGTGACACCGTCTGATAAGACTCCAAAGGACCTGGATGAAAATGCATCACCAGAGGATCAAGAGCCATCAGATGACACTTCTGAACCAGAAATTGGTGTCAGTGAGGATAAACCATTGGAATCCGGTCCTGATGATGAACAATATCCCGGAGACTCTCCATTATCCGAGGATGGTAAACCTGTTGATGAATCGGAACCAACCGACGGAAAAGATGGTGATGAATCTCCAGCAGATTCTGACGTTGACGATGACGATGACGATAAAGAACCAATATCCGAAAGTGTTATATCTCCAAGTGATCAAGCACCAGATGAATCAAGTCCAGATGATCCTTCAGATCGTGATCCGTCAGCACTTGCAGATGGTCCTCAATCAGATGATGACAAGCCGGTTGATGAATCGCAGGCTGATGACCCTTCGGAATCTTCACCTGGTGATGAAGACGATAAGCCTGATGACACTATTGTCCCAACTGATCAAAAGCCAGTACAAAGAGGTCCAAATGACCTAGATGACAGCCAATCACCAGATGATAGTGATGCGCCAGACGCTGAAGACAAAGATCCTGAATCAGAATCCCAGCCTGATGGTGTGACACCGTCTGATAAGACTCCAAAGGATCTGGATGAAAATGCATCACCAGAGGATCAAGAGCCATCAGATGACACTTCTGAACCAGAAATTGGTGTCAGTGAGGATAAACCATTGGAATCCGGTCCTGATGATGAACAACATCCTGGAGACTCTCCATTATCCGAGGATGGTAAACCTGTTGATGAATCGGAACCAACCGACGGAAAAGATGGTGATGAATCTCCAGCAGATTCTGACGTTGACGATGACGACAAAGAACCAATATCCGAAAGTGTTATATCTCCAAGTGATCAAGCACCAGATGAATCAAGTCCAGATGATCCTTCAGATCGTGATCCATCAGCACTTGCAGATGGTCCTCAATCAGATGATGACAAGCCGGTCGATGAATCACAGGCTGAAGACCCTTCGGAATCTTCACCTGGTGATGAAGACGATAAGCCTGATGACAGTATTGTCCCAACTGATCAAAAGCCAGTACAAAGAGGTCCTAATGACCTAGATGACAGCCAATCACCAGATGATAGTGATGCGCCAGACGCTGAAGACAAAGATCCTGAATCAGAATCCCAGCCTGATGGTGTGACACCGTGTGATAAGACTCCAAAGGATCTGGATGAAAATGCATCACCAGAGGATCAAGAGCCATCAGATGACACTTCTGAACCAGAAATTGGTGTCAGTGAGGATAAACCATTGGAATCCGGTCCTGATGATGAACAACATCCTGGAGACTCTCCATTATCCGAGGATGGTAAACCTGGTGATGAATCGGAACCAACCGACGGAAAAGATGGTGATGAATCTCCAGCAGATTCTGACGTTGACGATGACGACAAAGAACCAATATCCGAAAGTGTTATATCTCCAAGTGATCAAGCACCAGATGAATCAAGTCCAGATGATCCTTCAGATCGTGATCCATCAGCACTTGCAGATGGTCCTCAATCAGATGATGACAAGCCGGTCGATGAATCACAGGCTGAAGACCCTTCGGAATCTTCACCTGGTGATGAAGACGATAAGCCTGATGACAGTATTGTCCCAACTGATCAAAAGCCAGTACAAAGAGGTCCTAATGACCTAGATGACAGCCAATCACCAGATGATAGTGATGCGCCAGACGCTGAAGACAAAGATCCTGAATCAGAATCCCAGCCTGATGGTGTGACACCGTCTGATAAGACTCCAAAGGATCTGGATGAAAATGTATCACCAGAGGATCAAGAGCCATCAGATGACACTTCTGAACCAGAAATTGGTGTCAGTGAGGATAAACCATTGGAATCCGGTCCTGATGATGAACAATATCCCGGAGACTCTCCATTATCCGAGGATGGTAAACCTGTTGATGAATCGGAACCAACCGACGGAAAAGATGGTGATGAATCTCCAGCAGATTCTGACGTTGACGATGACGATGACGATAAAGAACCAATATCCGAAAGTGTTATATCTCCAAGTGATCAAGCACCAGATGAATCAAGTCCAGATGATCCTTCAGATCGTGATCCGTCAGCACTTGCAGATGGTCCTCAATCAGATGATGACAAGCCGGTTGATGAATCGCAGGCTGATGACCCTTCGGAATCTTCACCTGGTGATGAAGACGATAAGCCTGATGACACTATTGTCCCAACTGATCAAAAGCCAGTACAAAGAGGTCCAAATGACCTAGATGACAGCCAATCACCAGATGATAGTGATGCGCCAGACGCTGAAGACAAAGATCCTGAATCAGAATCCCAGCCTGATGGTGTGACACCGTCTGATAAGACTCCAAAGGATCTGGATGAAAATGCATCACCAGAGGATCAAGAGCCATCAGATGACACTTCTGAACCAGAAATTGGTGTCAGTGAGGATAAACCATTGGAATCCGGTCCTGATGATGAACAACATCCTGGAGACTCTCCATTATCCGAGGATGGTAAACCTGGTGATGAATCGGAACCAACCGACGGAAAAGATGGTGATGAATCTCCAGCAGATTCTGACGTTGACGATGACGACAAAGAACCAATATCCGAAAGTGTTATATCTCCAAGTGATCAAGCACCAGATGAATCAAGTCCAGATGATCCTTCAGATCGTGATCCATCAGCACTTGCAGATGGTCCTCAATCAGATGATGACAAGCCGGTTGATGAATCGCAGGCTGATGACCCTTCTGAATCTTCACCTGGTGATGAAGACGATAAGCCTGATGACACTATTGTCCCAACTGATCAAAAGCCAGTACAAAGAGGTCCTAATGACCTAGATGACAGCCAATCACCAGATGATAGTGATGCACCAGACGCTGAAGACAAAGATCCTGAATCAGAATCCCAGCCTGATGGTGTGACACCGTCTGATAAGACTTCAAAGGACCTGGATGAAAATGCATCCCCAGAGGATCAAGAGCCATCAGATGACACTTCTAAACCAGAAATTGGTGTCAGTGAGGATAAACCATTAGAATCCGGTCCTGATGATGAACAATATCCCGGAGACTCTCCAATATCCGAGGATGGTAAACCTGTTGATGAATCGGAACCAACCGACGGAAAAGATGGTGATGAATCTCCAGCAGATTCTGACGTTGACGATGACGACAAAGAACCAATATCCGAAAGTGTTATATCTCCAAGTGATCAAGCACCAGATGAATCAAGTCCAGATGATCCTTCAGATCGTGATCCATCAGCACTTGCAGATGGTCCTCAATCAGATGATGACAAGCCGGTTGATGAATCGCAGGCTGATGACCCTTCGGAATCTTCACCTGGTGATGAAGACGATAAGCCTGATGACAGTATTGTCCCAACTGATCAAAAGCCAGTACAAAGAGGTCCTAATGACCTAGATGACAGCCAATCACCAGATGATAGTGATGCACCAGACGCTGAAGACAAAGATCCTGAATCAGAATCCCAGCCTGATGGTGTGACACCGTCTGATAAGACTCCAAAGGATCTGGATGAAAATGCATCACCAGAGGATCAAGAGCCATCAGATGACACTTCTGAACCAGAAATTGGTGTCAGTGAGGATAAACCATTGGAATCCGGTCCTGATGATGAACAACATCCTGGAGACTCTCCATTATCCGAGGATGGTAAACCTGGTGATGAATCAGAACCAACCGACGGAAAAGATGGTGATGAATCTCCAGCAGATTCTGACGTTGACGATGACGATAAAGAACCAATATCCGAAAGTGTTATATCTCCAAGTGATCAAGCACCAGATGAATCAAGTCCAGATGATCCTTCAGATCGTGATCCATCAGCACTTGCAGATGGTCCTCAATCAGATGATGACAAGCCGGTTGATGAATCGCAGGCTGATGACCCTTCGGAATCTTCACCTGGTGATGAAGACGATAAATCTGATGACACTATTGTCCCAACTGATCAAAAGCCAGTACAAAGAGGTCCAAATGACCTAGATGACAGCCAATCACCAGATGATAGTGATGCGCCAGACGCTGAAGACAAAGATCCTGAATCAGAATCCCAGCCTGATGGTGTGACACCGTCTGATAAGACTCCAAAGGATCTGGATGAAAATGCATCACCAGAGGATCAAGAGCCATCAGATGACACTTCTGAACCAGAAATTGGTGTCAGTGAGGATAAACCATTGGAATCCGGTCCTGATGATGAACAATATCCCGGAGATTCTCCATTATCCGAGGATGGTAAACCTGTTGATGAATCGGAACCAACCGACGGAAAAGATGGTGATGAATCTCCAGCAGATTCTGACGTTGGAGATGACGACAAAGAACCAATATCCGAAAGTGTTATATCTCCAAGTGATCAAGCACCAGATGAATCAAGTCCAGATGATCCTTCAGATCGTGATCCATCAGCACTTGCAGATGGTCCTCAATCAGATGATGACAAGCCGGTTGATGAATCACAGGCTGAAGACCCTTCGGAATCTTCACCTGGTGATGAAGACGATAAGCCTGATGACAGTATTGTCCCAACTGATCAAAAGCCAGTACAAAGAGGTCCTAATGACCTAGATGACAGCCAATCACCAGATGATAGTGATGCACCAGACGCTGAAGACAAAGATCCTGAATCAGAATCCCAGCCTGATGGTGTGACACCGTCTGATAAGACTCCAAAGGATCTGGATGAAAATGCATCACCAGAGGATCAAGAGCCATCAGATGACACTTCTGAACCAGAAATTGGTGTCAGTGAGGATAAACCATTGGAATCCGGTCCTGATGATGAACAACATCCTGGAGACTCTCCATTATCCGAGGATGGTAAACCTGGTGATGAATCGGAACCAACCGACGGAAAAGATGGTGATGAATCTCCAGCAGATTCTGACGTTGACGATGACGATAAAGAACCAATATCCGAAAGTGTTATATCTCCAAGTGATCAAGCACCAGATGAATCAAGTCCAGATGATCCTTCAGATCGTGATCCATCAGCACTTGCAGATGGTCCTCAATCAGATGATGACAAGCCGGTTGATGAATCGCAGGCTGATGACCCTTCGGAATCTTCACCTGGTGATGAAGACAATAAGCCTGATGACACTATTGTCCCAACTGATCAAAAGCCAGTACAAAGAGGTCCTAATGACCTAGATGACAGCCAATCACCAGATGATAGTGATGCACCAGACGCTGAAGACAAAGATCCTGAATCAGAATCCCAGCCTGATGGTGTGACACCGTCTGATAAGACTCCAAAGGACCTGGATGAAAATGCATCCCCAGAGGATCAAGAGCCATCAGATGACACTTCTGAACCAAAAATTGGTGTCAGTGAGGATAAACCATTAGAATCCGGTCCTGATGATGAACAATATCCCGGAGACTCTCCATTATCCGAGGATGGTAAACCTGTTGATGATGAATCGGAACCAACCGACGGAAAAGATGGTGATGAATCTCCAGCAGATTCTGACGTTGACGATGACGACAAAGAACCAATATCCGAAAGTGTTATATCTCCCAGTGATCAAGCACCAGATGAATCAAGTCCAGATGATCCTTCAGATCGTGATCCATCAGCACTTGCTGATGGTCCTCACTCAGATGATGATCGACCAGTACATGAATCACAGGATGATAAATATCCCGAAACCTCTCCAGGTGAAGAAAGTAATGAGCCCGACGACGAAACAACCTCGCCTCGTCCAGACGAAAGAGAACCTGTTGTTGAAGAACCTATTGAATGTAATAGTGTACCGGTTGAAGAAACGTCCCCTGATATATTTAAGACTTTGCCAGAAATTGATGATGACGAAGAAGATAATTCCGAAGATGAACAACCAACATCTAATATTGAAGAAACCAGTTCACCCGAGAGTGACGATGGTGACCCTGAAAGGATATCAGACGATAATAATGATGATGTCGATTCAAATGATGATGTTGATTCTAATGATGATGTTGATTCTAATGATGATGTTGACGATGAAAGTGCTGATGATAAACCGGAAGAAGTTAATGAGGAACCTGTTGTGAGTACGGTTTTACCTCAAGAAGAGACGACACCTGAAGTATTTGATAAGTTGAATAATATGGAACAACCTCCGTCTGACGAAGAAACACCATCAGATCAACGTACAGATTCAGCATTGCCTGACGATGGAAACGATGGTGATGAATCTCCAGCAGGTTCTGACGAGGACGAAAAAGAACCAATATCCGAAAGCGTTATAACACCGAATGATCAAACACCAGATGAATCGAGCCCAGATGACCCTGCAGAACGTGATCCATCAGCACTTGCAGATGGTCCTCAATCAGATGATGACAAGCCGGTTGATGAATCACAGGCTGATGACCCTTCGGAATCTTCACCTGGTGATGAAGACGATAAGCCTGATGACACTATTGTCCCAACTGATCAAAAGCCAGTACAAAGAGGTCCTAATGACCTAGATGACAGCCAATCACCAGATGATAGTGATGCACCAGACGCTGAAGACAAAGATCCTGAATCAGAATCCCAGCCTGATGGTGTGACACCGTCTGATAAGACTCCAAAGGACCTGGATGAAAATGCATCACCAGAGGATCAAGAGCCATCAGATGACACTTCTGAACCAGAAATTGGTGTCAGTGAGGATAAACCATTGGAATCCGGTCCTGATGATGAACAATATCCCGGAGACTCTCCATTATCCGAGGATGGTAAACCTGTTGATGAATCGGAACCAACCGACGGAAAAGATGGTGATGAATCTCCAGCAGATTCTGACGTTGACGATGACGATGACGATAAAGAACCAATATCCGAAAGTGTTATATCTCCAAGTGATCAAGCACCAGATGAATCAAGTCCAGATGATCCTTCAGATCGTGATCCGTCAGCACTTGCAGATGGTCCTCAATCAGATGATGACAAGCCGGTTGATGAATCGCAGGCTGATGACCCTTCGGAATCTTCACCTGGTGATGAAGACGATAAGCCTGATGACACTATTGTCCCAACTGATCAAAAGCCAGTACAAAGAGGTCCAAATGACCTAGATGACAGCCAATCACCAGATGATAGTGATGCGCCAGACGCTGAAGACAAAGATCCTGAATCAGAATCCCAGCCTGATGGTGTGACACCGTCTGATAAGACTCCAAAGGATCTGGATGAAAATGCATCACCAGAGGATCAAGAGCCATCAGATGACACTTCTGAACCAGAAATTGGTGTCAGTGAGGATAAACCATTGGAATCCGGTCCTGATGATGAACAACATCCTGGAGACTCTCCATTATCCGAGGATGGTAAACCTGTTGATGAATCGGAACCAACCGACGGAAAAGATGGTGATGAATCTCCAGCAGATTCTGACGTTGACGATGACGACAAAGAACCAATATCCGAAAGTGTTATATCTCCAAGTGATCAAGCACCAGATGAATCAAGTCCAGATGATCCTTCAGATCGTGATCCATCAGCACTTGCAGATGGTCCTCAATCAGATGATGACAAGCCGGTTGATGAATCGCAGGCTGATGACCCTTCTGAATCTTCACCTGGTGATGAAGACGATAAGCCTGATGACACTATTGTCCCAACTGATCAAAAGCCAGTACAAAGAGGTCCTAATGACCTAGATGACAGCCAATCACCAGATGATAGTGATGCACCAGACGCTGAAGACAAAGATCCTGAATCAGAATCCCAGCCTGATGGTGTGACACCGTCTGATAAGACTTCAAAGGACCTGGATGAAAATGCATCCCCAGAGGATCAAGAGCCATCAGATGACACTTCTAAACCAGAAATTGGTGTCAGTGAGGATAAACCATTAGAATCCGGTCCTGATGATGAACAATATCCCGGAGACTCTCCAATATCCGAGGATGGTAAACCTGTTGATGAATCGGAACCAACCGACGGAAAAGATGGTGATGAATCTCCAGCAGATTCTGACGTTGACGATGACGACAAAGAACCAATATCCGAAAGTGTTATATCTCCAAGTGATCAAGCACCAGATGAATCAAGTCCAGATGATCCTTCAGATCGTGATCCATCAGCACTTGCAGATGGTCCTCAATCAGATGATGACAAGCCGGTTGATGAATCGCAGGCTGATGACCCTTCGGAATCTTCACCTGGTGATGAAGACGATAAGCCTGATGACAGTATTGTCCCAACTGATCAAAAGCCAGTACAAAGAGGTCCTAATGACCTAGATGACAGCCAATCACCAGATGATAGTGATGCACCAGACGCTGAAGACAAAGATCCTGAATCAGAATCCCAGCCTGATGGTGTGACACCGTCTGATAAGACTCCAAAGGATCTGGATGAAAATGCATCACCAGAGGATCAAGAGCCATCAGATGACACTTCTGAACCAGAAATTGGTGTCAGTGAGGATAAACCATTGGAATCCGGTCCTGATGATGAACAACATCCTGGAGACTCTCCATTATCCGAGGATGGTAAACCTGGTGATGAATCAGAACCAACCGACGGAAAAGATGGTGATGAATCTCCAGCAGATTCTGACGTTGACGATGACGATAAAGAACCAATATCCGAAAGTGTTATATCTCCAAGTGATCAAGCACCAGATGAATCAAGTCCAGATGATCCTTCAGATCGTGATCCATCAGCACTTGCAGATGGTCCTCAATCAGATGATGACAAGCCGGTTGATGAATCGCAGGCTGATGACCCTTCGGAATCTTCACCTGGTGATGAAGACGATAAATCTGATGACACTATTGTCCCAACTGATCAAAAGCCAGTACAAAGAGGTCCAAATGACCTAGATGACAGCCAATCACCAGATGATAGTGATGCGCCAGACGCTGAAGACAAAGATCCTGAATCAGAATCCCAGCCTGATGGTGTGACACCGTCTGATAAGACTCCAAAGGATCTGGATGAAAATGCATCACCAGAGGATCAAGAGCCATCAGATGACACTTCTGAACCAGAAATTGGTGTCAGTGAGGATAAACCATTGGAATCCGGTCCTGATGATGAACAATATCCCGGAGATTCTCCATTATCCGAGGATGGTAAACCTGTTGATGAATCGGAACCAACCGACGGAAAAGATGGTGATGAATCTCCAGCAGATTCTGACGTTGGAGATGACGACAAAGAACCAATATCCGAAAGTGTTATATCTCCAAGTGATCAAGCACCAGATGAATCAAGTCCAGATGATCCTTCAGATCGTGATCCATCAGCACTTGCAGATGGTCCTCAATCAGATGATGACAAGCCGGTTGATGAATCACAGGCTGAAGACCCTTCGGAATCTTCACCTGGTGATGAAGACGATAAGCCTGATGACAGTATTGTCCCAACTGATCAAAAGCCAGTACAAAGAGGTCCTAATGACCTAGATGACAGCCAATCACCAGATGATAGTGATGCACCAGACGCTGAAGACAAAGATCCTGAATCAGAATCCCAGCCTGATGGTGTGACACCGTCTGATAAGACTCCAAATGATCTGGATGAAAATGCATCACCAGAGGATCAAGAGCCATCAGATGACACTTCTGAACCAGAAATTGGTGTCAGTGAGGATAAACCATTGGAATCCGGTCCTGATGATGAACAACATCCTGGAGACTCTCCATTATCCGAGGATGGTAAACCTGGTGATGAATCGGAACCAACCGACGGAAAAGATGGTGATGAATCTCCAGCAGATTCTGACGTTGACGATGACGATAAAGAACCAATATCCGAAAGTGTTATATCTCCAAGTGATCAAGCACCAGATGAATCAAGTCCAGATGATCCTTCAGATCGTGATCCATCAGCACTTGCAGATGGTCCTCAATCAGATGATGACAAGCCGGTTGATGAATCGCAGGCTGATGACCCTTCGGAATCTTCACCTGGTGATGAAGACAATAAGCCTGATGACACTATTGTCCCAACTGATCAAAAGCCAGTACAAAGAGGTCCTAATGACCTAGATGACAGCCAATCACCAGATGATAGTGATGCACCAGACGCTGAAGACAAAGATCCTGAATCAGAATCCCAGCCTGATGGTGTGACACCGTCTGATAAGACTCCAAAGGACCTGGATGAAAATGCATCCCCAGAGGATCAAGAGCCATCAGATGACACTTCTGAACCAGAAATTGGTGTCAGTGAGGATAAACCATTAGAATCCGGTCCTGATGATGAACAATATCCCGGAGACTCTCCATTATCCGAGGATGGTAAACCTGTTGATGATGAATCGGAACCAACCGACGGAAAAGATGGTGATGAATCTCCAGCAGATTCTGACGTTGACGATGACGACAAAGAACCAATATCCGAAAGTGTTATATCTCCCAGTGATCAAGCACCAGATGAATCATGTCCAGATGATCCTTCAGATCGTGATCCATCAGCACTTGCTGATGGTCCTCACTCAGATGATGATCGACCAGTACATGAATCACAGGATGATAAATATCCCGAAACCTCTCCAGGTGAAGAAAGTAATGAGCCCGACGACGAAACAACCTCGCCTCGTCCAGACGAAAGAGAACCTGTTGTTGAAGAACCTATTGAATGTAATAGTGTACCGGTTGAAGAAACGTCCCCTGATATATTTAAGACTTTGCCAGAAATTGATGATGACGAAGAAGATAATTCCGAAGATGAACAACCAACATCTAATATTGAAGAAACCAGTTCACCCGAGAGTGACGATGGTGACCCTGAAAGGATGTCAGACGATAATAATGATGATGTCGATTCAAATGATGATGTTGATTCTAATGATGATGTTGATTCTAATGATGATGTTGACGATGAAAGTGCTGATGGTAAACCGGAAGAAGTTAATGAGGAACCTGTTGTGAGTACGGTTTTACCTCAAGAAGAGACGACACCTGAAGTATTTGATAAGTTGAATAATATGGAACAACCTCCGTCTGACGAAGAAACACCATCAGATCAACGTACAGATTCAGCATTGCCTGACGATGGAAACGATGGTGATGAATCTCCAGCAGGTTCTGACGAGGACGAAAAAGAACCAATATCCGAAAGCGTTATAACACCGAATGATCAAACACCAGATGAATCGAGCCCAGATGATCCTGCAGAACGTGATCCATCAGCACTTGCAGATGGTCCTCAATCAGATGATGACAAGCCGGTTGATGAATCACAGGCTGATGACCCTTCGGAATCTTCACCTGGTGATGAAGACGATAAGCCTGATGACACTATTGTCCCAACTGATCAAAAGCCAGTACAAAGAGGTCCTAATGACCTAGATGACAGCCAATCACCAGATGATAGTGATGCACCAGACGCTGAAGACAAAGATCCTGAATCAGAATCCCAGCCTGATGGTGTGACACCGTCTGATAAGACTCCAAAGGACCTGGATGAAAATGCATCACCAGAGGATCAAGAGCCATCAGATGACACTTCTGAACCAGAAATTGGTGTCAGTGAGGTTAAACCATTGGAATCCGGTCCTGATGATGAACAATATCCCGAAGACTCTCCATTATCCGAGGATGGTAAACCTGTTGATGAATCGGAACCAACCGACGGAAAAGATGGTGATGAATCTCCAGCAGATTCTGACGTTGACGATGACGATAAAGAACCAATATCCGAAAGTGTTATATCTCCAAGTGATCAAGCACCAGATGAATCAAGTCCAGATGATCCTTCAGATCGTGATCCATCAGCACTTGCAGATGGTCCTCAATCAGATTATGACAAGCCGGTTGATGAATCACAGGCTGAAGACCCTTCGGAATCTTCACCTGGTGATGAAGACGATAAGCCTGATGACACTATTGTCCCAACTGATCAAAAGCCAGTACAAAGAGGTCCAAATGACCTAGATGACAGCCAATCACCAGATGATAGTGATGCACCAGACGCTGAAGACAAAGATCCTGAATCAGAATCCCAGCCTGATGGTGTGACACCGTCTGATAAGACTCCAAAGGACCTGGATGAAAATGCATCACCAGAGGATCAAGAGCCATTAGATGACACTTCTGAACCAGAAATTGGTGTCAGTGAGGATAAACCATTGGAATCCGGTCCTGATGATGAACAACATCCTGGAGACTCTCCATTATCCGAGGATGGTAAACCTGGTGATGAATCGGAACCAACCGACGGAAAAGATGGTGATGAATCTCCAGCAGATTCTGACGTTGACGATGACGATAAAGAACCAATATCCGAAAGTGTTATATCTCCAAGTGATCAAGCACCAGATGAATCAAGTCCAGATGATCCTTCAGATCGTGATCCATCAGCACTTGCAGATGGTCCTCAATCAGATGATGACAAGCCGGTTGATGAATCGCAGGCTGATGACCCTTCGGAATCTTCACCTGGTGATGAAGACAATAAGCCTGATGACACTATTGTCCCAACTGATCAAAAGCCAGTACAAAGAGGTCCTAATGACCTAGATGACAGCCAATCACCAGATGATAGTGATGCACCAGACGCTGAAGACAAAGATCCTGAATCAGAATCCCAGCCTGATGGTGTGACACCGTCTGATAAGACTCCAAAGGACCTGGATGAAAATGCATCCCCAGAGGATCAAGAGCCATCAGATGACACTTCTGAACCAGAAATTGGTGTCAGTGAGGATAAACCATTAGAATCCGGTCCTGATGATGAACAATATCCCGGAGACTCTCCATTATCCGAGGATGGTAAACCTGTTGATGATGAATCGGAACCAACCGACGGAAAAGATGGTGATGAATCTCCAGCAGATTCTGACGTTGACGATGACGACAAAGAACCAATATCCGAAAGTGTTATATCTCCCAGTGATCAAGCACCAGATGAATCAAGTCCAGATGATCCTTCAGATCGTGATCCATCAGCACTTGCTGATGGTCCTCACTCAGATGATGATCGACCAGTACATGAATCACAGGATGATAAATATCCCGAAAACTCTCCAGGTGAAGAAAGTAATGAGCCCGACGACAAAACAACCTCGCCTCGTCCAGACGAAAGAGAACCTGTTGTTGAAGAACCTATTGAATGTAATAGTGTACCGGTTGAAGAAACGTCCCCTGATATATTTAAGACTTTGCCAGAAATTGATGATGACGAAGAAGATAATTCCGAAGATGAACAACCAACATCTAATATTGAAGAAACCAGTTCACCCGAGAGTGACGATGGTGACCCTGAAAGGATATCAGATGATAATAATAATGATGATGTCGATTCAAATGATGATGTTGATTCTAATGATGATGTTGATTCTAATGATGATGTTTACGATGAAAGTGCTGATGGTAAACCGGAAGAAGTTAATGAGGAACCTGTTGTGAGTACGGTTTTACCTCAAGAAGAGACGACACCTGAAGTATTTGATAAGTTGAATAATATGGAACAACCTCCGTCTGACGAAGAAACACCATCAGATCAACGTACAGATTCAGCATTGCCTGACGATGGAAACGATGGTGATGAATCTCCAGCAGGTTCTGACGAGGACGAAAAAGAACCAATATCCGAAAGCGTTATAACACCGAATGATCAAACACCAGATGAATCGAGCCCAGATGATCCTGCAGAACGTGATCCATCAGCACTTGCAGATGGTCCTCAATCAGATGATGACAAGCCGGTTGATGAATCACAGGCTGATGACCCTTCGGAATCTTCACCTGGTGATGAAGACGATAAGCCTGATGACACTATTGTCCCAACTGATCAAAAGCCAGTACAAAGAGGTCCTAATGACCTAGATGACAGCCAATCACCAGATGATAGTGATGCACCAGACGATGAAGACAAAGATCCTGAATCAGAATCCCAGCCTGATGGTGTGACACCGTCTGATAAGTCTCCAAAGGACCTGGATGAAAATGCATCACCAGAGGATCAAGAGCCATCAGATGACACTTCTGAACCAGAAATTGGTGTCAGTGAGGTTAAACCATTGGAATCCGGTCCTGATGATGAAAAATATCCCGAAGACTCTCCATTATCCGAGGATGGTAAACCTGGTGATGAATCGGAACCAACCGACGGAAAAGATGGTGATGAATCTCCAGCAGATTCTGACGTTGACGATGACGATAAAGAACCAATATCCGAAAGTGTTATATCTCCAAGTGATCAAGCACCAGATGAATCAAGTCCAGATGATCCTTCAGATCGTGATCCATCAGCACTTGCAGATGGTCCTCAATCAGATGATGACAAGCCGGTTGATGAATCACAGGCTGAAGACCCTTCGGAATCTTCACCTGGTGATGAAGACGATAAGCCTGATGACACTATTGTCCCAACTGATCAAAAGCCAGTACAAAGAGGTCCTAATGACCTAGATGACAGCCAATCACCAGATGATAGTGATGCACCAGACGCTGAAGACAAAGATCCTGAATCAGAATCCCAGCCTGATGGTGTGACACCGTCTGATAAGACTCCAAAGGACCTGGATGAAAATGCATCACCAGAGGATCAAGAGCCATCAGATGACACTTCTGAACCAGAAATTGGTGTCAGTGAGGATAAACCATTGGAATCCGGTCCTGATGATGAACAACATCTTGGAGACTCTCCATTATCCGAGGATGGTAAACCTGGTGATGAATCGGAACCAACCGATGGAAAAGATGGTGACGAATCTCCAGCAGATTCTGACGTTGACGATGACGATAAAGAACCAATATCCGAAAGTGTTATATCTCCAAGTGATCAAGCACCAGATGAATCAAGTCCAGATGACCCTTCAGATCGTGATCCATCAGCACTTGCAGATGGTCCTCAATCAGATTATGACAAGCCGGTTGATGAATCACAGGCTGAAGACCCTTCGGAATCTTCACCTGGTGATGAAGACGATAAGCCTGATGACACTATTGTCCCAACTGATCAAAAGCCAGTACAAAGAGGTCCAAATGACCTAGATGACAGCCAATCACCAGATGATAGTGATGCACCAGACGCTGAAGACAAAGATCCTGAATCAGAATCCCAGCCTGATGGTGTGACACCGTCTGATAAGACTCCAAAGGACCTGGATGAAAATGCATCACCAGAGGATCAAGAGCCATTAGATGACACTTCTGAACCAGAAATTGGTGTCAGTGAGGATAAACCATTGGAATCTGGTCCCGATGATGAACAATATCCCGGAGACTCTCCATTATCTGAGGATGGTAAACCTGGTGATGAATCGGAACCAACCGACGGAAAAGATGGTGATGAATCTCCAGCAGATTCTGACAATGACGATGCCGACAAAGAACCAATATCTGAAAGCGTTATAACACCCATTGATCAAGCACCAATTGAATCGCATCCCGATGATCCTTCAGAACGTGATCCATCAGCTCCTGCAGATGTTATACAATCAGAAGATGATAGACCCGAGGATGAGCCAAAGGATGACAATCCCCTGGACACCGTCTCTGAGCCGGACACGGCTGTGATTGATGATGATAATAATAGTCCACCATCTGAAGGTTCTGAAGACATTCCGACTACTATATCTGAAGATGAGATCAGGAATGCTTCTGATCCTGAGGAGGATGAAGATGTTTTACCGCTAGATGAAGACCCAAAGAAACCAGAGCTGAAGAGACCTATGCTTAAAAGACAACCATCAGATGTGTTTGTTTCCTTCAATGAAGATGATGGTGATCCCATTCAGGAAGCAAAATTGTTTGAGGATGATCCAGACCAAGGCACTGAGGATCGTATTCCAGATGAAACATCTTTCAACGAAGAACCAGAAGATGAAGAAGACAAATTGTTTTCTCCACTTCCTGAAGAGGAAGTTGAACCAGCGGAATATGCTAAATTACTTGACTATGATGATCCCAATAATGCTAACGAAAAAGAACTACCAACTGATGATTCTGAAACACCTGCAGAATCAGCCGCACCTGTCAAGGATCGAAAGATGTCCAATGTCTTCCAAATCCCTCAAAGCGATGAGACCGAGCCTGTTCAGGATGCAGAGTTAATCCAGAGACCAGATTCACCTGCCTCGGATGCTTCTTCACAGGGCCATGAAGAGATCCTACCAACAGATGATGAGCTTGAGGAAGACATTGATATTGCGGTACCAGATGATAAAGATGGGGATGATTCTTCAGAGGAGTCGGATCAAGATGACAAAGAACCGATTTCGGAAAGTGTTGTTACACCTGGTCATCAAGCTCCTGATGAGTCAAGTCCAGATGGTCCAACAGAACAGGACGACAGACCAGATGATGAATCGCAGGTTAACAAACCTTCAGATGACAGTGATGATGTTATTCCAATTGATCAAAAGCCAGTACAAAGAGGGCCTAATAACCTTGATGACAGCCTATCACCAGATGATAGTGATGCACCAAACGCTGAAGACAAAGATCCTGAATCAGAATCCCAGCCTGATGCTGTTACACCATCTGATAAGACTCCAAAGGACCTGGATGAAAATGCATCACCAGAGGATCAAGAGCCATCAGATGAAACTTCTGAACCAGACATTGCTGTCAGTGAGGATAGACCATTTGAATCCGGTCCTGATGATGAACAACAACCTGGAGACTCTCCATTGTCAGAGGATGGCAAACCTGGTGATGAATCAGGACCAACTGACGGAAAATATAGGGATGAATCTCCAGCAGATTCTGATGATGACAAAGAACCAATATCCGAAAGCGTTGTAACACCAAGTGATCAAGTTCTAGATGAATCGAGACCAGATGAAGAAACACCAATTAAGGATAGGAGGATGTCTAATGTCTTCCAAACACCACAAGAGGAAGACAACGAGCCCATTCAAGAAGCAGAGTTGATAAAGAGACCCGATTCCCCAGCCTCGGATGCATCTTCACAAGGCCATGAGCATCTCCTTCCTTCAGACGATGATGATGATAGACTTGACACTGCATCTGAAGATGATGTCTTGGATAAACAACCAGAAGAACAACTACCTGTTGCAGCAGCTGCAGCTCCTCCCTTGGAACCACCCAAACCTGTAGAAGATCCACTTCCACTATTCATCTCAATGAGATGTCCATCTACTGACGTAGAAACCGGTAATCCTTTGTACTTGACACTTGATGTGAAACTGGATGCGCCCCAACCTAATGTTATCGAGATCTTCTTTGATGGCACACCTACAAGAGTGACATACAATGCCCCAGATGGTTCCAGCCAACCTTTGATGGTTAACCAGCCTGTTATTACTGTAGATATGGGTGGCAATAATGCAGCACAGGATCGTGAGCCACAAGCAGTTATACCTGAAGCGCCCTCATCTGATGAATATGATTCTGATGTTGATTATGACCCACCACCCACCGCTGACAAAGGAATTCCGCCATTTTTATCTGATCCGGTGTCAAGTCCACCGCCCCCTGGAGTACCCATTTTCACAAAGGAACTACAGGACACTACGGCCATAGAGGGCGACTCTACAGTTATGCAATGCTATTTGCACGGCGTACCAACGCCTAATGTAACATGGTTCAAAGACGGTCAAGAGTTACGTGACAATGACCATATACAGATCAATACATCACTCTACGGGGATAATTACGTCGATATGGTCATCAATGATGTGTCTCAATCGGACGCTGGGGAGTACACGGTAGAAGCGCGGAATTCAGAAGGGAGCGTGACTTGCAAGGCCATGCTGACTGTAGAAACCTTGAATGGTGATATATTTCCTCTTGAAGCGGCTGGTCCGGATGGATCCGGATCAAGGTCTGACCCAAGAAACGGTTATGATCGTGGTAGACGACCGGACTCTAATAGTAAATCGAGAAGAGAGAATGTTGGAGGAGGACCACCAAGTGCATCAAGCTCCTACGGGGCTCAAAGAGGAAATACTGGGAACTCAAACGGACAACCCCCTGGGGATAATTTCCCTACTAACAATGGATTTGTATACCTGGATACACCATTTCCACTGATCACTGCAGACTTCTCACCACCTAACAATAGTACCGCTCCTCAGAAAATGCCCTCGGGTGGCAAGGACAGCGATGGCGTATCAATGCAGCTCTATCTAACAACTGTGAACAATTTAGTGCGCATATTCTGGATGAAGAAGGGCAATCCCAAGCCTAAACAGCATGACGCCATATGTTCACTCTCGGTGGAATACGAGTTTGGTGAACTAACAATATACAACTATGGCGGCTATCAAGCCGGTGCTTATAGGATATTACTTGTGAATAGAACTGCCGGTACCGCGGCGCAGAACAATGGCGCAACCGCAAATAATGACGAACCTCGAATACCTGTTGAGTTAGGAAAAGACGGGTCCAATAGATACCCTCCGTCTGGTCCTAGTAACTCCAGTAGTAGCACCCCTCGGGGTCAGTCAAACAAGAATCCTAAATCACAACAGAAAGATTCCCTGTCTAATAAACCCACTTACAAGGTTGACAGTAGTGCTCTTTCCTCAGATAGTGGCTTTGACACAGCAGATGACCTACTATCATGCACTCCTCCAGGTTTGACCCATGCTTAACCTTTAAACCTTAACATGACCTAAGCATGACCATATATGGTCATGTGGTTCATCTCTGCTCAAAATTCATATAGTAAAATTTCAAATTGAACATATATCATCAATTTTTGTAAAACAGAAATTTGAAAAGTAGATAGTTTGCTCAAAATTTCATTAGTGTGAACATTATAGTGTGTATCCAATATTTGCTTATGCCCATGGTATACTTTGTAGTGTATAAAACAACTTGTTTATTCAAAAAGAGTCATTAACTTTCATGTCAAATTACCATATTCGTTATAACCACCCATTCATACATAAATACCGATATGCATTTTTTATGATATTATTGTATATTCATATTTTATGATGTTTTAAAACTGACATAGAAGAAATATAAATGTAATGAATTGAGCACAATTATGAATATTTTTTTAAAATGTGTATAAATGTTAATTCTTTTTAAATACAAAATGGCCACTGTCCATAAGGTGTTTGTTGCCATGGATTTTGTAGTCATGAAAACAGGTAACAATTTGCATGTTGCATGTAGAGTGAGTGCCTTTTTAATCTACTTATCGCTTTATTGCATCATGATTATTGCATCTTAATGTTGTACAATTGTAATGTTGTCTTTGTGTCAGTTAGTCAGGCAGCTTCACAACACAACTCTGGTGGGGCCACCAGTGTGCCTTGGGGAACACCCGTTTGAGCCATCACTGATCAGAAAGAATAGTGGGCTTGTTATTGAGCCTTGGGGAACACCCATTAGAGCGAATCAATGATCAGAATGAATAGCGGGCCCATTATTGAGCCTTGGGGAACACCTACTCAACAAATGTTGTGTTTTGAAGCTGCCTCTAATTATGTTAAAATATGCATAAAATGACTACAACAATATCATGCCTATTCATGTAAACTACTATACATATATGCACTCATACATTCACTAATGTACATGTCCCATACCATTGGGTTGTGTAACATTTGTATTACCTCACTATGAAAATTGTAAAAAAAATATTTAAAAGAAAAATGGCACAGAATCCCACCTGACTTGAATGAATTCAGGTAGTACAACAAGTATTAGAACATTACTGTGTTGTTTCAATGTGTTACTGTACTATGTCTTCCATAGGGGTGATATTTTTCAAATGTAAAAGCTTTTCAGTCAAGAAGATTTTCATTATTTGTGAAATTCATCACAACCAAAATGACATACCTTCCCGGGTCATGATTTGCAAAGGATTGTGGGTAGAAGGGTCAGATGTCACATTTGTTTCCTAATCATGAACAGTATTCAAATTCTGAGGAAAATACCTTTTCTTTCAAAGAATGGGTGCATTATTAATTCATTTTAAATTTACACTTTTCGTGATCAATTAAATTAAACCCACACAGTTGAACCCTTATCCATCCCACAATCCTTTGCAAATCACCTAGCAACTTGACAGTAATTTTACCATTCACAGCAGACTACAGTAAAATTCATCAAATGTGGCTTTGCATAAAATTCATTTAACAATTCAAATCGCATCATAAAATGTTAGTTATAGCAAGTAGAGCAGTTAAAAACATCTGCATATTGGCTTTATTTGATCATATTTTTTGAAATCCTAAAATGAGATATTAGGTGTTTCCATTCCACAAAATATTGACCAATGAGTAAGTTGTCATTCCGAGATATTAACCAATGATGAAATACAGTGTGGACAGAATTAAATGTACCCCCCCCCCCCCCCCCCAAGAATCAAAATAAACACAAAACATTTTGATTCTCAGCCAATGTTTTTAAACAAACAATCAAATTACTTTTGACTATCAAATTACTTATTTTGGCCTAAGAAACAAACAATTTTTGCTTCACAACAAATTCTGTCCACCGTATTTCAAAATGCCTTACATATTGTACTATTTTTATATCTTCCATCGTATATCTACGCAGTTTATAAATTGGTAAAAAACTCTTTATAGTTTTCACTTCCTCTGTACATAATGTTACTTTCATAACTGACTTTAAATGGAAATGTACATAGCACTATTATTCCATATAGCCCCCTCTATCAGGCAGGGTTTCATTGCAAAAGACTACTGTACACATGTGAGGGCAGCACATAAACTGTATTTCTATAAAAATGTCACAGGTGTTTCTATATGGTAATTATGAGCCCAAGTTGTTGGGGAAATTACCAATGTGTTAGCAGATTGTAGATTGTAAATATTCATAAAATGTTTATCAAAGTCTTTTGTACATAATATTCCACACAAATATGACATTTCCAAAATTATATTTTAGACTACTGTATCAAAAGATATTTAAGTTAGTTAAATGAGGGGCACTTGAGATCAGATTTAAGCACATTTGTCTGAAATCTTTTGAATAATTAATAAATT
This sequence comes from Ophiura sarsii, assembly GCA_035610835.1. Lineage (NCBI taxonomy): Eukaryota > Metazoa > Echinodermata > Ophiuroidea > Amphilepidida > Ophiuridae > Ophiura > Ophiura sarsii. Next base: position 10,457,976 of record CM069459.1, on the reverse strand, counting down.
TAAAAAAATCAAAATTGAGACATTTTTGGAGTAAATTTAAATGTACCTATGTGATATGTAAGTAATTTCATTTATTATGAGAAATAACAGATCTGGCCAAAGAATATGTTTTATTATGCAACTAGAATACAGCCATTTCTTATGCCCGGCATGGTTACTCCGCTGTCAGTATCTGCACAGGTACCGTATGCTGGAAACCAATTAGCCACACAGTAGCAGAGATACTGGTACTGTGTGGCTACATTGATGGTACTTCACTGGTACCCATACAGGTACTAGGCATACAGTACCTATGCAGGTACTGGTAGCAGAGTGACCATGATGCCGGGCGTAAGAAATTGGCTGTGTATGTGAGAACTTCCACTACACCAAATAAGTACATCTATGACTTGTCATAGAGTCTAGCCACATTGCAAATATATTGCAACCTGCACACTCACTCCCTTTGTGACCAAGGAATTCTATAAGTACATCTGGACATTATTCAAACATGATAATGGCACACATGTTTTTAATAGAACATGGTTGAAATTAGTACATGTTATAAAATGAACAACTAATCCGGTGTGGTTTTCCAATATTTGGTCAAATCCAGTGAGGTGTTCCCTTAAATGGTCATGAACGAATAACATCACAGACAGAAGATGTGCTGATTCTGAGTGGGCTCAGAAAGGACTAACCGGATATTTTTTCTTCTTCAATTGACATTATTTTTGACCAGATCTGTTACCTTTCATACAATGTTAAATAAAAAAATCACTTAAAATTAGTTTTCTTATCCCTTTTTGGTACCCTATGAAACAATTTAGACATTTCCACACACAAAATGAAGACAAATTTGCTTAAGTTTAAAGCTAAATAAATCATGTTGTAAATATCACGCCTTAATTTTGACAAACAATTTTTCGGGTGCCCCGGAACATGTATATATTGTTATAATACTGCATCCTGCCATTATGCTCAAGAGCTTTCAGATAGCAATGCTTTGTGTAATTACTTGTACCATTCATATGCATAATTGTATGCCATTATTTTGTATATTTTGTAATAATTAGACCAACATTTTTATGAAAAAAGGTGCAAATGTTATTAATTAACCTTATGGTGCTGGAATCATTTGAAGAATTATGAATGATAATTCTTATTGCAAATTGTAGTTTAGATGCACTTTTGAAGGATGAGTCATAGCATTTTGTGATTGTTTTTGCTTTCATAAAAGTATTTCAGTTCTATGTAGCACATGATGTATAGGTCGTAGAATATTTGTATTTTCCACAAATGTCGCCCTCTGTTGTTCAACAGTTACAGCGGACAACTTTCTATAGCAGACAATGTACAGGTAGTAAAATATCATATTCTTCATAAATGTCGCCCTCTGTAGGCAAATAATGGACAACTATTTCTTCACTATGTTACCTCATGTTAGATATTTTATGTGAAGCAAACTTTAAAAAAAATCATGTCTGATATGTGTGTGCTATCAAAATAATGATTTGTTATCAAATAATTTTTATTATTATTATTATTATTATTATTATTATTACTATTTTTATTATTATTATTAAAATCATTATTAGAATAAAATTATTAAAATCATTATTATTATGGGAAACTCTCCGGAATCTGTTGCACATTTTGCCCTATCTTTTGGATACTACAAAAATGGGGGCAGGGGAATATTCACTCAAATGAGTGAAAATGTGTTTATTGCTGCTCGGTGATACCATACCATAAACCAGAGTAAAAACATTCCACAAATCAAGAAACAATGAATAAATCAGATAACCCATAATAAAATGTTGATGATTTTTTTAAAATTTTTTTTAATTTTTAATAGCACAAACATATTATGACATAAAATGGGAGATTTTGATAAATCTTACAGCATATTGGACCACTTATGTAGCTAGAACTGTAACAGCTTCAACAGCATAGCGTAAAATGCTTAATTATTATACCTCATAACTGTTATATATTATAACTAATTAATACGAGGCATTCTTTTATCAATATGTAAACAATTGCAATATATATATGTATTTTAAAAATATGAATCATGAATATTATTTCTATTTCTGATTTTATCGTGTTTGTATATTATTAAATTTTGGGACAATTTTGAATAAATAAATATTGTGTACTTAAATGATCATGACAGTAACCTGATGTCTCCCAGTGCATGCTTTTATTATTAGTTATTCATTATCCATTAGTCATCCATCAATCTTTAAATTAGTCTTTGAATTAGTTGTAACTTAGTCAATACTACCCTCCTTTAGTCCTCTCTCCCACTTTTCCCCTGAACTTCGATCCTGCGATAGTTGGGCATTTTCATACGGTGGATATTAACACTTTCCATGCTGCGATTGGTCAAATACCATTTTCCCCAAATTTCAAAGCCTATCTCTATAATTACTGAGACAATACTAGGCATGTTTGTACTTATGTTAAAGGGGCATTGAGAGATGTATCGATATACTAAATGAGCAAATAACGTAAAGATAATCATCAACATAGCTCAAATCCAAAATGTCATACAATTCCGACATCGCCTTCATGCCAAATAAGCAAATAACGGCACTTCCTGGTTGAGATTTGCCGCAAAAGTCCGCACGTAAAAAGTAGCATAACTTCCGAATTCAGCACCTAGTTTCGATATGATCATATCGAAACTAAGAAAATCATGAAATTGTATATGATAAACTATGATAAACTACGAATGTTGGTAAACTGTTTCAGATGGTAAAGTGCTCAACAAAAGAAAGTTGTACACTTTGTTTAGGTCAATTAAAGTAACTTTTGATTGTTTTTTACCAAACAGGCTAGATAGACATTTTGATGAATCTTTTAGGTACATTTTGATACCAACTATAACACCTAGCAACAAAGATAAACCATGATTAGTGCCATTTAAAGAAAATTAGTCACTTTTCAAAAGTCACATTTTCAATTACTACACGGGAGGAAAATGGGTGTGTGCGAGGTTCACCCCATGTGTGACACTGTTATTAACCAGGATTGAACGGCGGGCAATCAATCACACTGTGCAGCCGAGTACACTACCCTGCGCTGGGCGTACACTTAGTGAGCAGGATATTTGATTCCGAACATAAAGGGCATAAATGGTGCTAATTATGGGGTATCTTTGTTGTTAGGTGTTATGTTTGGTATCAAAATGTGCCGAAAAGATTCATCCAAAGTTCTATCTAGCCTGTTTGGTAAGGAAATAATCGAAAGTTACTTTAAATGATCTAAACAAAGTGTATGAATTTCTTTTGTTGAGCACTTTAGTTAGTATATGCCCAAGTATTACTCTGATGCAAAAAAACCCTGATTTCCAGGATAATTGAGGGCGCACTCCCATACGTATCTCTCAATGCCCCTTTAATGTATTTTTCTTGGCGATTCCAAATATCACAATGAAATTGAATAATTTTGACATTTTTGAAACATTTTGTAAACTTTTGCAACTGTCGTCTTCAGTTGCTTGTCACGTGGAAAGTGTTAAGCTCATGGAAGTATTTTTGGATCAGAATGCTCCAAATCAAGTATTTAATTGGGACCCATAGATACGCTAAACAAGTATTTCGACCAGAGAAACATAAACATAATCGTAATAGCAACAATTCATAAAATTCATAGAAATAATTCAAAGTTGAACTTGGGTGTTCCAGACAGTTTCAATGTCGGATGGGGTGTCTTTAATAATGGTGTATGATCGCTGATTTAGAGATGCAAGTAAGAGTTGACTTTCCGTTATTTGATGTCATATTCTGGATCAATTGATCAATCATGGTAGGCCCTCTACTGCCAGATCCCGGGGTGGGGGTACTCGGATTTGGTTTGGTCGGGGGTGTGCGGCTGGAGATTCTAAACCCCTACACGTTTCAAATGGTGATTTTGGGGAAAACGGTACCCATTTCTCACCATTTTGCTTCATTATAGACCTCATTTTGGCAAATTATCGGGAAAATAAACTAAATTTTCGCAAAAATAGATCAAATGTTTGCAAAAATAGACTCATTTGTAAAAAGTGACCCCATTATTAGGGATTTTCAAGGACTGTACCATTTTATTTAGCTGTACGGTATGATCAACTGACCCATTCCTTGACATCACATCACCGGAAAGTCGACCCTTCCTAGCAACTCTGGATCAGTGGTCATACACCATTGATAAAAATATCCAAGTGAACAAATGGAAACAGTAAGTTCAACTTGAAATTATTTCTATAAAAAAAATTCAAATTTTTCAACCCATACTTCTTAAATTTCAGATTTGTTTCTAAAAATAGAAGCTGGTTATTTTGTTATTGATTGGGGGACAAAACTGGAATGATAAAAAAACATGACTTTTCCCCTTCCTGGAGTATTACTACAAATAACAGCCTTTAGTACCCAAACTTATATTTTGACCACTGGTATTAATCGAACAAGAATTGATAAAATTAGCCCAAATTAATTAATTAGACTGGTATAAAAAGACCAGAACATAGGCAATTTAAAAAAAAATAAGAAATAGAATTCTACACTTCAGTTCCAAATTGGTGAAACTCCTTACAGCAGTGAACAGAGGAACATATGCCGTATGTCAGAATTGTGCAGATACTTTTGATTGTCCGTGGAGAGATTAACAAATCCATGTTTCTGGTCAATATGGAACTGACTAAACTAAACAGCACTTTTTGGTCTTTAAAATACCATGATTAATCTATAGTTCAATCAGTTCCAAATTGGTGAGACATATGTTTTTTATATCTCTGTGGCCATGCGCACATGATTTTAGCCGAACACACGCGTCATGCATTTGACGCACAATAAGCTGATCAGACTATAGTTAGCAGATTTGGTATTGGTATCAAAAGGTGAAGAAATGGTCAAATGTACAGACTGTAACAAAAAAAGTTATACAATCGCAATTTTATTTTTAATTCAATGTTAAAATCATGCAATGTCGAAATCTCTTACACTCTATGTTAAGTTCCGTTTTGGCTACCAGAATCATTTTATTTGGTCTTTTTAACTACTTGCGTTTAAAAGTTATGACCAATCTACTAAGTCGTCTAGAAATCGGGTTGGGCCACTTTCACAATAATATCATACAATATTGCTTGTATAAATTAAATGGTTAGGGTATCATGCAAGGAACATTAGAGAGAACAATATATATTTGTTTTCAAATAGTTTTATTTCATTTGAATAAATAAATTCATAAAATAAATAAATTATATTTGTAAAGACTAATAACCTTCTTTGTAATACTTTTAACCACTTGAAACGAACCATTGTTGTCTAACAAGAGCGCTCTACTGCTATGTTCCTGGTTCGATTCCATTCATATCATCCCAGTGATTTTACCATTGATTAAACCAAAGTGGCCCAGGTGATTTCATGACTACTTTAGACAATTGATCATATCTCTGCTTATCGACCATCGATTGTCATGAAACAAAGCTTATTCGAAAGCTAAGAAAATTCTCCTTGCAAGCCATTAAAACTCGAAACAGAAATTTTACGGGAGATATTTTTAATATTTTTTTCAAAACTGTATAACTTTTTTTGTTACAGCCTGTATACCCAGATTTGCAAAAAGACTTACTCCGTGTCACTTGAGTTTATAGTGCATAGTCTAGTGAGCAAATGTGATTTGATCAAGCAAAAGTCTAACATTTCACAATTTTAGTTTTCTGCTTGATTGCATTGGTTTGTATGCAATGCTATATACATCTTACAGAAACTTGTTTTATACAGGGTGACTCAAAAAAACACCTGCAATAGTGCAAAAAGCTATCTTGTTTTCAAAGCCAAGTTCAAAATTGATTTATTTTTTTAAACGTTATTATAAGAATACCTCATTTGTGTCTAAATTTGTGCGAAAAAATGAAGTTAATATCATTTCTGTTAGCTTGGTGAACCTTTATACCCATTTCACACGTTTGTCCTTGAGATACCCAAAACCCGCATTAGATCGCAAACAGCATCTCCCATTCAAATTGAGTAAATTTGTGATGAAATTTGAATTTATTGCATCCTTGTTTACATGGGAGTTAACATAATCAATTTACCTGACCCATGCTATGAATTGGTTAGTGTTCTAAATTCGAATAAAAAAATGGAATTTCCCAAATATTTGTTGGCGGTATATTCAAATATGAAAATGGTATGTGTGCAATTTCAATTGAAAATCCATGTGCTCATGGTCAAACACATAAATTTGGTTGAGCAGCAAAAAGGGTCACCAAAGACAAACGAAAAATGTGATCAACTTCATCTTTTCACACAAAGTTAGGAACAAATATATCATTCTTGCAAGATTCTAACTTCAACTTGGTTATGAAACAAAATGGCTTCTTTCCACTATTGCAGGTTTTTTACTCGCCCTGTATATGGGTACTTCTAAAGATAATATAAGCAATTGTAGTTTTTTTTCAAATCAATAGAAAGCAAAAAATGTTGTTCTTTGTTTGGTTATATCTCAAAATCAATATTCCTGATTTTCAATTCATTTTGCTTGATCACATCACAAATATTATAGGCTAAATTTTTAAAAAATCATTTGTCTCAAAACTCCTGCGCGCTTTAGTTTATTGATGCGCATTAGAAAGAAGAAAAAATCCCAAAAAATCCCACAATTTCACTGATTTTCAGATTTTCATTGATCACATCATTTTAAATACAAAAAGTCACTTTTACAAGGATTTCAATAAAAAAAAACTTTAAAAAAAAATGCATTCCGCATTGGGTTTTGAAAAACTGAAGAGCTTTGAGACAAAAGATTATTTTAATTTAGCCTAATGATGATTGCTTAATTCCAATCCAATAGTGTTTGCACCTTCATGATTGAAGATGAATGTCAACCCATACTACGAAATCGTGCATATGACTATACATGTAGTCTATAGTTTGATCAGCTCCAAATTGGCAAGGCCTCCTTACAACAGTGAATGAATTACAGAAAAAAGCAGGTGCAAGGAGAGATATAAACCCCATATGTGATGCGATCAAGAGGAATGAGTCGGATGTCGGGGAATCCCAAATTGAGATATGGCCAATTCAAAATGGTGGCTTACATAAGTTTTGATGGAAATTCAAGTATACAATTTGACATAACTGTGGAACAAAACGTTGTATCGACATGGGGTTTTCAGTTTCTGAAAGCTCTAGGTGTCTTCGTTAAAACTGTATTAAAAACTCATTTTCGACCACGGTCAACATCCGACTCATTCCTCTTGATCGCGTCACATATTTCAAGCCAATTTGGAACTGACTAAATAGACAACTCGTTTCCACCTCAAACCGAGGTGACACAGATTAAAGGGGGAAACGTTGTCCTCGAAATAAGTCCATTAGGCTATTAGACTACAGGCTTGCTTAAAGCTGGTATCAATAGGGGATAATGAAGATCAGAAAGTAGCGCAGACGGGAGCAGTGGCACTCCATTAAGTTGTAAGCATCTGCACGAATGCATTCTTGTAATCCACCCTTAGGCAACAAACAAAAAAAGTTCTACGGGCCCAACCGACCCATTTTTTTAGAAATTGGTTAACGAATATATGAGATGCAGCACATAAAAAAGGGGGGGGGGGACTTTGCGGCTGGGTATTTTTCAAGATATACAGTCATAAAAAAGTCAACTATACAGGTAATAATAAATGGGCTTTTAACTATGAAAATATATATCCTACCTAAAAATATTCAATTATAAAGTTGTTGAAAAATTTATCTTAATATGAAGGATTGGGTGATTATTGAGGAAGTGACACTCCAAAATGTAAGGTGGAAGTCTGATTTTCATTTCACGTTTTTCTTTCTACACACGGACCCAGCTACGGGTAAATTATCGATTACCGGTAGTGCAATTGGGGATGCATGCATAAGTTGGATAGTCGGCGTATTGTTTAGATGGATCAATACGCCACACACACACTACCTGTTGAAAAGTAAAATGTGAAAATGAAATTGTGACTTAACCTTACATTTTGGATTCTCGCTACTTCAATAATCAACCAATCTTAGCGTGAAATATTAAAGAAGGTAAATTTCTCAACAACTTTATAACTTATAATTTTTAGGTAGGATATATATTTTTAGAGTTAAAAGCCCTTGTATTACCTGTATAGTCACTTTTTTTGGTGACTGTAGATGAAAACAGAAAAAATAATAAGAATTTAGGAGTCATTTTCACTTGTAAATCTGAATCCCTTGAATTTTTATAAATTTTGTGTCATTTTAAAGCTTACAAAATGCTCTGAGAGCACACATAATAAATTCAAAATGACATCATCTGCGAAGTCCCCACCCCCCTTTTGATGTGCTTCATCATAATTCACATGCAAATAAACGATGTCCACAATTTGTGTTTACTTATCAAAAAAAAAAAAAAAATTACAGATTAGAATTTTAAAATCGAAAATCATTGAATATTTTGAAGAAATAAAATCAACTGACCATTACCTGAGAGGTTCAAAAAGGGTTGTTTTTGTCACCTAATCTGTTTTCATTCATGTGGATGCTTACAACTTTATTATCCGAGTGGCCCCCTCCAGGATTTTGGTCTAAAAATGTAGCCCAATCAGGCTCCAAAATGGCCCAATTGGGCTCCTTAATAACAGGATCGGCAACACTGACTGAACACTTGAAGACCAGGTATGTATCCCAGTAAGGAAGAAGATGCAGCACACAACATCCTCTTTAATCCTCTGTTGCTCGGTAACCGAAATAAGAGATGATTTGCGCCTCAATCCTCCGGAGGTTTTTCTTGTGGAGTATTCACTTTTGCACTCTCTGTTGTATGCAGTACCTCTGTCTGGTTCCTCTATCTTCTACAGGGAAAATGCATTATTCATGAGGGGTGTCAATGTATTGAGGGGTTTTGTTCTTGAGCGTTAAAGATGCTTAAAACTTGAACGGCTTTTATGAGATAAATGTTTGTTTAAAATATATATTACTAATAAAAGAGAGAATATAGTGTTTTCAAAGGAGCAAGACATGGAAATTAGTAATTTATTAATTTGTTTATTTTATTAGAATAATTATTCATTCAAAGCTCTTCCTCCCCAGACATGAGGTGATCCTTTTCGTAAAAAGGAAATAGATATGTCAAAAAGAGATTGCTTTTTTTGATTAAATTAAACTTGAGACTTACAAATTGACTGACCAAGTCCCTACTGATGAGTCGGATTTCTCGTAGGAATTGTGTTTAGAAAATTTGGCATTTTAAAGGTAACTGTTTTTCAGCATTTATCCATACGAGTTGTTAACGTACTAAAAGCGAAGGAAATGTGTTAAATACCAAATACAGGCTGTTACAAATTAAAAACATTATTTGTAACTTTAAAAAACAATAATGTAACCAAGGGAATTGCAAATATTTAGTGGCATAGATATGAGTTTTTCACAAATAAACATGTGAAATACCCATGCTTATTTTTATTTTCATACAGCTATGAATTAACAAACAATATTTATTATGATTGGAAGAAAAAAAACTGGCCGAACTTTAATCTGCTTATTATTGGACCTTAGTTGGACATGATTGTTGAAGGATAACTGTAATATTAAGAACATGAAATGTTAAGGGGGCTGTCAACCCTAAAACATGAATTTTATTTAACTATTGAACTATTAATGTGATGTACACAAGGAAAGTGTCTTTAGATGATTTTGGTGCAATTTCAGCATTTTTTACCAAAAACTGAATTTGCAGCAAATTTTGAGCAAACAAAAGTGATTTTGGGCACAAATTTTAATCTGCATTTTTAGTGAAATTTGATACCAAAAATGGATTCTCCGACTCATTTCCTTTCCAAAAATGTATACTTTGTATACATCATATTAATAGTTCAAAGGTAACAGCGCTTGATAAATTTCATGTTTTTAGGGTTGACAGCCCCCTTAAGAAATACCAGTCTTTATATTTTGTCATCTGTGTGTGAATCTGAGCTGCACGAGGTTTCTCAACTAAGTCACCATCTCGAAGTGTTCATGAGGTCGGTCCCTCCCTCCATATGGTTCACCAGTTTATCTTATTGGTGGCCATGTAGAGGGACTACAGGACTCAGTCTAGTTTTCAGTCACATTTTCCTCTATCCTTCTGTAATGTAACGCAATCTTTCGCTGTCTCTGATTTATTTCCAGTGTTGATCAATCATGTATTGATCACACTCTCATTCACTCTGTAGCACACACAACACAGTTTGATTTTTGTTGTTGTAAAAAGCATTATTGAGATATTGTCACATGTCAGTCCATCTTGAATTTAACTCAAAGACAAATTCAATTCAAAATTCCCATGGGGTGAATATAAACCTCTCAAAAAAGTTCAGAATTGTTTCTTCAAGCACCTATCTTGTGAATATTTTGTTATATGTTCATTGTGTGTTGAACATCAATGGAAAGCTGATGTGTTAATCTTTACAACAATGCCAAATTTGTAGCAATCACTTGTTTCAGTGCTCAGCCACTTGCATGAGAGTATGGTGAGGTCTCAATCTCAATGTGCTAAAATCACAACTATTTTGTGCTCAAATGTCAATAGAGCATCACTCTACACTGTAGTTGTCAATGTAACACTTCATTGAACAGATGACAGGGTTTTTCTTTCGAGCACGAAATAGTAGAGGTGAATTATGAGAACTTCCCACATTCACAAGCATGTGGCTAAGCACTGAAACAAGTGATTGCTACAAATGAGGTATCGTTGGAAAGAAGAATACATCAACTTCGTTATTGATATGACACACAATATGAATAGATCACAAAATGTTCGAGAAATGTTTTAAAATTCCAAACTATTTTATGGAGTTTAAGAATGATTAGACTCGTAGTAATGTCCTCTTACCAAAAATTGGGAACTTTGTGCTGCCAATCCAATTTCATGTTGATCTAAACTGCTCAAAAAAAGGTTGGAATATTTTTTCAAGCACAAGATTTTCAAATATCATGGGATATGTTCATTAAGTGTTATATATCCATGTAAAGCTGATGTGTTCATCTTTACAATGATACCAAATTTGAAGCAATCCCTTGCTCCAGTGCCCAGCTACTTGCTTGAGAACATGGGGAGGTCACAATCTGAATGTGCCAAAATCAACACTATTTTGTGCTCAAAAGAACATCTTTGTCGTCTGTTCAATGAAGTGTTACATTGACCACTACAGTGTAGCGTGATGATCTATTTAAGCACAAAATAGTGTTGATTCTGGCACTTTCAGATTGTGACCTCCCCATGTTCTCAAGCATGTGGCTTAGCACTGGTACAAGGGATTGCTTCAAATTGGATATCATTGTAAAGATGAACACATCGGCTTTTAAATGATATATTATACTAAATGAACATATCCCGAGATATTTGAACAAATTGTGATTGGAAAAATGTTCCAAACTTTTTTTGAGCAGTTTAGGTGCAATAGCAGTTGACAATATCTCAATAATGCAAACCAAGTTATACACAACACATCATAGTATGCACAAGAATGCAACATCATCTCCACTGGCACAGTTCAATTATAGGCACATACATACTGATAAATCATATTTGTGATTAATACATCATAAATGTCTACTGGATGTTTTTAACAAGGTTTGGACTTAGATGACACTACCAACAAACCTTTTCAATTGACAATTTTCCAAAATCATGTCAAGGTTATTCCAAAGTTATTTCATATTTTATAACATGTCATCATGTCAAAATCATATATTCCAACCAAGTCAATTTTCCCAAAGAAGCTAAATAGTGGGATCAATTTTCTAGTGTATGTCTGTCTGCTGATGAACTATGCCACTAGGATAATGTTGTTCACTATTTCAGTATCATAAAATATGTTGTTACTCTATGTATTGTATCTCAATAAATGTTACACTGATGTCATGTCATCTATGTCAATGACTTGATTAATTATCTAAAAATATGATTGGCAAGATGAATTTTAGACACTTCAAAAGGTTAACATTTCAAGGGTAACAGATAATAAAGATTTGAGTCCTTCATACAAGCATCTTTGTAACATTAATTTTGAAGCAAATTTGATGTGTTTAATGTAATTTTATTTCTAGACATCAGCAGTAAGGATTAGGTAAGGTTGCTGAATTCTGCACTCCTCACTGACTGGATTCACGTCCTAATCACTTTTGTGACGGCAGACAAGTTGTGATCCGTATGTTTTAATGTAAAATTTGTATGGAACGTCATCAATTTGCAGGGGAAATGTATGTACTCATGACCCTTGAACTTGTTTAAAATAAACCTGCCAATAGATTAAACAGGTGGTTTTTCTTAAACATTTTCAGGGGCCAATTGTAGATTTTTCCAATCTGATGACAAGTGGTATCAGGTTATTAACAAAGAGTCAGCTAACATTTATATGATGTATAAACCATTTATATAACTAGATATCACATTGGCTGTTTCAAACTAAAATGGCTACCATATTTTGATTATTAACATGTATACTGTTGGGTAGCGCATTAGCTTCCAAATGGTATGTTTATATTATGTCAGCCTCAACATATGCTGTAAATCTCACTTGTATTTGTAATTGGTGAGAAACTATAGATATTGTGAACCACCATACATTCTAATATGACAATCCTAAAGCTAATCTCTTGCGTCATTTCTCTTTATCCTATAGCTACTCCCGAAGAGATAATTGAGATCAGCCAAAAGAGCGTCGAGATCTTCACGGAAACAACGACTGAGGAAAGAGTGGTAGAGGTCAGTGAATTCAGCATCAGCGAGATGAGCTTCGAGGAGGAATACATCGCGCCATACTTCACCAAAATCATGGAGGATGTCACGGTGACTGACGGATCCGAGGTGACTTTCGAGGTCATCGTCGTAGGCACCCCCATGCCAGAAGTACGATGGTTTGTAGACGGAACCGAGATCCGTGACGAGCCCGAGTACGAGATTATCTATGACGAGGGCTTTTGCACTCTGATCTTATTGGAAGTCATACCGGAGGACGAAGGGGAGTATGTCTGTATGGCTGTCAATGAGATCGGAGAGGCAACATGCAAAGCCAATCTATATGTTGAAGGTAAGTCAATTTTATGTATTTGTACCCCTCCACCCCAAAAAAACCAAATAGTAATCTCTGATGCCAAATATTTTGTTGCTGTTTTTATCCCAAATAGACCAAACATATCCCACATTTTGTCTTTGCTTTGCTTTTAATGGCCCCTAAGGCACCGGGGAAGGGAGAGGGGGTTATTATTCCTTCACCCCTCCCCTTCCCTCTACCATTTGTCAGTAGTGCTTACAGAATAAGGTAAAAACATGTAGAATCCCAGGGGTATACAGTCAACTATAGAATCTCGAGGGGCGGCAGGTCAGTCAACTATAATGCGATAAACATGGGTGACCAATGATTTGTCTACCTTCCTCTTAAACACACATTTCTCTTTAAGCCAAAAACAAAAGTAATTGTCCGAGTTGTTTTCACATTTATAGCTTTTAAAATCACCTCTTTTTTTTGCTCATAGCCTATTTGTGTCAACGATTTCCCTCTACCATTTGTCAGTAGTGCGTACAGAATAAGGTTAGCCTTTGTAGAATCCCAGGGGTTCAGTCAACTATAAAATCCTAGGCGGGCAGTCAACTATAGTGAGCTATAAACATAGGTGATCAAAGATTTGTCTAGCTCCTCTTAACATGCATTTCTCCTTAAGCCAACAACAAACGTCTTGAATGTTTATCTCAATCTGACCCACATAACCTGTCAGGAGTTTTGCACCAAATATAAAATTCAGATAGTTTCCCTATTTAAAAATTAAAGTGTGATAAGAATTACTTTTTAAGGTAGTGATAATTTAAAATATAACAGTAGCAAAATTCTGAGGGCATCGCAATCTTACTGATATTGACCAGATTTTAAAGAAAACACGCGTCTGTTTTCTGGAAAATGGATGGTTTTAGCAGTATTTACCTGATCTCCAAAATACCCCTTAGCATCTGGGTATTTTTGTTGTCACATATGCATGCAATGCTATAGTTGTCTGCCACTCTCTGTAGAAGCTAATGAAACATTAGGAACAAAATTGTCCAATTTTTTCTTCTTCACATATAGCTTTTAAAAACACCTTCTTTTTGCTCATAGCCTATTTATGTCAACATTTCCCCATCTTAAATTAAACAAACTGAAGCCAAACCTTTTAAGACTGTCCAATTGATTTATTCCCTATACATGTAGGACACAACTAATGTAATGTAATAAGTATTAGACAGTTCTCCTTTAAGAAGCTCCCTGTGTAACATATTAAAGATTCATGAAACGAACCTGATATTCCTACGACCCACTTTAACAAACAACTTATAATGTCACAACTGACGGCGAGAGAGAGATTGTGTTTATAGACAGAATGTTCTAGACAAGGCCTTGTGTGGGGGCTGTTGGAAGCCATTACCGTGGCCCCTCAACTTACTGCAGAGTAAATTTGCAATTTATTTTTGTATCCATGGCAACCACTTATTATTGTCAACATTTGTCAATATTTGTCACTATCTTCAAGAAGTCGGTGACACAGCCACCCCCTCAAAAAAGGTATTAATCTGGATGAATGAACTATATATTGTTTTCCCTCAACTTATTGAGTAAATGTGCATTGAAGACCCTTCTAATTTTGATTGTTTCCATGGTTACCATCTCCTTCTATATTATATACCTACCAGTGACACAGCTCAGCCCCAAGCAGGTGTTTTGGATGAACCAACCGTGAGAGCCCCAACTTCCTGAACAAATTCACAATTTACGTATTTTTATTTATGTAACTGTGGCAACCACCGATTTCTGGGTAGCGGTAATTCATGTTACTTAACGCTTTCCATGCGGCTATTTGTTTTACCATAATTATACAAAACAGAATTTTCAGAAACCTTTCCCAACTTGCAAAGTCTATCTCAAGGATTACTGAGCCAATACTAGGCATGTTTGTACTTATTATAATGCATTTTTCATGGTGATTCCAAAAATGTTGATGAAATACAACAATTGTAACATTTTTGAAACATTTTGTGACATTTTGGAACTGTCGTCTGCAAACGACTGCCGTGTGGAAAGTGTTAAACTCATGGCACTGCTCCAAAAAGAGGTGTTTATTCACATGAATCAACTATAATAGATGGCCCCTCAACTTACTGAGTAAATGCACAATTAATTATACACCCTTCTATTATTATGGGCTGTAACCTTTGGTAACACATATTTCTGTCAATATTTTAAAGCGGCCGGCAACGACAAAACCCCGAAAAAGGCGAAACCCCCAGCAGATCAAGAAGGTATATTGATGAGTGTCAAAAAAGAGTACTTGCGGTATAATGCGCTACTAGCCAAGTCTCTCTCTGTGCTTATGAATAACCCATAGTGATGTGTGTACCTGTTGAAACTGAAATTCTGTGAACTTTTAATGCTTGTGTTTCTAGATCATTTTCATTGCCAAAAAGATAAATATAAATGTTTCTGTCAGATTTTGTTTCTTTTCTTAGATTTAGATATATGATTTCATCAATTTTGACAGTTTAAGCTCAAATGCAAACTAATGGTAGCCATTTCCTGTGGCACTTTGCTTTCGAATTAATGATTTTTCTTATTTTTAAACACAAATATACATAGTTCACAGAATTCTTGTCTAGTCATTCAGTGTAAGTGCTGTTGTAGACATCTTATGTGTAATTCAACATGCTTCTAACATTATAACATAAACAGAAATTGTAGAGGAGGTAGAAACTACCACAGTGGAGAGAACGGAGGTGACCACAACCGTAGAAACTCGTGAAACTCGCGGACGAACAGAGGTGTCTATGGAATTACCTCCGCAAGAGCTTCAGCCAATTGAGATCCAGGTCGACACTAAGAAACCAGAACCTCCTAAAGATACCACAGAGGAGGTCACAACAGTCAGGAAGCGTGTGAGGGAGTCTACTTCGCTGACGGTCAAAGGTCCGTCAGAGCGTCACACGAGGGGTAGAAGCACCACAACGCTGGATGTCGCGGACACTCGTGAACCACAACCCATCGAGATCGAAATGACGGTGGACAAACCGCCACCGCGAGAGAGACTGAAGGAGAGACCGAAAGAGCACTTAGTGCCACCGCAGTTTGTCCGTCGCATACGCACTGTCACGGTGAAAGAAGGCGAACCGGCAGTTTTTGAGGCCGAAGTCACCGGAGTGCCTATGCCGGATGTTATATGGCTGAAAGACGGAGAGGATATAAGGGATGCGCCAGAGTTTAAGATCACTATCACAGAGGGCGTTTCTGTCTTGGTTCTTAACGAAGCATTTCCCGAAGATACTGGCAAGGTTGTGTGCAAGGCTGAGAATCGTGCGGGCGTCGTCACCTGTACGGCCAAGCTTATCGTTATTAGAGGTTAGAGCTATGTTTTATGTTTATACCTGCATGGGAATCTATACACATCTGGGCTACACCATAAGCATGGAAGACAGAGGTCTATATTTGCATGTGAACCTATAGACGTTATTCTTAATTAGCACATTTATGTCAACAGAGGGAGTGAAATCTAACTGAGCATGCTCAGAGCAATTAGTGCGCCGATTAGCATTACAATCTCATACTTTTACTGCAATGTAATGAACTGTGAACTTCTACGTTTTCCTAGATTGTGTTACCAGCAAACATTTCATTTCAAACTAGTGGAAATAGAAATAGTTTATATGTTCAAGTTTATTTCACGAATGTAATAAGGTCAAATATTGAACAGCTCAGAAGTATGAAGAATTTGTTATGATTAGTGCAAAGTTCACCCCATTGAAAAACTACAGCACTCTCGTCACGGCTAAATTGCTAGCCTTGTTTTCGGAGCACTAATTGCTCTGAGCATGCTCAGTTGGATAGCAAGGCCCTCTTTTGACGTAAATGCGCCAATTAAGAATAGCGTCTATACAAGCACGGAAAACAGACGTCTAGATATGCATGGGAACCTCTTCGAGCATGAGAAACGGACGTCTATACACACGCTTGGGAAATATATACAACAAGCAATGGAAACGGAAGCCTGTAAATGCATGAGAACCTATCAGCATGGGAAATGGACATCTATACTTGCATGAGGACCTACTAGTGCTGTATTTTGTACAGTGTTATAGATTGACATACACCTTATATGCACGAAATGTAGCACTTTTGCACGAAACCAGCTCATCATATGAACATTTAGGTATAAAACTTCCAACCCTCTCACCAATATAAAAATGTTAGCTTTATGCTCCCCTTGGCTCGTCACCAATTTTAAAATCATAGGTATAGTCTCCCTCCTCTTACCAATATGAAAATTCTGCCTCCTCTCAGTGGCATAGCTAGAAGGAGACAAGGGGGAAATCCCCCTCCCCCACCCAATATTTGAGTCCGGCAGGGGATATATGATAGGGAATTATGGAATTATGATGGTCAAATTTAAGTACAAAAATAGCAATAGGGGAATTATAGAATTATGATGGTCAAATTTAAGTACAAAAATAGCAATTCATTTAGCTATGCAGCTCATTTAAAGCCAAAATGTACCTCTATCTGTAAATGCATATGGTGCCTTGTCGGCAAATAAATAATTTTGGCCACCACTGACTTCCAAATCCTGGGTACACCTCTTTGCTCACCACTTGCTATTTCACAAAGTCTTGTTGTTTCACTTTTATTTCCCCCCCCCCCCATACTGTTCCCATCCCATATGTCCCTCATCCCCCTCACCAACATAAACATCTTTGTCCATGCCCAAGCTATTATGTATACTGCATGTTATAGAAACAACTGTTCAATTCCAAACTGAATTAAATAAAATCTACTGATACCACATGGAAGTGCACTGAACCAAATGAACTTGACATGGTCCGACCTGCCTGGGATGTGAACCAGCTCCCTCTCTTCTCCTACAAGCACTTTGGATGCATGTACCATATCTCCAATGGACTCCCAGCTGAACATGAATTCATCAGAAAGGCATGGCATGGCTACCTACGGTTTGCAAATACAAAAAGCATGCAGCAAAACGTATCATAGTTATTGTTCTTCTAAACCAATCAGTATTTCTCATTAGTGTTAGTAGCGTTAGTCTATTCAGGTTTAGATGTAGCATTGCTGTGAACTTTCTTAATATTGCTGACTTATTATATATTATCATAGGTCAGATTCCATTTTATGTTGAATGAATTATAGTAGGTGTAGCAAATTCAATGATACATTAAACATGACCATGATATTATTCATTCATCTACCTCTGTGCAGTGACTTCAGAATGTATTACAATGATCGCGCCGCATTATTGCTCATGTCTTAATTGTAATGCAAACTGCTGTATAGATTATCAAAGGTCTTTTGCCATTTTGTTGTGAATGTGCTTTAGTATCCATTCATTAACCAAGAGATGTCTGATCCTAATGAGTCAATCAGTCTGAGATCTCTTACAGAAAGACTGAATATTGAATAATTAATTGAATTTCAGTTGTCTTAATGCACGATAGTCTATAATTAAACAACTGCGTCACAAAAATATTCGAGTCATAAGTCAACAACAAATATTGTGTTGTGTTCTCCTATTGCCAAATGAAAAATAACTTTACATGTCATTGTATCATGTTTTAATGTTCATTTGCATAAACCTTAGAACACAGAAGGTACATGTGCCAAGCTTTTTGGATTTAACAGTATAAGGATTTTCACAGATAAAATTCCAAAATGAAATACATGAAATAGGTTCCTCCTATGATCTAATTGTTCATGAATATAAATAAGGCAACACATGTAACTGCTTGTGAATTGTTTACCACTAGCCAAATGTCCAAAATTAAGTGCGCAAAAATAGTCACTTTTTGTCTGTCATATTTTGATAGGTGATATCTTTGAATGAATATCTACTTGATATGCACTTAACTTGAATGTTCAGAGTTCCAGTATCCTGCTGATTGTTGCATGTGTGCCTGTGTACTAATGTATTAACCCATACTATGCTTCAATATAATAATAACAATAATAAAGGTCTACATTTTATTGTCATCACAGCCAACCGGCTGAATTGTAACAACATTACAAATCAAATACATTATTAAACAATGCAACGTCCAGGCAGCAGCTAAATCAGCGCCAAGTTGTGACATAAACCAACATGAACAAACATACATAACCCCTATATGGTAACCCCCTATATTGCTGATCAAATAACAAAATATGACTTGTTGTGCTACATACAACTCATGTTGTTAAACAAGTGAGCTTTCACATTTATTTCAATTTCATAACAAATTGAGTTAAGGTTTAAAGGTATATTATGTGATCTTTTCCAGGGGACGCCCTCAATCCTCGAAAAAAAATTGGAAGCAGATTTTCTTGCAGATTTACTTTTCTGATCATAAATCATAAATATATTCCAAGTTACAGAGCGATAAGATTCCTAATAACCTCAAAATCATAGTTTTAGAGTGAATCTAGAGTAAAATTTGACAAATAGATTGTACCGCTCGGTACAATCTATTTTCAAACCATGATTTTGAAGCAATTAGGAATCGTATCTATCTATAACTTAGAAGATCTTTATGATTTATGATCAAAAATGCAAATCTGCTTTCATAGTAAAAATCAATGATAGAGGGCGCTACTTGGAAAAGATCACATAATATGCCTTTAAGATAAGACAATAATACAATTTCAAATTGGATACATTTTGAAGCCATTTTACAGGTTTAAAAAATTGAGTTAAAGTTTGAAATAAGACAATAATAACATTTCAAATTGGATGCAATTTGTATCCATTTTAGGGACGCACCATTTGATTTTCAGGGGGTGGGGGCATGGAAGTTGGGGTCGGGCAGAATTTCCTTTTTTTTTCGCCACCGAAGTAGGCAACTTTTTTTTTTGACTCAGCAATGGGTCATCTTTTTTTTCCCTGGTTGGTGGGCAAAGGTGTTTTTTTTCCTGGATAGTGGACATTTTTTTTATTTTTAAAACTTCCATACCCCCCTGAGTATCTAATGATGCGTCCCTTACCAGCTGACTCTGAGTGCGCTTGTGTTTCATCGGTGTTCATTGTGTGTGGGTAAATGAATCCCCTGTATATGCGTGATATTAACACTATTTATTAGATTACTGTATACCCTAGAGGTAGTTGCTTTCAAGCTCAGGTGATGAAAAAAAAGCTCTGTTCTGTGGGCAGATGGACCTCTTTGTAGCGTAAGCTGGCTTTATCGTCAACATTTTCTTGACATTTTATACATTTTGACATTTTTCTTTGAATGTTTTCTTAAATATTTTGATAAATTTTGACAACATTTTCAGACAATTTGGAAAATTTCATTGGGCAAGTTAAAAAAAATCTTTTGAAAAAAGAAATAGATACAAATTTTAAAATTCAATAAAATTTGGGTTGTCTCAAGCGCACGGAATAAAGTTTTTTACTTGGCCTTAATACCAAGTATGACTTAACTAATACACTTATAAAGCTGGTTGCTTCCGAATGATGAGATTTTGTGTGGGGAGCTATGAATTGCTTGCAGCTAAATTGTGTTGTGTAAAATGTGCAGATTGCAATAAATTGGATTGAAATATTATTTTTAGGATTTCCTCAAATCAGTTTGCCCGTTTCTTTTTAATATTATCACGCCATTGATTATCAGCCTACTAACACAGAAAATCTTGTTTCAGGTACTACACTTTGATATAACAGTTTTGCATACATATGTTTTGTTGTTGCTGTTGTTATATTGGCAATAAAATATGCCCTAGATATAGTATATTATAATATAAAGCAGTTTACCAAACCACAGTGTTTAAAATAGACAATATTACAACAACAAATATTAATGTGCTCTGCGAATGTCCCTACGAAAACTAATGAAGAACATCCACTGGGGAGGACTCGAACCCCGGCCTTCTGAACTTTCTAGGCAGGCGCCTTAACCACTAGTCCACCGGTCTTGCTGATAATACGGCAATTGAACCAGTGGAAAGTGTTTTGGTGACGGGTTAAACAATACACATAACAAAATAACATGAGACATATGGCCAAACACTGTAGGGATCACTTAAAGTGAAACAAGAGGAAACTTAATAAATTAAATATATATAATATAAAGCAGTTTACCAACCCAACATGTTAACAGCACCGTTAGACATAGTAGGCGATGAAAAAACCCAACCCTGCTCTATGGGCAAACGGATTTCTCAGGTAGGGTCGGTCGGTATGGAGGGTTTTTTCTGGACATTGTGGTGAATTTTCAAACAAAAAAAAATTATTCAACAAATTCAACAAAAAAATTGCAAACATTAAGAAAAATCAAAAATTGGCCAATAAAATTCTAAAAATTCCCAACTATTTTCTAAACAAAATAAATTAAAAGTTTGAAAAAATGGGTCTGTCAGGCCAGTAGAACACAGGATTTGGGATTTTAAGAATATATATTTCGCAGACCAGGAGAAAATAATAATTTGCATGACCTGACCATTCTTGATTCTTCCTGATATTTATATATGTGCAAATTCTGGGAATATATCAACACAGCTTGGTGAACAGTAATGAAAATGATGTCCTTATTTTGCCGTATCTCAAAGAATAGTTGAGGTGATATGGGAATTAGGAAATATTACTTAGTTCTTGGTGTAGACAGTATTGATTAAAATGTCTGCTATTAGCTTCGTCAGCTTGCTGTCTTGGGAAATTCCAAACTAGATTTATCCAACAAAATATAAGAAATCTCCTAAAATCTTACCTTGTTGATACTCTTCAAACATGCAATAGAACTTCAAATTGTAAGGTGCCTGAGCTAATAGAAGTTAAAAAGAGCTATTGGAAACCGCTCATTCTCAACTCTAGCCTGTTGATAAAATATAAAATTGTTATTAAACTTGTCATTGTATTTTATGAAACCCATAACTTTTCTTGTAAGAATTACCATTCATACTTTCTAGTCTGAATGTATAAAGTAAGACATGTTCAGGGGCAAGAGTGCTTACAAGGTGTTGATAGATGTATTTTTGGCCCTTGAACATGTTTACAGCAAAGGTTATACATATAATAGGAAGTATTACTTTTATACATGCTGAAGGGCCGGACGGTTTTAACAGAACAGTGACGATATCATCTGAAGATAATTGCTTAATTATTCAAAAGAAATGATTTATCACCTGAAACAACTTTATTTAATCACAACAAACAGCTTTTTGAATTAAATAAAGTCTTATTGTATAAAGATACTTTCTTAAATTATAAATATATTTCTATTCTAACTCTCACCATTTGAAAGTAGTTATATGACAAACAACTTCCTAATTTAATTTAAATCTTGTCTTCTGAAGATACATGTAGATGTTTTGCTTTGGGCTAAAAGATTCAATATCACCAAAAGATAAAATAGATATGACCTGTTAAATTATAACTGCTAGATAAACACTCATGTTAAAGGCCACCTTTGATGCAAGCATTTTTTGGCAATGAAACAATAAGCAAAATGATTGTTTAAGTTTAAGAGGTGATGCAGCTATCTTCAGTAGATAGCACTTGCTATCTTCAGTAGATAGCATCTGCTATCATATTATTTCAGGTAGACATTTAGTGCATTAGTATGGATAAATTATTGATTTTTAGTTTGTATTTTCAATGTTATTAAAAACTGTGAAAAGATAAGCCATTTATCCTGAAATTTGTTTTAAAATTTAAATTCTATACTAGAGATACTGAGTTCAAATAAAGAAGTCAGTAAAGTTTGAAAAGCATTTATCTAAAGCTCTTCTAAAAGAGGTGTGCTGTTTCACAAATTCACAGTTGTTATCACAGATACCAAAATAGAGTTTTAGTTGTCTATTTCTAGTGTCATCGGTTAATATGTTAGTGGGTTATTTGCTCTTAGCTATGGATGACCTATCTCTGCCATTGAAAAACCTGTCAGCTTATAACACTTATGTTGTATAAGCCCCATGTTCTATCCGGTGGGTGGGCGGGCGACTTAAGGGAAAAGATCAAATGTGTACATTTCTATATTTGTTATCCAAATTTCTGACTGTTGAGCGACTAATACCAAACAGCGTGGTTACAAATTAAATCAGTGGTTTTTTTTGAAAATGTAATATTATTAAGGAAACTTGAGTTTATTGAGTTAAATTTCAGTACTTCTATAATATCTTGAGGGAAATTTGAGTATTTTTAGGACATTTTAATATTCTAGGGAAACTTTATGATTATGGGAAAACCATATTGTTAGGAAAATGATAGTATTTTCAGGGAATTTTCAGTACCAGAGGGGAATCTTAATGTTTGAGGGAAATGTTAGTATTTTAAAATGTGAGTACTTTTTGGGGAAATATAGTAATTTGATAAAATAGAACAGGTTGTACTTAGTGATTGTAACACACCTGAATTAGGGCTGCATTTACTTGGCCAGCTTGCCAATACTTTCTGTGAGCTATGAAATTGTTTGTGCTATAATAATGTTTGTGCTTTTTTGTACCAAAACTTTTGCCTGACTTTGGGCTATTCCAGTAGAAATCCATACACCCCCTATGCAAGACATGAGCTTCACCTCCCACACAGGGAGTGTATATATCAAATGGAGTCACCCATGCAGCTAACCCCATTTAAAATTTACACTCCCTGTGGTGAAGATTAAGATACTGTCTTCCATAGGGGGTGTATGGGTTTCAACTGGGATAGCCCACTACAAGCAAAATTATTTGATATTGTTATAGCAGGCAAATGAAATGCACACCAGCAATTAGCCACTTTACCTTACTATAAATGGGGAAGTTTTCATGGTCAATTAATATTTTAACACACCGCACCATAACACTTAGGTCAAAATATTTCTTTCTTAATAGTGCCATGTTAAGGAGTAAAAAACAAAATCATGAAATGAGTGGTAAATAAATTTCCACATTTTCATTGTAACATAAAAGTTGCATGAAGTATAATATAAATGTCCAGATATGTTTCAGAAGGTCTATGTCAAGATCACATAATATCATCAATATTGCAGTACATCAACAAAATGCTTTATCTAACCACATCAAACGTATACATGTGCAAGTTTTTCAAGTACAAAGGTCTTTCTAATTTTGTGGTTCATTAATTGTTTGCATTTTAATTGCATTAACATATATAATGGGCAGATATTTTTCTTCTGAAGTTCTATATACTATACTTAAATTACAAATCTACCATTATCTGAAAATAATTTAATCTAGTATAATCCAATGCAACATTAAAAAATAATGTTATAACTTATCCCCCAAAAATGCATACTTAGAAACAAAAAAAGTCAGGAAAAAATGTATCCAGTTTGCCAGTATTGTATTTCTGTCATGTGTAGTGTCAAATCCAGCTGACACAAAACACATTGCACAATAATCCACACTTTGAATTGTCTACATCCATTGCCAGCACAGCTAGTGGGCATATCAGTGTTGGCCATCTGATAATAACAGCCACGCTTCTACCTGGCTCTGCCGCCTGACCGACCGACACACGTTTATGCAAAAGTGTGTCGGGGATACCAGGCATGGGATGGCTAAGAGCTGTAAACGAGCTCATCCAATTTGTGAATTCATTACATAGTTTTGTCAAATGTGGCTGCGAGCTGACTGGACTGGAATTTGATAACCTTTGGGGCTGTTGACATACCCTCGGATGGTCATTTTCAAAATGGAAAATTAACATTTTACATTTTGTAAAACTTAGACTTGGCTACCGGTGCGGACTTGTAGTTCTGGTCAGTCGTCAGCGGGTGCGGTTGGGCGGTCCCTGTCTTGCATTGTTGTGATGCAATGCAATATGGTGTTGTTATGGATTGATAAGTTCTCAAGTGCTGGATATACAATGTAGCCTCATGGATTTGGAATAATTGGTGATGCGCTGGTCTCTGTTAAGGCCTGTGTAGCCTCGTGAAGTTGGAATAATTAGTGATGCCTTGGTCTCTGTTAAGGCCTGTGTAGCCTCGTGAAGTTGGAATAATTGGTGATGCCTTGGTCTCTGTTAAGGCCTGTGTAGCCTCATGAAGTTGGAATAATTTGTGATATCATGACCTCTGCTGAAACTTCTTTGATTAATTATCTAATACAACATCATTTTGTAAACAAAATAGCTAAGCATGACAACTTAATTTTGACATTGCTACATTAATTAAGGGGTGTTCACCCACCTAAGGCATGAACTCTTAATTAAGGCATCATGGACACTGTTAACCCTTACTAACCCAGTCAAATCTTAAAGCATCACCGGCCTCTTAAGGCATTTAACACACCAGCCTTTACTGAAGGCTATACCACCTTAATTAAGGCATCCACACCTCAATTAAGGTATCATCACCAATTAAGGTATCACCACCTTAATTAAGGCATCATTACTTAACAATGAGGTACATTATCATCTTCATTCTAACAGTGGAGGAGCTAACCGAGGAGGAGATCGAGACGGAGGTGGAGGTCTTGACAACCAAACGTACTATCACAGTTACCACGGAGATACCTCAGGAGGTGGAGGAGGTTGTCGTGGAGGAGGAACAGCCTGTTGTGGTTACGATCACTGCGGAAGAAGCTACACCAGAGGTAAGACATTTGGTGGGGTTTTGTCAGCATTTTCTATTTTTTTACAAACATTTTGGGAATTTTCAACAAAATTAAAAAATGTCAATTTTTTTTGTTTCCAAATTCTTTTCCCCTAAAATTTCCTGAGAAAAAAAGGGTCGGTCAGGCCCGTAGAACAGGTGTTTTTTGGTTGCCTTACCCTTGACTCTGCCTTTCCAATTGTTTTTGTCCATTTCGTCCTGATCCTTGACAAGGGTGTACATTTTCTTATCCTTGAAATTGTTTTGTGTTTGTCCATCCTTGTCCTGGTCCATATTACAGTCCCTATCCTTGCCCATGTCCTTGTCCATAGCTATAGGTTTCATTTTCATTTATTGTGTGGTGTTTTGTGGGGGATTTCCTTTTTCCCCTTTTTTTCTTCTTTTTTCCCTTCTGTTTTTGCATTATTTTGTTTCCTGTTTTTTAGCCTTTTATCTCTTTTGAAAAGCTTTATCATCATATTTTGTTGAAAAAACAAGCAAAAACAAAAGCATGCAAACAAACAACAAATATGACAACAAAAATAACTATACCAACTAAACCTTTGCAAGCTGCCTGTAGTACAGGATTTATATGGTCAATACTCTTTGGCCAATTTAAACTAATATTTATTTATACACTTTCTTGGAATCCTGGATTTAGAATACACTCAGCGAAAATATGTGATATTCCTGTTGTTGATCTTCTTTGAAAGGTCATATTTTGTTATTGCCAATTTTTACACCTTTATTGACCATCACATACAGGTCCCAACAGTGGAAACCGTGACAACGGAAGAAACCACGGTGGAAACCAAGGTTACCGAAACCGTGGAAGAGACCGTCACAACAACAGAGGAAGCGAAGGCACCTGTGATTGAAGAAGAGACTGTTACAACTGAAGAAGTTAAGGTAATTAACCATAAAATTGGTAATTTGGGGGAAATTAATTTGTTTTGCCTCAACAATTTCAAACTTATTTTGCGTATCCTTTTAATTCGATATGTGCTGCGTACCTGAAGTTACGTTCATACTCGCATCTTTGCGCATCGGCTGACGTCACCGGATAAAAGTTGCAGATATCCGTCGACGTCTGCCGATGCGCTACGACAGGATAATGAACGCACCTTAAATGACCTACATACAAATTAACATTTTCACTTGTTTTTAATTGCTTCACCTGCTCGGAAATGTGCAAAAAACGTGATATTATCATAGGGCGAAAAAATCAGACTTGTACAGTAATATCTAAATATAGAAACACTAGCATCCATACTGAAGGGATTATCTGTTATCTGTTAATCATTTAGTTGCCACGGTAATCTACCTGTGCCCCACCATCATGCTACTGCTCAGGCTGCTTTGCACTCCCCAAAAGGTTACATAGATTACATGACAATAAGATCCGGCAAATATATTCCAATAAATGGATCGAGTGATCTATATAAAATAAAAGTCAACATTTGTAAATTAGTACAGAAAGTTGTCAGTTGCCCATGCGTTTGCAATGTTACTTAACAAATGCTTGTTATTATTTGATTTTTCATCACAGATTGTTGAAACATCAATCATTGAACCTCCCGAGGGTAAGTATCTTTAGTTTAGCAACCAGTGACCGAATTTTCCTATTCCACTTTATCGTCGCAGAAATATTCTAAAAAGGTCCCTTTTTCCAAATCATCCTTAGAATGATCTTGGTAATTGGCCTATATAATTATCCTATACCATAGAACACTTTTGAACATCTATCAGTCAGTGAACCCGTAAGGCCAAACAAAGAAGAAGGTTTGTCTCAGAAGCCCACCCTCATTGGTATGTGAAATGAGCTACGATGCGTAGGTCTATGTGCTGAGGCCTAAACAAAATCTTTCTTTTTTGGATTTTTTTTTGGATTTTGGTTTTTTTAAAAAGTTAAAAAAAGTTCTCTGTAAGCTTGGATTGGCAATTGCATACCTCATAGCCTATTTTCTATTAAAAAAAAATCGCACAGCACTTAGCTTTTTTGCAAAATGTTTCTGAGACAAACTTTCTTCTTTGTTTGGCCTAAGTAATTTTTACAGTACACTTTTGTTGACAAACAAAAGTTACATCTGTCAAAGGTTAAACTCTACATTAAACAAAAGAAGTTTTTACATGTTATATTGTACACCAGTGACCCCCAAGATTGGACTATTACAGTACTGTCAGATGTGACCCGTCACACCAAAATGAACATGTTGGAGGCCCAAGTCAATTCCGAGTTGTTGGTATGACTTGATAGATTACATTTTAAGCTTTGAAATGATACCATGGTGAAGGTAATCAGACTTCGTAAACACAAGATATGAATTGAAGCATAATTATGTTGTTCTATTATTTTCCGCCAAGTATATTGGCCTCTGTCTCTAAACTGTGTTTGCCGACAACATGTCCTTTTTGATGTGAATGTGTCAGCAAGTGACCCCAAAGTTGAACTCTACACTAGACTTCTAATACACACAGAAGAACATAGTACATATTAATGTCAGTGACCCCTAAGGTTGACCTTACCAGTATATTCATATTGAAAACCAGAAGGTTCATGTGTCAGCTAATGGCCTCAAGAGTTGAACTCTACAATACACTTATAATACACATCTATACAGAAGAACATTGTACATGTTAATGTCAATGACCCCAAAGGTTGACCTTACCAGTATATTCATATTGAAAACCAGAAGGTACATGTGTCAGCTAATGACCCCAAAAGTTGAACTCTTCAATACACTTATAATACACATCTATACAGAAGAACATTGTTCATGTTAATGGCAATGATCCCAAAAGTTATACTATTATAGTATCGCTGCATTTGAGCACCAAAATGTACATGCATCAGCAAATTATCCCAAAAGTTGAACTCTACAATACACTTCTAATGCACATCTATAAAAGAACATTGATCATGTTAATGTCATTGTAACCCCACTATTACAGTTCACTCCTATACAAAATAACATGTCCATGTCTAAGCCAGTGACCTGTAACACTAACAGTACAAATTGTTGAGAGAAAGTTGGTAAATTTGTGAATCTGTCTGGGACAATACATTCATAAAATCATAGACGGTAAAACCGTCTATGATAAAATGGAGTACATGTTTCAGCAAGGGAAACCAACAACGGGATCGTTTATATTCAAATTAAGCCCCCAAAATAGATGATTTTTATTCAAATCTTGCAGTCTATACTCAACTTGTGCTCAAAAGAATGAATTCATATCATCGTTTGTTGCAGCATGTCATTCTCACAAATCCTACTTTTATGATAAATTTGATGGGAACTGATATAATAGCTTTGTGTTATGTTATTATTATTTTGCAAATAACCAACTTTTGTACTAAAACCATCTCAATAATTGAAATTAATATTGATTATATAATAACAATATTTTGATTGATTTATAAGTGCTTTTACTAATTCATACTAAGTACTGAAAGTGAAAAATTGAAAAACAAAAGTATGATGTTTATCAACAACCCGTTGGTATTAGTATTCGCTTTGATAGTTTCGCTTATTCACCAAAAGCTTCTTCAGACTGGTACCTCTACTCTTTGGATCCTCGTTACCATCTTAGATCCCTTCGTAGCTTATCCTTCTTGACCTATAGTTGGGATGGTTGGTTCTTACTTAGATATGTTTCGCTCACAAACCAAAAACTTCTTCAGACTGGCAACTCTGACCTTATTGGATCCTCGTATCATGAATTGGATCCCGCTTGTATCTTATCGTACTTTCAGAACCAAAAGAAATCCACATCGCCCTGGGCAACTACCTCGCAGAAGCAGAAGAAGTGATGTCCCTCCGAGAGGGGGAGCGTCTTGTCGTACTTGAAACACCAGAAACCGGCGACTGGGTCCTCGCTAGACGAGAGACAAACAGAGAGGAAGGATGGGTACCGAGAGCGTACTTGTCGACAGCGGAACAGTATGAAACCATTGTGGTTGACCAACTGGCTGAAAGTGTGGCCAATCTGCCCACTCCTGGTAGGAATTAGCAGCATTAACCTTTGACCTCAAATGTCATCACCCTTGACCTTTGACCTTGGAATATATTGTAAAGGATGTTCATGTCAGATGTTATCCAAATAAAGTACAAAGTTTGAGGATTATAGTTACTCAATTATTTAACTGTTTATCCAGGAAACAACATATTTGTACTAATATATTTTTGAAATTTATTATTGGGTACATTAATTAATTGACTACATCGACAACTATACGTTTTACTTAAATTTGTGAAAATATTTGCAAACAAATTTTGGAATTCATGTGGTTATTTTTGTGCTTCTTAAATTGTGCACACTTCAAACTGTATAACATTTGAACCAAAGTATTGAGCCTCTGACACACTGCCAGGATTGAAATATCAGTTTGTTTGGCACAGACCATTTTCATTTTAAGCAGTTTAAATACAGCTTTAACTCGGTTTATTTATAGATATGTAAACATCTATGAGCACAAAAACATTTACTATTGCAATATTTATTATTTCTGGTAGCCATTGGTGCAGAACTATTTGCTCTATTCATTATCATTATATTTAAAGGCATATTATGTGATCTTTTCCAGGGGGCGCCCTCTACCCATGATTTATTTTTGAAAGTAGAATTTCTTGTAGATTTACATTTCTGATCATAAATCATAAATATATCCTGAGTTACAGAGCGATATGATTCCTCTTTACTTCAAAATCATGGTTTTTAGGGGTTGAAAATAGATTGTTCGCTAGCGAACAGTTTATTTTCACTCTATTTTCTCTCTAAAACATGATTTTGAAGAAATTAGGAATCGTATCGCTCTGTATCTCAGAATATATTCATGACTTATGATCAGAAATGTAAATCTGCAAGAAAATCTGCTTCCAATTTTTGGAGGATTGAGGGCATCCCCTGGAAAAGATCACATAATAGACCTTTAATGTTTCAGATGTAAAATAAACAGTGTTATTTAACACTTTCCATGCGGCTATTTTCCATACACAAAACATTTTTTTTTCTTCTTTTTCTTCAGAAACCTTTCCCAATTTTAAAGTCTATCTCAAGGATTACTGAATTAATACTAGGTATATTTGTACTTATTTCAATGCATTGCTCATGGTGATTCTAAATATGTTAACGAAATTCAATTATTTTGGACATTTTTGAAACATTTTGTGAACTTTTGGAATGTCGTCTGCAGATGCCTGCCGCATGGAAAGTGTTAAGATGGTAATTTTATTTCTGAGACCTGCTCTGTACAGGGTGTAACAAAAAATAAACCTACCCATGTAAGTTGTAATAACATTACTAGTGAAAAAAAGATAGAAACTCCCAAATTAAGGGGGTTACTCAGTGGAACTGAGGTTTCAGGGAGGGATGTGCCGCCAAATAGGGTCACCTTTTCACCTGTCTGGTAAACGGATGACCCCTTATTTTTTTGGATAAATTTATGGGTTCATTATTTGTCAATGGGGCCTTAAAAGGTTGTTAGTGGTAAATGTATGGGTGGCAAAAGATAATTAAGTGGTAAATGTTTTGGTCATAATTCAAAATCCTTGGCTGCACACCTTTACAAAAAAATGAGTTCCCCCAGAATTAAACATCAATATCATCTTCTAACCTTTTTGACAAAATGTCAAAATATTTTCAATTTTCTTTTTTTATTTGAAAATGTTTCAATTTTTTGTTTAAATTAATATTTTTATATTTTAAACACATCTTCAGCAATTAAAATAAAAATGTCATTAACTAATTTCAATTTTTCATTTTTTCAATTAAAAAAACCTTTCAAATTTGAATATTCTGTGTTGGTTTGTCTGGTAGAATTGTCGGGTTATTCTTTGGCCTAACTGCCATCAGTCTACCTACTCTCGATTATTTTATTATTTTATACTTCAATAACAAAATCGCATGTGTGTTAATTATTCATAACTTTATGGCTTGCCAATTGGATGTTCTATTATTGAGATCTAAATATTGACATTTATGTTTTCTGTTCTCAAATACAAATTTATGATTCTATTATTTCAAAACTAATGTTATAACAACAATAAAACCTGGGTAGCATTACTTTTGGGTCACCCTGTACAATTCACCCGCTATATGCAGCATCCCCCAGCTACCTTAACCGCTTTTACCCCCGCAGAATCCACGGTTGAGGGTGAGCCAGAAGCACCCGTTTTCACCGAACCGCTGCGCACAACGAAAGTCAAAGACGGAAAATCGGTTACCCTCTCGTGTCGCGTGACAGGCAACCCAAAACCACTACTCGTCTGGTACCGACAGAGCACGCCAATTCCAGAATGCGAAGATTTTGATATCGTCTATGATGATGATTTATCATCGTTGTCCATTAAGGAGGTGTTTCCAGAAGATTCTGGCAAATACACATGTGTTGCTAAGAACATCGCTGGAGTTGATACTACATCTGCTGAGCTGCTCGTTGAAGGTAGGTTCAAATTTATTTGCACCCCCACAAGTAGAGGATTAAGCAGTTAGAAACGTTATCAGTTGTTTACTTAACCCCTAGCTCTTGTGCCTTTCTTAAAAGGTCCCCTGGTGCCTTTCTTAAAAGGTCCCCTGATGCCTTTCCCCCACCCCATAAAAAAGATAAATTGATTTTTATTTCATTTTTACAAAATCGTTTTTAAAAATCGTGGTATTTTTTTTTTAATCTTTAAAGTTTTTAAAATGTTTGAGAATTTATTTAAATGTCAAGAATTATTGAAACTCACCAACATTTTCACACAAACATTTTTGGGGGAAAAAACCAAATAATTAAAACCCAAAACACTGATCCTACCTGAGAGGTCCCTTTTTACTATAAATGTGGAATTTTAGGTATGTCAGGCTGTTTACCTTGCCTATCTTAGAAGTATGATGAAAACATCAGCTACAACAAATGTAACCTTTTTGGAACTGACATCATATTTTTACTATTCAGAATATTTGCCAAGAGAATAAAATGTATCGAGTTTCAGTTTTGAAAATATTATAAATTATCTAAACATTAGTAACACATAAAACTTGAATATCATTATAGATTAGTGGCACACTTTCACATTGTCATATGAAATGCATGTAATTCATTGAAGTTTTCATTTTATGTAAAGAAGATATATCCTGATTATCTGCTGATAAAAGTTAATATTTAACAAATTGTTCTAGTTTCATTTCATGGTTTGGATAGGTTGAAAAGTGTTTAATGACAAGTCTGTACCAGTCTATCCCAGTCTACAGCCTCCTGAAAGTCAAGAGTCTGTAAACAAGTTTACCAAATATGGGGACTTGGACCAATTCATGAAGATTTTGTGTTACATGCACTAAAACTAGGCTAATTTTACAATTTTCCTTGCTTCAAACCACGGGGGAGGGACAGTTGGCGCAAATGCCCCCATATCACAACCTCCCCCTGCCCCCCCCCCCCCCCACACACAAACACTTCCCCTAGGCAGCTCAATCCCCATCCCATTTTGTCCCCTAAACCATATTATCTATTATTTTATATTATATATAATATAATATAATATAAAGCAGTTTACCAACCAAAGGTGTTTTACAAACCATAGACAATTTTAATATCAAACCATAGACAATTTTAATATCAAAATTACTTAAAATTAGCTTAACATTAGTCTGAAATGTCTAATTCCAAACCAAATTAAGCTAATTCTTACAAGCCCCCGCCCCCCCCCCCCCCCCAAAAAAAAAAAGAAAAAAATATGATGTTGGTGCTGCCACTGTGGAGGTATCGGCCCCATAAGCCACCCCCTCAGCTACCCAGTGGCTCAAAATTGATCAATTCCATTTGGCAGAAGAAACAGCCATTATGGTTTCTGCATAAAAACCAACTCTCACTATTATATATTTATCTTGTTTTCTAGTGAATCTATCTGATGCTGAGAGTGGTGATGGTATACACACACCTGCTTCAAGGAAAAGTCTTTCAAGGTAAGAATCAATTAATCATTATAAGCTTTATAAGCTTTAGCAAAAGTTCATTTAATTACACTGACGTATATAAAACAGATAAATAATTTCTTTGAAAAACAGTAATGGAATTATTGAACTTAACACTTTCCATGCGGCTATTGATTTTACCATACAAAAACAGATTTTTCAGAAATCTTTCAAGATCTATCTGAAGGATTACAGAACCAATACTAGGCATGTTTGTACTTATTTCAATGCATTTCTCATGGTGATTCCAAATATGTTAATAAAATTAAATAATTTTGACATTTTTGAAACATTTTGTGAAGTTTTGGAATGTCGTCTGCAGACGCCTGCTGCGTGGAAAGTCTTAAACCATCCCAATTTTATACCAACCATATTGTTTACGATACTTACAGGGAATCTACCATAGAGGAACCTGAAGGTATAAAACCAGCCTTCATGACGAAACCAAAAGGTGCCAGAGTGGAGGAGGGTCACCCAAAACTCAATTGTGAGTTCCGCCTCATTGCTGCCCCACGTCCGACCATCTCCTGGTTTAGGGATACCGGCGACGGTTACTCCCCGATCGAGGAGAGTGAGCATTTTCATATGAGCATGTTTGCCGATGTACATCTGTATATTGTGACATTGGATATTGTGGACGTCAAACCAGAGGATGAAGGGACGTATAGGATTGAAGCAAAGAACAAGGAGGGTGAAGCCGTGGCAACGGTGCTTCTTGAAGTCAACAGTGAGTGGGGTTTAGTGTATAGGGTGTTTAGTGTTTAGTTGAAGTCAACGGTGAGTGGGGTTTAGTGTACATGTATAGGGTGTTTAGTTTTTATTCCTGTAGGTCACCTCAAACAATAAAATGTATGAACAATGGACCATATAGGCCATGGATAAAATGTTCTGCATGCATGTTGTATGTTTCTAAAAGATCTATAAAATTCTGATTTAAAAAAATAAAATTAAGGAGATTTTCAATGTTTGGAAATTTGACAAATTTGCTGAAAATTTGCCGACAATTTAATAAATCAAAGCAAAACAACAAATGCTCTACTTGATAGTTCCATTCACTTGCAAAGGTTTTATCACCTCATATAGCATACCTAAATCAGTATGTATCGCACTGAAACAGTTACAAAGAGTCAGAACTTTTCTATATAAGCACTGGTGGGTTTTTTCTTGAATCTTTGCGCATGATTATTAATTAGTCACAATTATTATTTTGGCAAAGGAAAACTTCAGGGCATATTTTCGGGTTAGTTGTATTTAAAATTGAATGTGTTAATTTATTCAATGACTTGGGCAACAGTTGCACAAATAGTATGAATTATATCATTGCTGTACTGTCAAAACCGTTTATCTCTATCCGGCCCTTCAGCATGCATAAAATGATACTTCCTATGTGTAACCTTTGGGTGGTGTGCTCTAAACATGTTTAAGGGCCAAATCTCATCTATCAAAACCTTGTAAGTGTTCTTGCCCCTGAACATGTATAAAACATCACTTCCTATGTATAACCTCTTGGGAGTTTAACTTTATACATGCTGAAGGGCCGGAAAAACATGCAAGGTTTTGACATAACAGCAACATGACTAAGTCTGACATTTTATCAAAGAGATTTTGCTGGAGCAGGCAATTTATCAAGTGAAGATATTGAATTACCAAATTGTAACAATTTATTCTTTTTTTTTGTATCTGTATTTGGTGTGATAGTTACTGATATGACAATTTTAAGACTAGGTTGAAGTGTATCATGGGCCTTTTAGGCCACAAAAAAAACCACCTGTTCTACGGGCTCGACCGACCCATCTTTTTTAATTGAAAAAGTAATTGTTTTACAATTTTTGACATATTTTTGCAATTTTTGGAAATATTTTGAAAATGTTGAAATTGTTGAAATTGCTGAAAATTCACCAAAAGTTCCTGACAATTTTGGGGAAAGAACACGCACAAAAATGCCTGACCGACCAACCCTACCTGGGAAGTCCGTTTGCCCGTAGAACAGGGTTTTTTCGTGGCCTTTATAGAATAATATAATAGCACTCATACGAATCTAGCCTAGAGCTATAGTTTTTAAAGTCTAAAATGGAACTTGAGTACTTCAGTAGATCTGCTATAGGGCCATGTAAATCTTGAACCCATACATTGCATGCATCATAGAATAGTACACAAATGCATCTACCATATTCCCAATTCCATAGTATTGAGCTTTTAGCTTTTAGATTGGATTTGACTTTTGTGCCTTATTTACATTATGGAACTATAGTCTGTTTAGTATGTAACTTGACCCCATGTAATATGTGTATCATAGTAAAGCTCCATATATGCATCACCCTCCAGCTATAGTCTGTAAAGTATGAAATGAACCTTTACCCCATGCAATGCATGCATTTAATGTAGTATATGTCAGCATCTATCACAGAGCTAGTGTGTACAGTGTAATATGAGTTTTGACCCCATTAAATGCATGCTTCAAAGTATAGCACTTCATGTACCAACAATCTTTAGCTATAGTCTAAACAATGTAATCTGTTAAGTTCCCTGTGTACATCTGCTGCAGACCTATGGTCTGTACAGAATAAGATGAGTTGTGACCCCATGTAATGCATGATCTGTAGTATACCACCTCACATGTTTACCATCTATTTAATGTAATTTGGAAATAAACCCCATGCATTCATCATTGTATCATGTACATCTACAATAGAAATATAGTCTATAAAGTGTAAAATGTGTCTTTACTGCATCCAATGCATGTATCATAGAATAGCACCTCAAACATATACCATATAGAGCTATAGTAAATGTCTTCTAATATTTTCATCATCTGACTACTGTTACACACTCATGGGAAATCACCAATGGGAAAATTAGGACGCATGAGCCTTATTTCAAAGTCAGTATAAAAAAGTCTAACATTTCCAAATAAAAAATAAAAAATAAAAAAATGCGTCAGTCGGTCTTCGTTGGCCTGTAGTCCTGTAAATATCCACGAACAAAAAAAAACTTGCCCTAAAATGTTGTTATAAAATTGATAATAGATCATGTTCATAAGACTCTCTGGTTAATCTCTTGCTCTTCCATAATGGTTCTAGCCCTGAATTTATCAACCCCTTGAAGCAAAAATTTGATTACAATTTCAGTTGAATTTATATTTAGCATTCCGAATTCCAAATCAGGCCACAATTAGGTCATGTGTACCTTGAACTGTTAATAACCATTAATTAATCAATAATCTGATTAAGTAATCAATAATAATATGTTGTTTCAGTAGCCATCTGGTTCAATAAAATTAGATTCCCATGGCCATGACAAATCTAGAGAACTGTGACATTAATTTTAACTCATAGATAAAATATAAACCCAAGTATATACAGTCCTCAAAATAAGTAACTGACCAGGTAATAAATATACTCTTAACTCCAAAACCATAGCTTCTGCATAAAAATATTAAACAATAAAGTTGTAAAGAAATTTCTCCTCTTTAACTTGATACATTATTCAATAAGATCGGTTAATAATTAAGAACTCAACATTGAAAAGGATAGAACAAAGTGCAGTTTACATTTTAACACTTGGGATTTGAACATGTGGGACAGTGTGACTGGTATGTGTATGGGTTGCATTGATCAATTGATGCATCCCCAATCCCCGTCTTACTATCGAGCAGTGAGTTGTCGCTTCCAGTTAATCAATAATCTGCCTGTTGCTAGTACGAGGCTGCGTGTAGACGAACAAAATGTTAAAATGAAAAACGGCCTTTGTTTTAGTTTAGGGCACATAACTGAGTAAATATTCATTCAATCTTCACGTGTAATGTCTCAAATTAAAAACAAGAAATTTCCTTACAACTTTAGTGTCTAATATTTTTACGTAGGAGTTATTGTTTTGGAGTTGAGAGCATATTTATTACCTGGTCAGTTACTTATTTTGAGGACTGTAGTCTAAATGTTAATCATCTGTTGTATAAATGATGCCATTCTAAGATTGCTCATTGTATGTAGGCCTATATCTGTACAATGATGATATAATTTGATAAAAAATTGATGCTGCCTCATTTAAATTGTTCTGCATATAATTGCTTATCAAATATATCTTTTATATATACGGTACTTTTGAAATAAAGAATTATTTTTACACCTTGTCCTGCATGGTTTGAACCTGTCTATTGCTTTCATATCCATGATGAGAAAGGTATGAGAAAGTGTTATAGTTTGATCAGTTCCATATTGGTGAAGCCTCATTGCAGCAGTGAGTTAATACAGGATGCTGGCGCACATGAAGACAACAAGCCCACTGTGCATCATATGCGTGAACGAGTGCGTCCGACTAAAATCGCGGGCATGTGGCCCTTGGATTATTTGTGCGTGCGGAGAGATAAAAAACAAATATTTCTCGCCAATTTGGAACTGAATAAACTATAGTGCAAGTTGACTCTATATGCCATAGCTGCCTTATGCTGCATGGGATGGAGAAGAAAGGCATATATACAATAGCTGCCGTGACCTTTTGTCTGTTGTTTGACTCACCCTGTATGTGCCATAGCTGCCTCATGCTGCATGGGATGAAGAATAAAGGCATATAAACAAAATAGCTTCCTTCTGTGTTTTTATAAGTTGATATCATGAATAATACACTTGGCAATTATGGCAAATAGAGTTTCCTTTCACTAAACCTCCAATATATACCTCAGCCACTGTTGTCACCTGTCGGCCTATACTTAACACATGGCCATATGTCCATCCATACATTATTATGTTGTATTCAGTAGTGCCTACACTCTAAACAAATTGGACGCCTCAAAAGGTGTTCTGGATATTAACACCAAAATGTGTTCTATGATTTTAAACTTTTATATTGGAAATATTTACACATATTTCATATTTCAAAACATATTTCAGTTTTTCTTGTTTTAACAGTATCCTATATCCAAAAGTATTTGAAAAATATCAAAAACCATAATATTATTAAGGGATTTAATTAATAAATGTTTCCAATATAAAAGTTTAAAATCATAGAACACCTTTTAGTGTTAATAACTTCTGGTTAAAATGAGATTGTAAGGAGGAAGCACCAAAGGAGATAGGGAACAGGGAGCAGTAAGATGTACCCCTCCCCACTCCCTTCCCTGTGTTTAACTCCCCTCTCCCACATTTCACCTCCCCCTCCCCATATGCCAGCCTCCACACTGCCCCCACACTTTCCCATACTCCATCCCCCTACTTCCCCCTCCTGAATTTAGGCAGCACCGCTGATTGTATCATTTCCATACTGCATGTATGCATGTTATAGGAGCTATAATATACATAGTGTAGATGCCATCATTAACAGGTAACATAACTTTTCCTGTATTCAATAATCAAATGTATTTTAACTTTTGTACATTCTCAAACTAACCAATATGTGGTATTTGCTCCATCAAAACCAGGGTGCATGATACACTCTGGCCGTTTTCTTCGTCTTTTATTCTTCTTTTTTTCTTCTCTTCTTTCCATTTGAAGATGTTGACTTGTAAGAAATTAACCCAATTATTCCTGGGTTTATTGTTTTATTAACCATAAGGCGACGAAAAAACACCTGTTCTAAAGGCCTGATGGACCCATTTTTTAATTTGCAGCAACACAATGTTGTTAGAAAATATTGTTGATTTTTTTTTTTTGTGGAAAAATGTTGACATTTTCTTATGAAAAAAATGTAGAAATTTGTTGGCAAATTTTGATTTTTTTTTTAAAACTTGTTTTGAAAAGTTAACCAAATTAACCGACATTTTTGGGAAAAGACAACAAAAATCCTGACCAACCGACCCTACCTGAGAGGTCTGTTTGCCTGTAGAACAAACAGGTTTGGGGATTTGATCGCCTAAAGGGAACATAATGTTGAGCACAGACTGCAAGATTTAGATGAATTGATCTTAATAGGCAACATATATTAATCAAATTTAAGCGGGTTATGACTCGAACGATAGAAATATGATCACTAGGTAAAAGCAAGATAGCACCATTACATGAGACATTAGTCAAGTGGATGGGACATTCTTGCTTTCAGTAATTTCCAGCCAGTTTATATTTGTTTTGTGTAATTTATCCTGGTGATAGTAACTATACAATTTGTTACATATTCAAAAGCGTTCATACCATCCAAGAATGTTTTGACAACAATCATAATTTAGACAGTTTCTCAGACTTTCTACCAATGAAAAATGGCCTGTCATATAAAGCTATCACAAACTTTCATCAAAACTCACATGGTATTTTTATTCTTTTAACTATTCAATAAACATATCAACAACATTAATTTGATAGACAATTTCATACTTTTCAAACAAACAAATTATATAAACTATGACCTGCCATAAAAGCTTATCACATAATGTCATCATAATTCACTTGGGTCCATTCAATATTTTAACCATCCTATAAACATATCAACAACAATAATTTTATAGACAATTTTATACTTGTCTAACAAACAAACCATTTAAACTATGAACTGCCAGAAAAGCTTATTAAATAATTTCATCATAATTCACTTTATTTGGTCGTTTTCATACCATCCTAAAACATATTCACAACAATCATTTGTAGATAGTTTCAAACTCGTTCAACAACAAAAAACCCCAGTAAAACTATGAATTTTCATATGACCCATCACAAAGGCCTTTTGCATAATCATATCATAATTTGATTGGTGAATAATCATCGTTTCTACCGATTTTGCCCCTACTCATAATTCAGGAGAAGAACCAGTGCCTCCACGTTTCATTGAACCGCTCCAATCTCTAACCATCAAAGAGGGCGTAACAAGCCGCTTTGAGTGCCGCGTATCTGGCATCCCAAAACCAGATGTGTCGTGGTTCAAAGACAATGTGATGCTACAGAAAGCTCAAATGACAGAGATGGACCACGATGGCGTGGATAAGTATTGGATATCGCTCAAAGAAGCCCTGCCCGTCGACTCAGGAACTTTCACGTGTATGGCGGAGAATATCGCAGGGAGGAGCATCAGTGGTGCTGAATTACATGTGATTGAAGGTAGGTGTGAGATGTTTAATCATGATTCAACTAGTCCAGTTGATTACTCCAGTAAGTATTTCATACATTACAGTAAGCTTACTTGAAATGCAAATGGCAAGCTTGTTTTACAGCAACCTCCAAACCCAGGGGAGGGGGTTGCATTTGTATTCAAAGGTGGGTATCATGATTTTCTGATTTCTCAAGGAGAGCATGGGAGAATGCACCCCGGGATGTTTGTATTTTTTAACATTCTGAAAAGTAGCCCCCTCCCCCAACCGG
This sequence comes from Ophiura sarsii, assembly GCA_035610835.1. Lineage (NCBI taxonomy): Eukaryota > Metazoa > Echinodermata > Ophiuroidea > Amphilepidida > Ophiuridae > Ophiura > Ophiura sarsii. The sequence continues at coordinate 10,417,213 of CM069459.1, read as the reverse complement.
AGGCTTTCCTTAAGATTCCCTCCTTGGATGTTGTCATTGTACATCTTTTTAGTTGTTTCTTTATGCACGAATGTGATATGGAAAACTTGCTTACAGTGTAGCATACTCAGCCATAGTTGCCATTATTGGTTATGGTAGAATATGTCTATTACATTTGATGTCAAAGAAATAGCAAATGTTGTCAGCAAATGTTGTCAATGTCAATCAATGTTATGTATTTCAAATTGGTATTTTTCTGCACCAACAGAAGCCAGACCAAGTGAAGGTTTCACAACCGACTCAGAAGTCTCCTCAGACTGGTCCAAAGACAGAGAAGATGAACTCGAAGTAGAATTTGAATTCCTTCAGAAGGAAGACGACCACGAAGGAGGAGAGAAGCCCAAATTCATCCAACCTGCCGGCGACAAAGAGGTCAAAGTAGGCGACCTTGCAAAGCTTTCAGTCAAGGTGCTAGGACAACCTCTACCAGAGGTGTCATGGTATAGAGACGGTAAAGTCGTCCAACCCGACAACAGACTCACGATAATGTCAGATGATGAAGGCAATGCTTCGTTGGTGATTGCGCAAGCCACACATGAGGATGATGCAGAGTATCTTTGCAAAGCCATCAATGCATATGGAGTCGCCACTTGTAAAGCTGATATTATTGTGGAAGAAGGTTAGTAGATATTTGATGGGGATTTTTCAGTTTCATCTTGGAAAATATAAGACACCTTATAAAATGATTTAAAGTTGAGATATACAGATTTACATACTTTGTATTCTATGTCCTTTTCAGAAATCAACTTGTAATAAATGCTGCTTCCAAATAAGTTTTCTTACTTTTAATGGGACTCCAGTCCCATAAAACCCATTGAAATCTAATACAAATCCATATAAAATGGCCATTCGAAGCCCATAAAGAGACCATAAGAATTTTTGTTTTGAAAATCCAACAATTCTTCTTCACTAAATGTTCCCTTTCTGATATTTTTTTAAAAATTTATTACAGACAGTACGTATGTCCATGATGCAGGTTTTACATTTTACAATTGATTATAAAAATCCAAATTAACCTTTTTCCAAGCACCTGTGCATGGTGCATGAGGAGAAAAAGTAAACATTAAAATGGGAGAAAATCATGATTTGGAAAATATTGTTGATCGTTTATTTTGAACAGAAATTCTTTTAAGATAGATCAGTAGGTCCTGGATGCAAGGCTCAAGATAACAGTTTTTTTACCGGGAGCTACTTTTTTTCAAAAGTAGCGCCCGGCTCATGGGATTTATTGAGAACCGGGAGCTACTTTCAGTCTACCGGGAGCTAACTATTTATTAAATCCAGCGTGGCATCATTGTCAAATTGAAAATCGATGTCTTGGGCAAGCTTCCCGATCGTCAACGGGCGCTGGTTTGGACAAAATATCAGCGCCCGGTTGTTTATTTTTCAGCATTACCGGGCGTTATTGCAGGAGGACCGAGGGGTAAAAATCGCCCAGTGCCCGCTTATCTTGAACCTTGCCTGGATGAGGTTTTCCTATAGAGCTAGATAAGCAAAAATCTGATAGTTTCTAGCGTTATCCAAAAGTGGTGTACCTGGATCTATATAAAAAATGCCCAGCTGAGCTGACGAGTTTAAATATTGTTTTGTTTACACAATTTTGTTTTAGAAACAAATCTAATAAATAATGTTTTTTCATTACAGACATGGCTGTCAAAATAGAAGAACCAAAGCCAGAACTACAGGCTCCTGGAAAGGAACCGGAACAAACCAGTACTAGTGAAGCCCCCTCGCTCTCATCAGATGAGATCGAGGATAAGAGACCAAAACATTTTGAGGACCAATTAACGACTATAATCGAGAGACTTCCGATCGAGGAGGAGGTTGTCAAGCCGGAGGAGACTCCCAAGGAGGAAGCTCCGGTGGAGGCCGCACCAAGGGATGAAGTTGATAAAGCCGAAGCTCCGGTGGTAGAAGAACCGAAGGAACCGGAAGAGGTGCTAGAAGCTCCTAAATTTGTTGAAGACATGGTGGATATGGAGATTATCAAAGGACATCCAGCAAGATTTGATGTGCAAGTCAGCGGCATTCCAACGCCGACTCTTACGTGGTATAGAGATGGCGTGGAGTTACATCCGGACGACCACTTCTCCATGGAATTCAGCGATGACGAGGGAGTAGGTTCTCTCATCATCAAGGAGGTTACAACAGATGATGATGCAGAGTACACTTGTAAAGCTAATAACAAAGTAGGAGAGACCGTCTCTAAGGCGGATATCTTCTTACAGCCTCTGCGGAAGAAGGCAGAGCAGAAACAGGCCCCGGTGTTTCTGGAAGAGCTTAAACCGTTCACATGCGTGGAAGGTGATAGCGTGAACTTTGTCTGCAAAGTCTTCGGTGTACCTGAGCCGGATATAGTCTGGTACAGGGACAACGTGGAGCTCAAACTCGGACAGAGGTCATCATTGGATTATGATGAAGATGGTGTATGCACTCTGCTTATAAGGGATGTTACTATGGAGGATATCGCGGATTACACATGTAAAGCGACTAACGATGCCGGTGCCGTCACAACGGCGGCACCACTTGTAGTACAAGGTAAATCTGTCGCTCTTGTGTTGATTCCTTACCTGCAAACAATACCATATTGCTTTGCTATTGCAGTTGATTCAGACTAATGCATGATGGGATAGCATTTTCCACTCTTCTGGGATGTTATTTTGGTACTATTGTATCCAGTTGCATGATGGTATATAGACATGTTGATGTGCTTGTATCATATCTGTCATCTCAATCTCTCATGCATGCTAATCTGTAATTAAAAAATGTTCAATTATGAGATCCATACAATTTAATTATAATTTTGGCCAAATAAAAATCTGAAATAAATTTTGCGTCAGGACATTTAAACAAATATAAAATTTAGATAGAAACATTTCTCATTTGATGTTTTCTGTAAATAGATAACTTTTATCCTTCAATAATTATTTTTGCAGCATTACAGATGTATATTTTGTTTATTAGTAGTATTTTAAAATTATCTGTATGAATTCCGTCCATTTTTTTTTGTTGCAACAAAGTATTCTAAAACCATGTGACCTGCTAAAACAAACCTAGGACAAGTCCAATCATGGGTTTGATCTATTTCAGTAGAAATACCCTGAAATGGAGATGTTTGGTAGATGTCCTGTATAAGTATTGAGCGGTGGATATGATGAAACGTAAAAGAGTAAAAAGAATGAAAAATAAACATATGGGATGTTTTTCCAGGGGTGAAGGGGGCAGTTAGCTATTACACTGTGAGCAACTGTGACCAAAATAACATGTTATAAGGGATGTTTTTGAGATTGTGTTACGATACCTGCATAATGCGTCAAGGGCTTTAAAAACTTCTAAAATTAACCATTTTTTAAATAAATGGTACTTTTTCCAAAATCCTGTCCATATTTTATGCGTTTAGAGGTCAAATGGGGAGAAAAGCAGCTCACAAAATCTTCATTTATTGGTGAATCTGGCTTCGGATAAAATACGCATTCAGGGGTTGTATGGTTATTCTTTGGTCACCAATGCTTACAGCGTGATATTTGACTGCCCCACTCATAAAGCATAAAACCTTTCCAATGAGGAGGACATAATGGAAGAAGAAAGGCTTGCTGTCCATTTTAAAAGCCCATACCTAAGCTAGATAAAAAATATGTTTAGGATGATAATAAAAGTCTCCACCTGGATATGAAATCCATCGATGTATACAAACTTGCCACTAGTAAACATGTAGGCAAATAAAAAGTTGTTTGGTTGAACTCAACAGCCTACTTTTTTTCTGATTTCAAATACTTTTAAATTCCAGTTATTTTTTTTTGTTTAAGAACTTTGACATTTTAATTTTTTGCTTATATTTACTCGAATTCTAAACATTTAAAATATATATATATAAGAGGTGTTGAGGACAGCCAATCAATGTATTTGTTGTTGCTGTTGCTGTTTTTATCGGTTGATTCTACAGATTTTCCTGCATGTATACTGACCGTAAAAGTGTTCGTTTTTGTGCTTTCTATTTTCCATTCTCTCTACCCCTTTTAAAAGTTTCTTGTCATAAATTTTACTATTTTGGTACAATGTTTTTCTCAAAAAATGTTAAAATAAATAGTATCATGAAAATTCCCATTGTTACATTCCTTCTTATTATACTAATGTTTTTTTACTTTTTGCCTATTGTAGATTAGTCTAATGTGAGTTTTTGTATCTAAAATTAAATTTGTAACTTCCTCATATCTTTGTAACTTCCTCAACTTTCCATTTCGTCTATTTAAGCAAATAAACAGTTAACACACATAACGTCACCCTACTACAATAACTGCCTAACTCGTATTTTCTAGATTGAGTAAACACAAAAAACAGGTTCCAAGTGTATGTTTACTAACTATTTTTGATAAAAACACCTGGTTTAGAGATAATTGAACCTCTAACAGTGTCACCGGTCAGGGTGGTTAAGTAACGGATAAAAGTGACTTAGGAAAAATGTCTTTTTATCGTCTGGTGAGCTAAATTTGCCTAAAGTGAGTTAGGCAGTTATCGTAAGGCACATACAAATTGTTTGTCTATTTCCAACCTACACTAATGTTGAAAACTGACAAAAATGTTGTTACTATACAAATGAATGAATACTTATACCCTAATTGGAAATTCCAGAAAAAGGTTTGTTTTTCTTCCAGAAATTTTGCTTTCCAAAAATACACTAATATTTTTGTTAAACTGTCTTTACACTTCTAACTTTTAAATGTGATTTATAAAAATGTAAGAAAATCCCATCTACCGACCCTACCCTTTGGAGGAGATCTATGGACAAACAAACTACTTTTTTGTTGTTGGCCTAACAGGTTGATGATATTTCACTATCGTACTCTCCTTTACTCTTCTTTTATCTATTCTATTCTCTATAAATCTATCTTGACCAGTAGCGTAGCCAGACGGGGGCAAGGGGGGAGGGCACTCTGCACCCCCCCCCCCGAAAGGAAGGGAAAGAAAGGGAGAAGAGGAGACAAAAAGAGAAGGAAAGGGAAATGGGAAAGAAAATGGACAGAAAGGAGAAAGGAAGACAGGCAAATTAGTTGAAAATTGCAGGGTTTTTTACATGTGTATGGGGACGCAACGCCTCTCGGTTTGATTGGCTACTCAGATGGTTATGTTATAAAAGCAACCAATCAGAGAGAGTTTTAGTACAACTGCTAACTCAGATGGTTATAAAGTAACAATTGCCATAATACCCTGAAGTGATAAGTATGGAAGAATGTTATCATATTTTATTCTATTGCATACATTTCCATGCATCCTGCCTGCTCTATAATATTTCAATACATTTTATACATTTACTAATCTTTCATTTCACTAATATTGCTTTCATACTAATAAGTTCATAAGTCTTATTGATACTTAGGTTGTAGTGATTTGCAGGTGATGATCTTTCTCAAATATGCGTTCAATTGACTTTAACTCAAATGAAGAACGTCTGGTCATTCAGAGTGATCGGTTGCTAGGAGTTACTGGTTGCTAGGCGTGTTTGGTTGCCATACATGAATGGTTTCTAAGAGTGACAGGTGACAGTCAGGGCCTTCTTAGTATGTATCAGTCACCGAGGCAGTAGCTGCTGAAAGCCTTGCTTAAATATGAAATCCACATGTTAGACTTAGAATAAACCCATTCCAATATTCATCGTGTTGGTTGCCGGTCCATAGTAATATCCCTAGTGTCAGTGTTAGCAAATCCCTTAGGTAAATCACATCAACATTTTCATCATGTGTGACTCTCATTCCCATCCACTTTCTCCGTGTTAGCTCCAGCAAAGATCCTGGAAGGTCCCACCCACTTGACCGTCAAATCAGGGGAAACCATCACTCCCAAGTTTGAATTTATCGGTACGCCTAGACCCGATATCTTTTGGGTGAAGGGAATCAGCGAAGTGGACATCACAGAACGTGTGGTTACTGAGGTAACGGAGGAATATGCTGCACTGACAATATCAGAAGTAGAACCTTCGGACGCAGGGGACTATACGGTTATCGCTGAGAATTCAGTCGGTAGGGATGAGAGGAGGTTTATTGTAGAAATTCATGGTAAGATGATCAGGAATAATTCATACCAGAAATTATTTGCAAAAGTCAGAATATTGGATAGAAACTGCCCAGATTTCCCCCACCCACAACCACCATCAGAAAAGAAGAAAAAAGAAATGAAACTGGCAAATATGTAGGACTTATTTTGATTGAAATCATTATCATTAGTGTCTCTCTTGATGAGTAAAAATAATACCTGAAAACCAGTAATATGATACTTGTATAATATTAAAATTATTCAAAGCTTTGCAAATGGGTCACTAAATCAACCCTTTTGTTTGATTAACATTCAAATCAGGCATTTAATAGTTGAAAATAACCTTAGAGATGACTGACAACTTGGAGACTTGGATAGAAAATCCCTATGAACACTGTATCATCCCTTTCCTCATTTAAGAAATGAGATTCAAAAACCTCAAAAATAACCTGTAATTCACCAACAAGTCCCCATCTTACCCCAACATCCTGCAGATTCACCGGATAGTCCTAGCAGACCCACCGCCACTGACGTCACCACTTCGTCTATTTCCATAACATGGCAAGCGCCCTCAACTGTCCCTGCCAACAGTTACATAGTGGAGCTCTACCTCGTCCCCACACAGACATGGCTCACTCTTACTACCACACAAGTATCAACCAACTACATCGCTATAGACCTACAACCAGGGACGGAGTATGTGTTCAGAATAACTGCATTGAATGATGTTGGTGCTAGTCCGCCTAGCGAACAATCGCAGATTATTATGACCCATAAAGAGTTTGGTAAGTTAAAGTGAAGGCTGATCATCTGGTGTAAGCCACAATTCTGGAAAAATCAAGGTATTCATTGTATGGAGACTTCGATGATAGGTTGTCAAGATGGCAGTTGGCTTTTCGTGAGAAAATAGAGATAAGTTCATACTTGGTTAGAGGATTGTAAGGATCTTTCATCTACATTCACAGTTATGTAACAAGAAGGGGGATAGGGGCAATTCCCCATCCCCTTCATATTGTGAAATTTGTTTGTTGGGTCTGTACATAAGCAGTGATACATGACATAATTGCTGGTAAAAATGTGCATTGGTGTCACTCCCTGGGTCTCAACATTTCCCATGATAGTCCTCATTCGAAGGTATGTCCTTACCACGTCAGTCTGTACCTGATGTTTTCATTATTTAAGGTGTGTTTTCAAATAATCTGTTTTGTGTGTTTGCTAACCTTATATCACATAATTTCTACCATAAACCAGAAAAGAAAATTACTGTATTCTTTTAATTGCACAAAGTTTGGAAACAATTAATTTATTATTATTATTATTATCAAAATAACACTTACTGGTATTGTTTATGATAACAATCTTTCACATTTAAAATAAATAACATTGACCATGTCAATCCTTAAACTTGACTGGGTTTGGTTAAAATGGTTGAAGCTGATGGACTATCAGTAGGAAAGAGTTGCCAGATTCCAAACCCAAACATATCCCTATATATTAATGACTGAAATCCCACCTGCTTTCCTTCCATCCTATCACAGAGCCGGAGAAAGAGCCCAAAGCAGAAGAGATTGTACCCAAAGAAGGTATGCTGACGATTGAGTCTATATTGGAATGGGATATCGTTGGATTTTTAGCCATTTTTGTTGCCGTGTGTTATTTTTTTCTTTTCCTAATCTTATAACACCACCCTGGTCCATTCCTCTATATTTTTATAATTGGTGGCCATTTTGGGTAACATAGTTTATAAATAGGTTGGTGCTGTAAGATGAAAGAAATAATAAACCAAAGGGTATTTTCATGAAAGAGCGATGTATTTAGACACATTGCCTAGGGTTTCAGAACGAAACCCGCTTCCGGCAGCCTGGTGCTAAGCATTGGTTTCCAGTTTCCAATACGATTTATTCCGTTAAAATATACTACCAGGTTCCAAATTGTCGGTTCCTTTCATCTATGCTTAGCACCAGGCTGCAGGAACCAAGATTCTTTCAGAACAACAAAAATTGGGGAAAGGATATGGTTTGGATCATTACACTTTCAAAACTAGGTGGAACCAGACATTAATCTTTGAGGAATGGACCGAGTATGTTTCTACCATAATATTAAGTAGTAAATAGTTGTGTGACTTTAATCCCTGAGAGCTTTCTTTGGGTACTTGGGTAAATGGTGAAATGTGTCAAAATAGGTTGCAATGGGTCACAATGAATTGCAATGTGTCACAATGAGTTGCAACCACACCCGGTCACAGTATCAATCTCACATCACAGTGTTCTACTTTATTTGGCTGTGCAGCAGGTATAATTCAAATAACATAATTGCTCTAAATTGATAATTCTAAACCCCTAGCTGACCAGTTTCAATATATTTAGACCCATCTCAAACCTTTTTGACCCAATTTTGACCAATTTCACATTTTTTCAAATAAAGTACCTGTTTTCTTTCACATTTTTTCAAATAAAGTACCTGTTTTCTTTCATAAAATATTGAGTGAATATGTCATATGATAGCAGTATAATGGAAATTCAGTGTTCCATCCTTTTGCCTTGGGCTTGGAATATATCTGTAAGATTTAACACTTTCCATGCAGCAGGCGTCTGCAGACGACATTCCAAAATTTCATAAAATGTTGCAAAAATGTCAAAACTATTGAATGTCATTACTAATTTTGGAATCACCATGAGAAATGCATTAAAATAAGTACAAACATACCTTGTATTGGTTCAGTAATTCTTGAGATAAGACTTTGAAAAGTTGAGGTTTCTAAAAATTCTGTTTTATATATGGTAAAACTAATAGCTGCATGGAAAGTGTTAATGACAAAATATGGATTGTGCAATAAGACAATAATATGGCATTTATTAGACAATAAGAACCCAAACTATTTGACATAAGACACATATGTGTATAATCAAACAAGTATTATGTATATTTTGGTTGCGCTGTTTAAAACAGTATATAGAAAATAGAAACTACCCCAGTTTTTACAATAAGAAAAGTATTCTAGCTAAATTTGCTGCTATGGTATTCATAAGTAATATTGCCAAAGATCTTTAAAATTCCGAAGGCCAGTTTGCTCTCTAAGTTAGCATATATTCCTTACTATTGGTTGTTTAGTTTTTTACTTCAACATAGATTGCCGCTGTCTGTCATTCTAATTTTAAAAAGGTCATGTTATATCTTATTGTGAATGTACTATAATTGCATCTATAGTCTATTCACTGAAAGATTTCATGTTCATACAACTTTTTGTAATATACAATCTTAATGCATTAAATGCATCCATCCTAGGTCTTTTCCATTTTATGGTGAATGCACTTTAGTAGCTTCAGTCTGTTCAGTATAACTTGAAATTTGACCATGATGCTGAATGATGTCGACTCATTGAATATAATCATGTGATATTCTATTTTGTGATGAATACATTATAGTTTCTTAACCCCCTGGGGTCTACCTGTCTATCTTACAGTGGTTCTGATTGGTTTATTACAAGATGTACTCATATGAATAGCCAATTCAAATGCAGCTTGTAAAATGTTTCACTCCCATCTTTATCAGGGATACAATTATTCTAACATTGTCTCTCATTGGTGCAATAAATGATGTATCCATCTTTTTAACCAATCGGCCGGTAGTTCTCAGGGGATTAACACTTTGCACCAAATTGTTTCTCTACATTCAGTTTCAGCATACATAGTTTTGAACATCAGTAATATTTCCAACTGGCATAAAAATGCTTATCAGGCTTTTATGTTTACAAAAACAAACAAAAAATCTGTTATATGATGGGGAAAAGCTTTGTTTTTCTTCCTACTAGTTTAAAACAATCTTATAACTAGTGAAATAATGTTTTTCCAGGCAGTTTACTGGCACCTTAGACTAAGAATATAGACCTCCTCTTCTCTGTTCATATGACCATCATCTCCATTGTCTACACATAGGACACAGATTATTTGGTGCAAAGTGTTAAACATTCACTTTGATGACAGACTGTACAATCATTTTGCATGTTATTATTTCTTTAGTTAAATAGTATCATTATTTTTATTCATTTGCTTTCATTTTATTTAGATTTTCAGTTCAACAGCCAAATTGCACTTATTTACAAGTAAATCAGGGAAGATAGTTGCTTTTTAGGTTAAATGTATTCATAATATTTTAGTTCATGATATTTTAGTGGTCTTTCAATAAGATATTTAGATGGTACGTATCAACGATAATTTAATAGAAGTGTCAAAAATGTTACGGCAATTGAATACTCATCCATAAAACAGAACACCTATGTGAACAATTTGATCAAAACCAATCAAAAAATTTCAAACTATTCCATTCTTTGGACCAATGTTATTTATTATTTCTGTATCAGCTAAACTGCTCAAAAAAAAATTGGAATATTTTTTCAAGCACAAGGTTTTCAAATATGGCGGAAAATTGTCATTAAGTGTAATTATCATTTAAAAGCTGATGTGTTCATCTTAACAATGATATCCAATTTGAAGCAATCCCTTGTTCCAGTGCTCAGCCACATGCTTGAGAACATGGGGAGGTCGCAATCTGAAAGTGCCAAAATCAACACTATTTTGTGCTTAAAAATCAATAGATCATCACACTACACTGTAGTGGTCAATGTAACACTTCATTAAAAAGACGACAAAGATGTTCTTTTGAACACAAAATAGTGTTGATTTTGACCCATTCAGATTGTGACCTCCCCATGTTCTCAAGCAAGTAGCTGAGCACTGGAGCAAGGGATTGCTTCAAATTTGGTTTCATTGTAAAGATGACACATCAGCTTTACATAGATATATAACACTTAATGAACATATCCCTTGATATTTGAAAATCTTGTGCTTGAAAAAATATTCCAAACTTTTTTTGAGCAGTTTACATTAATGCAGATTGTGATCTTTAGTGCAACTCTATGTAATTCTTAATCATGTGATGGGAGGTAGTGATTAATTTGAACAATAATAATGATCAATCGCAGCTATTATTTTGAACAATGAAAAAATGTTATTTTGTTATTGGCACCGCACAGCACCTCGCACAGAACTGATGAACAATTTGATTTGTTTATGGTTTGATAGCATATTATAATATTATAATGGGAAAAGGATAAATTATGCAAACATTATACACTCTTGCCAAAAGATTTTATAAAAAAGATAATCATAAATTGCCAACTTTTCTACCTCTGGTTGCGGTAAGGTAATCTGTCAGATTTGGTGTATGAAAACTTATACAGGTTGTAAATAATATATATTCATATATAGTTTTATATCAACTCGATATTTTTATAATATTAGTTTAAGGGTAGCTTAGGGTTTTTAAAAGAAAATTGGTTCATTTTTATGCTTATTGGAAATGGTGTTTATCTTCTGATTTGATAACATTTGATAATATTTTGATGAAACTGAAATAATTTTTAACAAATGTAAATAAGCTTTCTTAGTTAAACTTAATTTGATAATTATGCAGTATTTTAGTTAACCATCGATGAAAGTATTTTAACGTATTATTTTCAACAATATTGTACATGTATATAACAATGTATTATACATGCGTGTTTACTATAGACCTATAGATTGAAAATAGTGCTTATGCACAGACGCTGATTATGTTGTTCCGTTTTGCATGATATATTTTTTGTCGTCTGAAATGTTTTTGTGTAATGCAATATTAGCATGTTAAAAAGGAACTAAAACTAACCGATTACTTACTAAATATTACTATAGTTAGTTTAGGATAAGCTGAATGACAGAAACACAATATAGAGAGTTTAACTTTTGAATGCACTATTGTACTAATAACAGGGTTCCTGCAAAGGAAATTGTCATGATATTTTCATGACCAAATTATGAAAATCCATGACCTAATTCATGGTTTGCATGCATCAGCAAAAATTAGCAAATTTTCTTGGGTATCAAAATCACACAAAATTTTAATGTACAGTCATGTACACACATTTTATGCATTTACAAAATGGTCTTTACAAAATTCCATGACTTTCCAGGCCTGGAAAATATAAACAAAATTCCATGACTTTTCCAGGTTGCAGAAACCCTGAATAAGAGATTGAGTTACTACCATAGCAACTAGATCCGATACAAATTGTATGCCCTATCTCATTACGTGAAACGGGCGCCATTTTGAATTTCCATCACGGTGAAATTTGGAGGTATGTCGGTATTTTTCGGAATTACACGAAAAAGAACGAAGGTGACCGCGTACTGGAGCCGTGTCTCTTTCCGTGTTGGCAAATTTAAAATATGCAGAATGAGTGACGCTTTCAGGATGCTCACACATATTTTCCGAAAAATACCGATATACCTCCAAATTTGTCCCCATGGTGTAAAAACAATATAGGCGGTGCATTGGATCTAGTTTAACCCCCTGGGGTCTACCTGTCTATCTTACAGTGGTTCTGATTGGTTTATTACAAGATGTACTCATATGAATAGCTAATTCAAATGCAGCTTGTAAAATGTTTCACTCCCTTCTTTATCAGGGATACAATTATTCTAACAATGTCTCTCATTGGTGCAATAAATGATGTATCCAACTTTTTAACCAATCGGCCGGTAGTTCTCAGGGGGTTAAATATATGGTTACTACACAGTTTATGGATAGCAAGTGTATGGCCTGTATTTTAAATAAATCATCAATTAATCTATTGTGATTTATATTAATTAAGCATGGTATCTGAACTGGAAGTCACATCTATCAACAATTTGCTCATTTGCAGGACTGCAATACGGTACTGCCATGTGCTAGAAACTGGTGTTTTTCCCCTACATTTCAATTTGAGGTTTATTTTCATTGCTGATTTTTCACACACTTCAAACGTCTTATACTACTGTAAAAGTGGAAATATTTGTGCTACCTTTATTTTAACGCTTCCTCGAAAATAATAGCACACAATTATATTTATTTTGTGTATAGGTTTATGTGATGAAACTACAAGTAGCAAATTTAAAAACATGCAAAACAGTTGATAATCTGCAAAGCGTGACAAATTAACCACATGAAAATTACCACTTTTACAGTATCTCAAAATTAACATTGATTTACAAATGTTGATTTATTACTATTTCTGAATCAAATTATGCTTCCAAAAGGAACTCAGTTATGCAAGAAATACATACAATGTGCCTCATTTTGTGCAAAGTTCACTTTTCAGGGTTTCTTAAGTATGAACTAATTAATTTCCATTTCACCCCTTGTCTTAGTCCTATATTTCATAATTTAAAGGGAATTTGTCAGTGCTTTGTCATATTTTTCATATTTATTAGAATCAGTGACGTTATATTCCCTTTATATACCCTTATACTTCAGAAATGTTTTGGCATGTTTTTTTTACTTCACAACAAATATTTCAAATCACAAACATTGCAAGAGATATATAATTGTTTCATGAAAATGTGTACTTTTCTGTTTACAGTATTTTGTTAGTAAATTTTTTTTGTGTGACTTCCAAGTTCCCATAATATAGTAGTATATAATAAGTAAAGCAGCTTTTTAATATATAACATGGTGATTCAGAAAAAAAAAGTTGAACAAGAATGACCAACATTTGAGAATGTTTACAAGTGTGCTTTCTTTGCGTGTGTGTTTTGTTCGTTGAAAATATAACTACATAACTGAAGACCAAAGGCATGTGCAATTTGGTTAACTTTTTACGCATGATCTCACATATTATTCTGATTTTGAACATGTCAATACTAACATTATTAAAACTGTAGGATGGAGAAATCACCACATATCATCACTATTTCTATTTTACACAAACACGTTACCAGGTGGTTAAAAATAAAGTTGACCCAAGTTCAAGGTAACTTTTCAACCACATTTATAAATTTCAGAGAAATTGTTTCTACTTAGTCTTGATCAGCAGTAAGTTTTAAAATTATCCTCAAAAAATGGTACGTTTAGCTTGTTTCGTTTTTCAGATATGATTCATTACAGAAAGCATGCACAAAACTGTCTTGCCCACAGGAGCGTCCTTTTAGTAGAGATGGAATGCACAAAACGGAATTGTCTGTGGGAGCTGTATCGTTAATACACACAATTGTTCACAATGTACTGCTTCCGTGGACAAGTCAGTTTTGTCCATGCTTTATGTATGAACCATATCTGAAGAACTAACCAAGCTAAATGTACAATTTTTTGAGGATCATTCTAAAACTTACTGCTGATCAAGACTAAGTTAACACAAATTATCTGGAACTTTCAATGTGGTTAAGAGATTACCTTGAACTTAGGTCAACTTTTTTTTTAACCAACTGGTATACATCAGGAACAACTATAGAATTCCATTCACTTTTTTGACTGACACTGGTTCATGAGGTATTCCATTCTATTCCAGAAACACTCTAGATAAACAATTATTCCATTTTTCATATATCTTTCAACATAACTATTTTGTTTTTCTAGAAGCACATAGGGCCATATTCTCGTACTAAACACAGTTTTAGCTTAAAACCGTGTCTAACTAGACGTGTGTCTAAATTAAACGAGAGTTTAACTTTTTAACCTGATTTTAAGCTCCGCAAATCTCGTCCCAGAGTGGTTGTGTGTTCACTGTATATGGGTATTCAATTTATTGTAGCCCAAATGGGTTACAATAGATATATCGACCGAAATCCTCAAATGCATGTGTATTTGTAAGACTACACTATCTGCATATCAGCTTGCACAGGGCACCGTTGAGTAATCATTCAAGGTGTAAAATTGGAGCATGTGTTAGGTAAACAAGCGTTAAACTCCGGTGGGGTGGGGGGGGGGGGCACCGACATTGGAAAAGGGTACAGGTATGTGTTGCGCTGAAGACCCCCTTTTCACCCTCTGCTGCAAGCTCTTATGACCCCCCTTTTGAGCCTGCATCAGTTCTTAAGACCCCAATTTTATTGAAAATTCAAAAATTGTGAAATTTTGCGTTTCAAAGCCCTAATTCTTTGAAAATTTTGTGTTTTAAAACCAAAAAAAAAAAATCGAAAATTTGTGTTCTTGCTACTCAAAATTGAACTATTGGCCAGTTCTTAAGACCTACTTTTGTGGACAAAAATCAGTTCCTAAAACCCTATTTTTGTCATAAAATCCACTCAGTTCAGTTCTGTAGCCCCCACCCCCCCCCCCCCCTTTTTGAGACCCTGTGCGGCACACCTCTACCCAAAAAAAAGTTGAGTGCCCTCGGGTTAAACTACCCCCATACCCATGTTTAAAGTTAGACACTATTCAGTGAGTAAGATGCATGTTTAAATTAAACAAATTTTTGAGAATTGCATTTAGTTAAGCGATGTGTTTAAAGTCAAGTTAAACGTGTGTTTAGCTTAGAACCACGTTTAAATACGTACAAGAATGCGGCCCATAGTCTTATATTGGATCCACTGCATTGATAAACAAAATGTAGATACCTTTTCAGTGCAGACAGTAGCCTACTATAGTTTAATCAGTTCCAAATTGGCGAGAAATAATCAGATTTGATTTCTCCGCGCGCAAAAATAGTCCAAGCATACTGCCACAATTATGGCCACGAGCATGTGGTGTTTGTTGCATGTACGTGTCGCACATATGATGCACAGTGCACAAGTTGCCTTCATGCGTGCCTGCATCCTTCTGTATTCATTCACTGCTATTATAGTGGGCTTCGGCAATTTGGAACTGATCAAACTATAGTATGTCATATTGTCCCCCTGGGGGAGGGGGTACTCGGATTTGGTTTGGTCGGGGGATGTGCGGCTGGAATGGAAATTCAAAACCCCTACCCATTTTTAGGGGTGATTTTGGAAAATACGGTACCCATTTCTAGGGGTTTTGCTTCATTGTAGACCCAATTTGCGCAAATTATCGGGAAAATATACCTATTTTTTGTAAATTTTCACGAAAATAGACAAACATTCGCCAAAATAGACCCATTTGTAAAAAGTGACCCATTATTAGGGATTTCCCGGGATTGTCCCATGATTCTTTGCTACATTTGTAAAGATTTTACCTGATTATTTCAAAGATGGAAGTTAAAACTTTGTATAATGAGGCTGAAATACTAAAGGAACAAATTGTATGTATCGGCATTTTAATATCATATTGATGATATTGAGAAAATTATAAATGATTACCCTTCACCTAATTGTTTAATTTTATAACTAATATATTTAAAATTTGACGAATTATTTAAAATTTCCGCCACATACAATTATTTGTTTCTTAGTGTCTAAAAAAGTTAAAACTTCTTTTCCAAGAAGGGGGTCTTTGAGTGAGAAATTTGCCAAATTTTCTGAAAGGTAGGTCCTTGGGTGAGACATTTGCAAAATGTTCTTTAAAATAGTAGTCTTATGGTGAAAGTACTTGCATAAAAAAATGGTCATTGGGTAAGATGGAGTCGGAAAAGAGGGGTCTTAAAGGCATATTATGTGATCTTTTCCAGAGAGCGCCCTCTATTCATGATTTTTTTTAGAAAGTAGATTTTCTTTCAGATTTACATTTCCGATCATAAATCATACATACATTCCAAGTTACAGAGCGATACGATTCCTAATTACCTCAAAATCATGGTTTTAGAGTGAATTTAGAGTGAAAAATATAAACTGTCGGAATCCCGACAGTTTATTTTCACTCTAAAACCATGATTTTGAAGTAATTAAGAATCGTATCGCCCTGTTACTTGGAATGTATGCATGATTTATGATCAGAAATGCAAGAAAATCTGCTTTCTATTTTTTTTCGATGTTGAGGGCGTTCCCTGGAAAGATCACATAATATACCTTTAACTTCCTTAATGACATACACATCACCTCGGGATGGGATTACCCTCCCCTCTCCATGCGGTATACAGAATTTGAATCTTTTACTGCACCATCAAGCAGCTCTAAGATGAAAAAGCATGACATTCATTGAGAGTGTCTATGAAAAGCATATGCTCTACACAAACTCATCAAAATGTATTTTAGATCAAATGTAAGATCAGATTACCTTTAAGGAGGCTGTGAACTCTCAGCATAGCCTCCGTAAAACTGCTGTAACTCCTTCATTGTTCATTTAATCTAAATAAAAGTATACATTTTCTTGAAGAAAAGGGTTCAATGAATCCAACCATGAACATGAAATTGACCTAGTTGTATTATAATCCTAATAAAATTCTCTAGGAATTGGTTTGTTTTTATGAATATCTGATTTATTTTTTGAATTATTGACCAAAAAGTGCCAAAAAATCACATTTGTTGGTACTTTTCGTAGATAATTCAAGAAATAAATCAGATATTCATAAAAAGAAACCATTCCTACAGAATTTTGAGTTATCTTTGCAAAACTTAAAATGGGTCTTATAATTTTCTCCAAAATGGTCAATTTCATGATCATGGTTGGATTCATTGAACCCTTTTCTTCAAGGAAATGATTGCTTTTATATAGATTAAATGAATAATGAAGAAGTTACGGCAGTTTTTCTGAGGCTAAGAGAGGGTCCACACCCCCTAAAATTCGAAAGAAACGATTATGAAATATAAATTTCAGTGTTCTTGACACACATTTAAAGACCTCACCTCTACAATTAAGAAAATCATAAAATTAAATCAATGGATTAGTTAGATTGTCAGTTACCACTCCCCTTCCTGAAAACCTGATATGCCACAATAAAATGTTGAGAGGGTAAAATTTATAGGTCAATAAATGCGTATGCAGTGCACGCGCGCTGATGTTGATGTGTGAATAATGGCATGAACCTGGGAAAGGGAGTGCTATTGTGAGCATATCAACATTTGCGCAAGTGCAGTGATTTGTCTTATTTTTCGAGAAATAAAACCTACGCAGGTATTGACACATTTGTGTCTCTCCAACATACAAACCAACATTCTATTAGCGTTGTCCGCGAGGTATAGAACAAATTTGGTGTAGTTGTAACAAAATAAATGTGTAGAGAGTTTGCGAAATTAAACATCGAAGTGGTCTGTGGAATATAAAGTGATCAACAAATCTAAGTTACGGTACCAAGTGAAGAAAATACTTATATTTGTCAAAATTACAAACAAACAGTGATATTGTTGATTTTCTGTGCTCTGTAATGTGAGATTTATTCATCAAGACATATTAAGCCACACACAAATACAATCCAGATAAAAAGACAGTATAAATACCAGGGGGTACTTGCATAAAGGTATACAAAAAAAAGTGCCTCACTTTTTCTCTCCATAAAAATGGGGTATGATTTTATGCTTGAAAATCCCTACACATGGGTCCCATCAAGCTGTTTTGGGATAGAGAACCCCCGTGCTGTGACCACACGGCTGTTTGACTGTCCGCTTTATAATTAAAATTATGGGATAAAAAAAGATTACATAGCGGCCCCTTTATGGTTTGACCTGATTTAGGTAGCGCTAATGAATACGAGTATACGGTGAAAATTTCAAGAAAATTGTTCGAGCCCTTTTTAAATTATCAGCATTTTCTACTTAACACACATTTTACATGTAACTCTATGGGAAATGTGGCCGATGAGGGCGCTATTATAGTAAATAATAATATTCAAAGCTCTATTTCTCAGAACTGGCACCAACAAATGTTCTGAAATTTCTACAAAAGATGGCCAGTATATTCAGGTACTTGAATCAGTTAAAACCAGAACCGGGCCAGCAAGTTACGGTGTTCTCAGAATAAAACGGACAAAATATGTGGGATCAAACAGCCGTGACCAAAAGGTGCCACCCCCCCCCCCCCCCCCTGCCCCCACCTCTGACTATCATTCATCATTCTGTTGAATCACCCATTCGGTTAAGTGGTTTTACTCCATTTCTATCCAATTTCAAGACGCCATTCAGGGGATCGGAAGCCCCCTCCCCACCCCATCAACAAAAATGACCACAAATGTAACCCTGTTTTTAAGATTGTGTGTATATAGTTAGGTCAACCTTAGTCAAAATGACCCCTTCGTTTTAAGAAGGTAAACAACAACAACAACAACAACAAAATATAGAAATAATTTAAAAAATGGCAAACCTAATTTGGTAGCATTTGAAAGGTAAACAAAGAATACTTAAAAAATGAGCAATGGCGCGGCGGTGCCACTAACAAAGAAACATGAGGGTGGGCAAAGGCAGGACAAAATTATGGTGTGCAAGTGAACATTTTGGGGGCAAGATGTTATAAAAACAGAATGTCTTAAAATACTTCTTTAGGTTATCTGCAAAAAAATATTAACAGTCCATTCTGAAAATCCATACCCAAGCTTGATATACTATAGGATAATGTTCTGAAATTTCCCTACAAAAATGACTTCCATTCTGAAAATCCATTCTGAAAATCCATACCCAAGCTTGATATACTATAGGATAATGTTCTGAAATTTCCCTACAAAAATTACTTCAAACCATATCGCACACATAAATCTGCAAACAGTTATGTTAGTATTCTTAACAACACAATATAATTTGCAACCTGGCATAATTTCTCCATCCTTGCATACATGCTTGAGCATCTTGTACACTAACAAGACAATACTAAACTTACTACATCAAAACCAAATACTTTGATATACTGATTGGGCTGATTTTAGACCCCCTGGAAGACATGACCTAAATCTTCCCCACAGTGTAAATTTCAAATTGGGTTACCTGCATGGGTGACTCCATTTGAAAACTACACTCCCTGTGAGGAAGATTAAGGTCATGTCTTCCATTAGATTGTGTAAGGATTTCAACTGGAATAGCCCAATATTACATTGATTGTCTCAAGATCATGAAGAGGGAATAGTTGTTACTATCCTCCTTGTGAGCAGTCAATATTGATACACATAATGAATAAGAAATGGCTAATGTTTTGCAAACTCTTGAATTGTAAATGTAATGCACTTATCAATTGCAACCCAGGCCCTGGGTGACCCGGGACTAGCTGGGATTTGGGCCAGGATGTACAAATTGACAATGTGACATCCCTGGTTGCAATTGATAAGTGCATAAGTGTTCTGATACAAACCTGTATCTAACGAGACGCTTGCCTGTAATTATTTCATATCAGAAGTCACGGTGGAAGAGGTCACAAAGGTCGTTACTGAGGAAGTGACCGTTACCAAGGAAGAATTCACAGTTGACAAAGCACGTCCATCTTTGATCTCGACAACTCCATTGGAAATTGTGTTTATACCACTTGCCAAAGAAACAGAAGAGGTTGATTTTGCCAAAGCGCCCTCTGTTGAGCTAGCTCCAGAAAAAGTCGAAACTGTCGAAGAAATTACACCGACTGTGTCAGAGCCTATTGAAGCAACACCTGGGGAGGTTACGAAGGAAGAAAAAGTGGAACCGGAAGCACCTGTTACCATCAGAGGTGTACCGGCTGAAGAGCAGATACCAGATGAAGAAAAGGTGACTCCGATAGAGGAAGAGAAACCATCGGAAGCTACTCCAGTAGAGGTTGCTAAGGAGGAGGAAGTCACACCAGAAACCCAGGTGACTGTCAGAGGCATCCCAGCTGAGGACAAGATACCAGAAGATGAGGAAGTGACACCAATTGTTGGAGAGAAACCGGAAGAGGCCATTGTTGAGAAGGTGCCTGAAGAAGAGAAAGCTGAGGAGGTACCTCAACCAGCAGTGTTTACAGCCAAACTTAAAGATGTGGTAAGTTGAATTGAATATAATATAGCAACAATATGCAAGTGCAGGGTTTTAAAAATGAGAGGTTTGCTGACAAAAGTCGCCAGACTGATTGTTTTCAAATTAGGCAAAATGTTGTCTGTTGGCAAAGTGGTTCACAAAGTGTGACATATTCAGTTAGTTTCATAGATTAAAATTAGATCTGGTACGGAGGCCATTTTGTTTTTAAATCAATGGTTTATACCCATTTGTTAGTGAAACTATTAAATGCCAGTTGCCAGACTGATTGTTTTCAAATTAGGCAAAATGTTGTCTGTTGGCAAAGTGGTTCACAAAGTGTGACATATTCAGTTAGTTTCATAGATTAAAATTAGATCTGGTACGGAGGCCATTTTGTTTTTAAATCAATGGTTTATACCCATTTGTTAGTGAAACTATTAAATGCCAGCTGCCGGACGGATTGTTTTCAAATGAAGCATAATGTTGTCAGTTGGCAAAGTGGTTTGCAAAGTATGACATAATCGATGTTGAGTTAGTTTACATAGATATAGAGTTAGATTTGTTATGAACGCCATTTTGTTTATAAATCTAAGGTTTATACCCATTTGGTAGTAAACATCTAAGAATACTAAACTAAAAATATTGAGGTATGAGTATAGAGAAAGTACCATTTGAATGTTATAATAAGTTAAGAAGTTTGTGCAGTGAGAAAAAATAAATCTGAAATTTAGGTTGCTAAGCTGGTTTCCAAGTTAAGCAAAGTCTGTCAGTTGCTCATGTGGTTCACAAAGTTTACATTTGTTATTAAAAACTAAACAGCTCCGATAAATCGATGATACGCCATCAGATATACAACGGAGGTGAAGGAAGTTGGGATACAGGTTGTGTCTTTTATGGGTTTTTTTATTCTTGGGATGTTTTTAAGTGCTCATTCAAAATCAGTACTGGTTCATCGTCAATACATAATTTCAAGGTAAGGCCACAAAAATGACTGTAGAAATGAAAGAACCTGTAAAAAAATTGCCATTTTTTGATAAAAAAACCAAAATATCTGGGTCGGTAATTCATTTGCATGTGAACATTGTTTCACCAATTTCTAAAAAAAATGGGTCGGTCAGGCCCTTATAAACAATTTTGTTTGTGTGGTCTAAACACAAACAAACAAACAAACAAACTATTCAGACCAACTTAGTATAACCTTTGACCCTTTTCTCTCTCGACAGGAATCAACTGAAACTAAGCCAACAAAATTGGTTTGCGAAGTTGCAGGAACTCCACCCATTGACATCACATGGTTTAAGTAAGTCTAGTTTTTTGCTCACACACCTAGTTGTACCAAGGTTATTTTTCGTTGTGCCATTACAGAAGGATAATGCAGGGCAGAATATGGCAAGATCTTCAATAAAAACAATTATTTGAATCATAAATGTGCCGAAAAAGAACAAACAAAATCAACATTTGAGTGAAAATGTTAGTGAATTTCAACAAATTTTCAAATTTTCAAAACATTTAAAAAATGGTTGGAAATTGTCAAAAACATATATTCAACAGGGTTTTTTTCATCGGTAGGCCTTAACTTCCAAATGACTAGGAGATTGTTTGATGTTACATGTGAGCTGTGAAGCTTTGACATGCGGTACTCAGTGATTTAATGTATGGTAGCGCACAGTAAGGGAAGACATTGGGTCAATAACCAATTAATACAATTGTCACTCAAAAATGAACCAAATTGCCGTCAATTTATAAACGTGGTATTATTCATTTTAAGTGACAATTATATTATTTGTGTTGTCTGACTTCAAGTGGGAAGTGTTCAAATTACTTGTAATCAGGGATGTGCGACGTGCCCTAGAGCTCCAGAGGTCCATTGAAGAGAGAAAGATGAGGAGAGAAAAAAATGATTGGCTGATTGGATTGTAATTGCTGTAAGCTGCTCAGTGGTGATTAGGCATGCAGCACAGAGTCACTGAGTAAAAACCTATGAAGAAAATATAGGTCAATAAATGCAGATGTGTTGTTTCGAGAGGAATTGGAAAAATCAATGCACACACACTGATGTTTTTTTTTGTTTTTTTTATTATTAATTTTGTGTGTGCAACATACGAATCATTTCATACCAAAATACCCTTTAAAGCTAACATGTTAACACAGAATTATATAAAGACAATAAAACACATCAATGTGACGTGTTGACAAGAGACAATAAAACAAATACAGACCAGACAAGACACAACAACAAGGCAAGACAAGACAAGACTAGACAGACTTGTGAGAGAGAGATATTTACAACCTTATGCAAACAACATGAAAATATGCAATCATTTAGGAGAAAGTAGGGCATACCAGGTTACAAATATGCTCTTAATTTAAAAACTATAGCTCCTACGTAAAAATATTGAATTATTATTTTGTAAACAAATTCAGGAGTATTTTGTAAGGAAATATCTCCTCTTTAATTTGAGATAGTACATGTGAAGATTTACTGAATATTAACATTCAGTTGATTAGTAAGATGATGATTGGAGATGCTTCAGTTGATTAATGCAGCCCATACACATACCTGTCACACTGTTCAAAATCCATGTGCCAAAATGAAAACTGCCCATTGGTTCATTCTTTTTCGATGTAGCGTTCTTAATCGTTGACTAAGAACAATGTCTTTTATTGAAGAGGAGAAATGTATCCATAATTTTGTAATTTAATATTTGTAAGTTTGAACCATATTTAAGAGTTATGAGCATATTTATTACATGGTAAGTAACTTTTGTGAGGACCATATGGATCTTTAAAGATGTATAGATTTGCTTTTTGCCTAAAAGTTAACATTTCCATGATTTTTTTTCAGGAATGATGAGCTTCTAGTAGCCTCAGAACAATGTGTTCAGACCTTTGAGGATGGTACCGCTACCCTAGAGTTACCACGCAGTTACCCAACAGACTCTGGCGGGTACCGATGTACCGCTGTTAACGTTGCCGGAGAAGATAGCTGTGTATCAGTTCTACATGTCAAGAGTAAGGCAACCAATGTGATGTATTTTTATATGTTTGCTTGTATAGCGGCTTATGTTATTATTGTGTTACAGATGCATTGATTAAAGGGGGGCAATCAGATTGTCATGGGGGTATGGGGGACTTGTCTTCAAAAGTGGATATCATCCTTGCATACACACGTCTGATAATAATAATAACTTGGATTTATAACGCACACTTATCCTTCCTTTTCGTACGCTCCAGGAGCGATTGCCATTATTATTACGCTGTCATTAGGAAATCGTCACAATCATTTCGCTTCATTTACATGGCTGCTGGCTTAGGCGCACATCCATATATATAAACAAGTGAAAGGGGTAGTTTTCCATCCATAGTATGGTTATGTACATGGGTATATCATATAGGATGTCAAATAGCAAACATTTGTTGTAAATGGTTGTTTTTGCGCATGAAATGTTTAAATAATCGTTACCATGAAAATGGAGTGACAAAGTTCTTTGTCTAAATACTGGTTTTTGAGGCTTCTGTGGATAGCAAGACAAATTCTGCTTAGGTG
The DNA here is from genome assembly GCA_035610835.1 of Ophiura sarsii. Lineage (NCBI taxonomy): Eukaryota > Metazoa > Echinodermata > Ophiuroidea > Amphilepidida > Ophiuridae > Ophiura > Ophiura sarsii. The sequence continues at coordinate 10,393,030 of CM069459.1, read as the reverse complement.
ATGGGGGGAAAAACCCTCTTCTACCAACCAACTCATTTTTTCTCATTTTCAAAAAAAATCTTCTTTTTTACACAAATTTGATTAAATTGTTTTTGATTTCGTTAACAATATTTTTGAAATTGTTGGTGAAATTGTTGGATATGTTTGAAAATGTTTGAAAATTCATAATTTTGTTGTTGAAAATTTACCAACATTTCAGAAATTATTTGAAAAACACCACCCCTCCCCCCCCAAAAAAAAACACACTTAACAACCGACTCTTACTGTGAGGTCCATTTTCCAGTAGAACAGGGAGTACATATTGGAATATTAGTATGATATCAATTTGCTACCAGATTGTCACCCTTATCCACCCATTTCACAGGAAGTAGTTAAAATTGATATGATGAAGGCATACTATCACCCCCTTCCTACAGATAATGTTTGGAGGGACATGTACTTAATTCAGACTTGCCAAGTCAATCTTACGACAATTTTCCTGATTTTTAAAATTTGTCTTTACATTTTTAGGACATTTTAAAATTTTGTAATATTTAAGTGTTTTCCACCCATATTTACTAGATTATTTAGATGAAAATACCAGTGATTTGCATTCCTTAGTGCATTTTATGATTTGAAGTATATTCATTTAAATCCAGGAAATATTTTTTTATTTGACGTCACTAAATATAGGCCTACCTGTCATACAGTAATCACAAACCTGTGAGCACTACTGTACCGCACACAAGAGATTCATGCCCGCTTTTATGCTCCTTGACCAGATTTGCGGAATAAAGCGCAATATATATTTGACTTTATTCCATTTCGCATTTGAGCTAGTAGGCTACCCAATGGTTAATTAAGCCTTGTATTTCCAACCTCCCTGTCCGCAACACCCGGATTTCTTTAATTTAACAACATTCGCGTATATCTATTCAGGGGTGTCAAAATTCCTACCATACTGGTCCAGGAGCATGAAACAGGGCCAGAATCTATTGCATGCATATTGTACTGGTACATTATTCTGAAGTGTTTGTCTGATAATCAACAATTATTTGTTTTGGTAATATTAAATGCTGCAATTAATATATCATTATGGACAAATGTTATTTTGTTTATTTGTCTAACAACGCGATACATTGGATGTGAGAAATATGGTAAGAATTCTATGATAAATTTGCTGATAGATTTTTTTTCATACAAAAAGTATTATATTTTTCTTTGCGCTGACAAAAAGAGGCCTACAATTTTTACATATTTGTAACAGACTATTACAAATTTGCATTGGAAGATTTAAACAAATATATTTCAATGAGCATAAAATAGCTAAACAGGTTTTAAAATGTATGGTATTAATTTTGTTTTGGGACAATTGCATTTGTCCAGAATCCACAAAGCCGCCTCGATTCATCGAGACAGCGGAACCAGTCAAAGCAGAAGAAGGAGGACAGGCTGTCTTTAAGATGAAAGTGGAGGGAGAACCCAAACCCAGCGTACAGTGGAGCAAAGGTTGGAAACAGATCACCGATGGAGGGCGCTATGTTGTCACCTACGATGACGACTTGGACGAGGCCATCCTAGCCATTGAGGAATTGGTCCCGACTGATGCTGGGAAGTATACATGTAAACTGATCAGTGATGTGGGAGAGGACAAGGCCACTGTCAGTGTTGTAGTGGTGCAGAAACCTAAGGAGAAAGAAGCACTATTCTCCCTCAAAAAGTAAGATTTATTTATCACTATGTAGATATGAATAGAAGCATATTGGGTTGGATCATGATTTTAGGAATAATTTAGGTATCTTTATCGAACCATGTTATTTGAGCTCCGTAGCTTTCGAGGTCATCACGACCCCTTCATTCAGCGTAAGATCAGAAAGGCTATTGAAATAAGGACACAGAAACCGATCATCAACAGAGACACCGGCTACTACCTACCCGCCATCTACGATGACCTGCTGTCATGTGATCTCCCAAAAAGCGGTCATGTGACAAGTGGAGGGAAGTAAACACTACGCTGAATGAAGGGGTCGTGATGACCTCGAAAGCTATGGAGCTCAAAAACATGGTTTGAAAAAGGTATCTAATTTATTCCTAGATATAAATAGAATTTGGTCTTTCCCTAGAGTGGTCCATATCGACAGAAAGACTAAATTCTCATCATGTATGTTGTCCTAGAGTATCAAGTAGTTTCAAATCAGATACAAATACTGTTATCTGATTGGTCATGAGCCATTTAGGGGTTATGTAATATAAAGCTGTGTTAGGTTGTAAAGCGGGGGGTGGGGGGTACTCGGTGGATCTGAGGTTACATGGATGTGCCGCCAAATAAGGTCGCCTTTTCACATGTCTGGTAAATGGACGACCCCTTATTTTTCTTATTTTCTTGTAAATTTAGTGGTTATACATCAATCCTTAAAAGCTTGTTAGTGGTAAAAAAGTGGTAACAGTGGTAAATTTAATGTGGCAAAACAGTAATTAAATGGTAAATGTTTCGGTCATAGTTCAAAATCCTTGGCATGATATAGCACAACACAATATATCCCACATTGCACAATAGCAGAATGCCAGCATCTGATTGGTTTTTGAAGGTCAGTTAATGTCATCAGTTCCGGGTATCTTGGAGGGAGAGTTTGGATAAAAAACTTCTTTTTTTTCTTTCTTTTTTAAGGGATGGGGGCACGGGTAAGGCAGTTTGACAACATTTGTTGTTTCTCAGTGTCATATGGTGATTTAAGCGAAACACGTTTAAACTGCTTAGTGGGTAAACATATTGACTATTGATTATTTTGACAAATAAGGGATAGTGATTTAGGGTTCACAAAAATAAGGAATAGTGATTTAGGGTTCACAAAAATAAGGGATTAGTGATTTAGGGTTCACATTTTTTGGTGTGTGTGAGTGGGATCTCAGTGTAATTATTGTTGTGTCAATTGTATCATTTTCCACGTTGTGTAGGAATCTAAAAAAGGAGCTATATAAATCCAAATATCCAGGTACTAAGTGCAAGACAAACCTAAAATATTTTTGATTCAACGTTTTCCACGCAGCAGGCGACTGCAGACGACATTCCAAAATTTCACAAAATGTTTCAAAGATTTCAAAATTATTGAATTTCATTACTATATGTGGAATCAACATGAAAAATGTATTAAAATAATTACAAACATGCCTAGTATTGGATCAGTACTCCTTGAGGTAGACCTTGAAAGTTGGGAAAGGTTTCTGACAAATCAGTTTAGTATATGGTAAAACCAATACCTGTGTGGAAAGTATTAACAATATTTTCTGCCTTAATTCTGACTTTCAGAGCCAAGCAAGTCCAGAAAGCCGAACAAAAAGAATGGACTGAAGAGGAAATATTTGAGATACTGAAGGAGGAAACAACTACGCGATATGAGAGCGTTCTCCGCTCTCACGGCATTGTGGATTTCCGTGCTATTCTCAAGTTCAAGGAGATGGTGAAACTAAGACTTGCGGAAGAGGAGAAGAAATTGAAATTGGAAAAGGCACCTGTGGTAGCCGAAGAAGTCCGTAAGTAATATTGTATGAAAGAAACTGATTTGTGAATTGGGATATTTATGCTGTGATTGCTGTAGTCAATTGACCAAAGTGGGTCTTTGGATGACAAATTTCCAACATTTTCCATGAAAGGGTCTTTGGGTGAAAAAGCTGCAACAATTTCTAAAATGCTGGGGACGCTGCATATAAGGTTGATGATTTTCAAAGAAAGTAGGAGACTCGGGGGAGGGGGCTATTTTCAAAAAGTTATAGGGTCTTTGGGTGACATCGATGCAGGAAAGGGGGTTTTAACAGCCTTACATTATGTCTACACCAAATATGGGATTCCCTACATTATGTCTACACCAAATATGGGATTCCCCCCCCCCCCCCCCCCCCCACCGGAATGTTTCCAGATGGTAAAGCCAATACCCCTTTGCCCTTAAAATGGGTAGCCAAATCCCCTCAAGTGACAAACTGGAAAAATGTTTCCTGCCCACCCCTACTCCGTTTAAAAATGTTTCCTGCACACCCCTACTTCCTTTTAAAAATGTTAGGTTATGCCACTGTTGGTGTCCTTTTACCAGAATGACAATATGAATATTATGTGGGATCATTGTAAATATTGAAAATATATAAATCTGGTTATATTATACATCAAAAAGAAGTGTTTCATCACAAAACGTGTACTGCATTTTTCTTTAAAGGAAAGAGTCATAGTTTGAAACAAAGATGTATATCTTGGCCTCTCATCTACCCCTTGAGTATCGTGATGCTGTCTCTTATAAAGTGACATGATATAAATCATTTGTGTTTTTGGCGTATTTCAAAATGTTTGTGATAAGGCGCTTAACATTAAGCTTATGATGCTAGTTTTCGATGCCCCCTACTTTCAATATATTAATGTAAACTTCTGCAAATATGATCAATAGGGTTGTATCCTTGTATTACTTTTCCCTATTTCAAATACTTTTTTATCTGAAATTGTGGAAAATGGATATAACACCTTTTGTGATGAAAACACTTTGGTCCATATGCGTAAAACAAGTTAAACATGATCTAGATTAAGATCTTGTCTAAATGGGTAGACTTACAATAGAGACACTTTTCTAACTTAGCACTTTCCACATGGCTAAACAAAATCTGATTTTGAAGTAATTAAGAAATGTATTGCTCTGTAAATTATACAATATTTTAGTGTCATGATTATAAATGTAATTTGACAACAAAATTGCATTTCTAGGTGAAAAAATCACAGGGCATTCCATGAAAAAGATTGCATAATATGCCTTAAATGTAGGACTATTTTCCATTTAAACCAGATTTCTGATTTAACTTGTTTTGTGCATTCAAAATGCATATATGGACCTTTATACCATATGTTTATTGCACTAATAATTTATAAAAGTAAAAACAAATGTCAATATCATTATGTTTTCTGATGCACTGCATGCCCACCAACACTAGAGTAGTGTTTACTCACTGAAAGGTAAGTTTGAAGACTAGAAACACCTCCACATTTAGCATGAAGGCATGTATGGTAAGCATGTTATTTGATCTTATTATTCAAAATTAGAGAGTAATGGTGTGATTTGTATGTAAAAACACAAATATATTTGATGCTATGCTTTTCATCTTTTTCAACTGCACTGTAAAATGATTTCAACTTTACTACAGAATTGTTTTCGCCTCCACTATCATTTTCAGCTGCATTAAATTTCAACTGCACTATATATAGATGCTTTTCAACTGCACTATATATAGATGCTTTTCAACTGCACTATATAAGGTTATCAACTGCAGTATTAGGTTATAAACTGCACTATATAAGGTTATAAACTGCACTATAAAAGGTTATCATCTGCACTATTTTTTTTCAACTGCACTCAGCTATAAAAGGTTTCAACTGCACTATTAAAGGTTTTTCGACTGCACTATAAAAATAAGTTCAACTGCACTATCAAAGGTTTTCAACTGCACTATAAAAGGTTTTCAACTGCGCTATAAGAGGTTTTCAACTGCACTATAAAAGGTTATCATCTGCACTATTTTTTTCAACTGCACTCAACTGTGCAATTAGTTTTAATTGCACTATAAAAAATGTTTTCAATTGCTCTATAAAAATAAGTTCAACTGCACTATAAAAGGTTTTCAACTGCACTATAAAAGGTTTTCAACTGCACTATAAAAGGTTTTCAACTGCACTTTTAAAGGTTTTCGACTGCACTGAAAAAAGGTTTTTGACTGCACTAAAAAAAGGTTTTTGACCACACTATTTTTTTCCTTCAACTGCATTCAACTGGGCAATTGTTTTAATTACACTGTAAAATGTTTTTAACAGCACTATAGAAATAAGTTCAACGGTGGTATAAAAGTGTTTCAACTGCACTATAAAAGGTTCTCGACTGCACTATAACAGGTTTTCAGATGCATCTTTCAACTGCACTCAATTGTGCAATAAAAATATTTTTAAAAGAATTGCATTATAAAATTGGACTGTTTTAAACCGCATTGTTTTCATCAGCACTATAAACTCTTTCCACCTGCACTATAAAGATATTTTCTTTTGCACTATAAAAATATCAACTATACCATCAAATGTTTTCATAAGCCATTTATTTTCTTCAACTGCACTTTGGAGTGTTTCAACAGCATTAAGATATATGTTACCGCATTGAGGCTGCAATTTAACTGCATGCACCCAAGTTTCAAATTATATTTGGAATGTCTGCAACTGAAGTCTAGAATGCATGCAAATGCACTTGTGAATGTTTTCAACTGCACTTAGGAGTATTTTGTGCTATTGTGTAGAATGTATGCACCTGCACTGGAATGGAATGAAACTGCACTCTTGAATAGTTACCTCTGCACCTGAATGCCTACTGTACTTCTATTTGCAACTGCACTTGTTTCTGCACCAGAATGGCCTTATACATCATACACCATGGAATTATGTGTAAGCAAAACAAGTCAACATGAGGGAATTCCTTTTACATCTTCAGAACCAGTCTTTGAGATCGTCCAAGAGCTTCAACCAATAAAGTCAGAAAATGCCAAAACCATTGAATTTACATGTGCTGTGTCTGACGAACGAGCTGAGGTCAAATGGCTGAAGGATGACAAGGAAGTTGTTGAAGATGGGGTCAAGTTTGAGGTCAAAGCTGTGGAGAAGAAGAGGTCTCTAGTCGTTAAGGATGTGAAACCTGAAGATGAGGGCGAATATACTTGTATGGTTGGGGAGAAGAAAACGACAACAACTCTTGAGGTCCATGAAGCTGTCACGGAAGAAGAGGGTAAGTGAACAATACATTGATTAATGATATCAACTACTTCAGAGTGGCGATGTTGATGTAAGGTAAAGGTGTCGGGAGATGATCATGTGGTTACATGAGCGGCATGCCCATCTCTCAGTTGAAGCGATTGGGCCAGACTCAATACTTTTTCAATGTGTGTGGGTCATTGCAGTAACACCTCCTCCACAGTGAGTCTACTACCTTCCCTGCATTACATAATGTCAGTACCCACAAAAATGTTAACTTAAGAGGTTCAGGGGCTCATGTTCTGAAAATTTGAAGCAGAGTTTTCTGTAGTACCCAAAGATGGCTGGTAAGACGAAACGCTGACAGCCTCTTTAGCTAAAGAACATCAAAGCCTGTAAAGAGATCAGTCTCGGGAGATTAGCTGCTTCAAGATTCAAATGGAGAACTAATATGGATCAACAGCATGAGTCTAAAGTGAGACGTACTTGCAAGTACATTGAGAAACTTATAAGTGATAGTATAATTCATAGCAAAGATTTTCTTTGAAGACATTTGGTTATAGCTACATTTCTTATTCAAGCATTAATTAATTATTGACTAAAATTATGAAGGTAAGTGTTGCAATAGATAAACTTGTATGGTCAACATCAAGCCAAGAGCTGACAGTAATTGACTTGGATAAATTTTGACTGTAAGTCTGCCTAAACATAAAATAACCCTAAAGAAGCATGTACCAGCCTATCCTGTATATGACTTTCAAAATGGTACTAATCCCAATTCCAAGACACAACTATGATAACCAACATAAATACATGTGAATCAAATGAATATTGGCACATGATGGTTTATGTACATGACCATGTAAATCATATCCATCAATGTGGGAGTATAACAATCACTGAAGTTATTTGCCTGTGTCTAACATTATAGCTTCAACATGTGATATATGTAGCAAACACAACTTATGTATTATGCAAATAATAATGTATCGATGAATAAACGGCAAACTAATTTGCCTCTCTACAGTGATTATCTTTGAAATTGCGCCAGAGTTCCAGCCAATCAAAGTCATCCCATCACGCACAATCAAATTAGTGGTCCAAGCCCCTGATACCACCACTCAAGCTACGTGGTTCAAAGATGAGTTGAAACTGGTTCCTGATGGTGTCAAGTATGAAGTGGCTTCTACCGAAAGAAAGCGCTCCCTCACCATTCACGATGTGAAACCAACCGATGAGGGCGAATATGTGTGCGAAGTTGGTACACAGCGCACTTTGACAACGGTACAAGTTACCAAAGAAGTCACGAAAGTGGTGGAAGTGAAAGAGACCAAAGGTAGTTTTTTGTCATTTAAATGGATGGTGTGTTGCAATTGGCTGGTATGGATTTTAGCCTGCATCCTGCACACTCTCAATTTCAAAATACCGTGATATCTAGCAGTTAATATGTTTTAATGAATGATGGATTTAACCTGGCATGAGGTTAAGCCTGTATCCCCAACCCATCAATTCCAAGATACCCTGACATTCAGAACAGATGGTGGGTCTCGAACAGATGGTGGATTTAGCCAAGCATGTAGTTCAGCCTGCATCCCCAAGCCCTCTTATACTGAACACCATTCAACAGTTCTTATTTTTTAGCATGAAGTTCAGCCTGCATCCCTAAACCCTCATGCCCGGCCCATATCTTAATTGAGCAGTGAACAGTGAAGATATCTCGAACAACTGATGGATTTACTTCTGCATGAGGTTTAGCCTGCGTCCCCAAAACCCTCATACCCATATATCACTTAATCTCTCAACAGTGAACACATCTTGACAATATCGATGGATTATTCAGCATGAAGTTTAGCCTGCGTCCCCAAAACCCTCATACCCATATCACCTTTAAGCTGTCCACAGTTATAATGTCTTGACAAAGACAGATGGATTTAGCCTAACGTGGAGTTACACCAAGAAACAAACCTGATCTTTGATTCCCTCACCATGCACACATTTATCCTGCAACCTCCTTGTTTTAATACCTTTTGCAATTGATGGACTTCAAAAGTTCAATTTTATCATATTGAGTCTCGTCTTATCATGCTGAGATACTGCAACCACCTGTTTTTACTTCTTGAACACTACAAATGAAATGTGTTGTTTCTAATATCTAACACCTGTAATTTCATCCTTATTCGAGTGAACACCCTTGTGAATGAATGCTTAAGCCACTTGATGAAATAATATGGACTAACTTCTAAAGAAGCAGTCTCTACTTTCATAAATGATCTATCAAACTCCATTTGTTTAGATTTAGAAAAAAAATATGATGTTTATCTGCATAATTTTCTGTTGTTATTGGCAACAGCAGCTAGTTGTTGACAAATATTGGAACAGTTTGGAGAACATCAATATAATACATTTAGAAACTGGTCTTCTTTTTGTGGTCTTGCGCATCTGCATCTATTGTGTGAATGAAAATTGCATGGGATGAAACAAGAAATCTTAAAAGTATCCCTCCACATTTGCACACTAGAACCAACAGCAGTACATCTTGAACTTGAGCTCCAGGAAGCTCCAAAACCAGAAATGGTAATTTCTCTGGAGACCAGGAAACTACCAACAACTGAAACAGAATCCACGGAGGTGAGACTCTTGCGAGAGGTTGAAATCAAAGAAGCACCAACACGTGACACATCTACCATGAAGATTGAAATGAAGGAGGAACCTAAACCAACTGTTACCATGGTGATTCAGACACCGGAGAAACCAGCAGAAGGTATATATCAAAGATAACTGGATAATGGCATGTGAATGAAGTAATACCTTCCACATTTGTTACACATTCTCTAATTGGTTATATATTCATCTGAGTAAACTAATCAAAATTGAGTTTACATAGACACATAAGAATAACTTGTATACTGTGTTAAGGTGCCTCTGATTGGTTACTTACATTATGTGGTGTCTCTGATTGGTTACTTGCATCATGTATTCGTCAGATTAAGCAATGAAAATTGAGTTTTAGACACTTAAAGAATACCCCTCTTCTGGTTGGTTAATTACATGATATGCTCAGGAGTTACCAATCACAAATATAACCTTCTAGATATCCTTCATAGCATGATTATTACCCCTCCGTAGTATCATTATTCTTGCAATGCATCTGATTGGTCCAATAAACAAACAAAAATCTCTTTATAGCCAATGAAAATGTTTTGTACACACGAGTAGTGCCCTTGGAATTAAGAAGATGATATATTAATTGTGTAAGAAAGCATGTATATTGTTTTCGATACTTCCTAAATAAGCTTGATTGCTTTTACATTTCTCGTTTATAATAATGTAAGTAAGTTTACCTCAAAGCATGGAACGTCTTGATTGAAATTGGTGAATGGAGATACTCTTTCAAATTTACATTCAACAGAAGTAAAACCCTCCGAAATTGTGACCACCACGGTTGAACTTGTAGAAAAACCAAAACCAAAAGAGCTTACAACTCTAGAGCTCCAATTCAAGGATGTTCCTAAACCATTGATTCCATGGCGAGGTCCTGATGATTTCGAAGTTGTCATTGAAAAGTTTGAAGAAATAACGGAAGTATCTGAAGTCACGACGGTTGAGGAGATCACGGTTGTAGAGAGAACGACACCTTCAGTGACTGAAGTACAATTAGAAGTAAAGGAGAAACCCAGACGAGATGTAGCAACCTTGGAGCTTGAATTTCCTGAAGCGCCTAGACCGGAAATTTCTTTGTCGTTTGAAATACCAGAGGAAAGCAAACCTGAAGGTAGTTTGCCTGTTGTCATGGTTACTTATTATTGTTCTTGGATGCTGCAAATATCACAAATTGTTGACGTTTTGATATTTGTTTTGTATAAATCTTCTGACTGGTTGTTATGCTTGCACGTCGCTATGAAGATTACTTATTCTTGTTCATAATGGTTCTTATTTTCTATCGTAACATAACACAGATAATTGAATTGAATCTTATTCGTTGGTATGGTTTACCTATGCTTGAATATCGATACGAACTTTTTTTGCGTTTCTGACACGAGTCGTTATTGGTTCTTACACATGCCATATGCATGCTCTGTCACTCATTCTGTGCGGGATATGTTATGGATTGCACCAAATGTTTGCCAATAATTGAAGTCTTCTTCTTTATACGTTCTTATTATTGTCCTTTTCCCCCAACTAATCAAAATTGAGTTTACATAGACACATAAGAATAACTTGTATACTGTGTTAAGGTGCCTCTGATTGGTTACTTACATTATGTGGTGTCTCTGATTGGTTACTTACATCATGTATTCGTCAGATTAAGCAATGAAAATTGAGTTTTAGACACTTAAAGAATACCCCTCTTCTGGTTGGTTAATTACATGATATGCTCAGGAGTTACCAATCACACATATAACCTTCTAGATATCCTTCATAGCATGATTATTATCCCTCCGTAGTATCATTATTCTAGCAATGCATCTGATTGGTTCAATAAACAAACAAAAATCTCTTTATAGCCAATGAAAATGTTTTGTACACACGAGTAGTGCCCTTGGAATTAAGAAGATGATATATTAATTGTGTAAGAAAGCATGTATATTGTTTTCGATACTTCCTAAAGAAGCTTGATTGCTTTTACATTTCTCGTTTATAATAATGTAAGTAAGTTTACCTCAAAGCATGGAACGTCTTGATTGAAATTGGTGAATGGAGATACTCTTTCAAATTTACATTCAACAGAAGTAAAACCCTCCGAAATTGTGACCACCACGGTTGAACTTGTAGAAAAACCAAAACCAAAAGAGCTTACAACTCTAGAGCTCCAATTCAAGGATGTTCCTAAACCATTGATTCCATGGCGAGGTCCTGATGATTTCGAAGTTGTCATTGAAAAGTTTGAAGAAATAACGGAAGTATCTGAAGTCACGACGGTTGAGGAGATCACGGTTGTAGAGAGAACGACACCTTCAGTGACTGAAGTACAATTAGAAGTAAAGGAGAAACCCAGACGAGATGTAGCAACCTTGGAGCTTGAATTTCCTGAAGCGCCTAGACCGGAAATTTCTTTGTCGTTTGAAATACCAGAGGAAAGCAAACCTGAAGGTAGTTTGCCTGTTGTCATGGTTACTTATTATTGTTCTTGGATGCTGCAAATATCACAAATTGTTGACGTTTTGATATTTGTTTTGTATAAATCTTCTGACTGGTTGTTATGCTTGCACGTCGCTATGAAGATTACTTATTCTTGTTCATAATGGTTCTTATTTTCTATCGTAACATAACACAGATAATTGAATTGAATCTTATTCGTTGGTATGGTTTACCTATGCTTGAATATCGATACGAACTTTTTTTGCGTTTCTGACACGAGTCGTTATTGGTTCTTACACATGCCATATGCATGCTCTGTCACTCATTCTGTGCGGGATATGTTATGGATTGCACAAAATGTTTGCCAATAATTGAAGTCTTCTTCTTTATACGTTCTTATTATTGTCCTTTTCCCCCACAATGCAATGCAAAGCGAATGACCTATATTATCAATTTTACGTTTATCTAAATCCTTGTATATGCATTAAAACGCCACATGTTGTTGCACCGTTTGTATTAAAACATAGCATCATATTGATACAATTTCATCAGATTGCACCGATTATTTTTCTTAGCACGATATAAAATTGAATGCCTAATTTTGTAGCTAAAATTTGTAGCAACTGAGTAAGAGTTCTATACTTTTAGTCTTAGATGTGGTGTTAAAATTTGTATCTGACAGAAGTTGTTATTGACGCAACAGATAAACCTACGGAAGTCGTCACTACTAAAGTCAAACCCAAAGAAAAGCCAACAGAATACGCTACTCTAGAGCTTGAATTGAAGGAAGGGCCGAAACCTATTGAAATAACGATTCCCAAACCATTGATACCATGGCGAGGTCCTGATGATCTTGAAATCGTTATTGAGAAGTTTGAAGAGGTCATTGTCGTCACACCGGAAGAGGGGGTATCTGAAGAGGTCACAGTTGAAGAGGTCACGACGGTTGAAGAGGTCACGACGGTTGAAGAGGTCACGATGGTTGAAGAGGTCACGACGGTTGAAGGGGTCACGATTGTGGAGAGCCCGACACCTTCGGTGACTGAAGTGCAACTTGAGTTTAAAGAACAACCTAGACGAGATGGCGCAACACTGGAGCTTGAATTTCCGGAAGCACCTAGACCAGAAATTACTTTTGAATTTGAAATACCAGAGGAGAGCAAACCTGAAGGTAGTTCGCCTGCTGTCACATTTCTCTTGTCACTTTTGCTGGATGCTGGAACATATCGCAAATTGTTATCATAGTTATTTGTTATGGCAAATTGAATGGCTCTTATGTCGTCTGCATTCACAAAAAGTTGACTTGTTTTATTCTGAAATTTGACATTATGTGCCTGGTTGTGATGCTTGCTGGTCGCTATGAATATTATTCAGGCTCTAGTGATACATGGTGTGCTTATCATCATAGCATATGATACAAAAATAATGCATGAATTCCGCAGATACATTTCACACAGTTCTTATTATGCTTCTTGTATACCGAAATGAAATGTATTCTTGCTTAAAACACGACTCGTTATTGGTTCTTACAGATACAACCAAATGCATGCATTTTTACTCTTTCTGTGCGGAATATGTTATAGATTACACAAAATGTTTGACAATAATTGGAGTGTCTTCTTTATACCTGCTTGTTATTGTCCTTTTCCCCACAATAAACGACCTATTTATTTGTCTGAAAACGTCAATTTTACTTTTATCTAAAACCTTATAATATGCATTAAAACGCCACATTTTGTTGCACCGTTTGTATATATTAAAACATAGCATCATAATGATAAAACTTCATCAGATTGCACCGGTTATTATTCTTAGTGCTTAGCACGATAGTAAATGGAATGCCTAAGAACTCTTTCTCCCAAATACTCATTTTGTAGCTGAGATTTGTAGCAACTGTGTACGAGTTCTATACTTTTGGACTTTTAGTCTTAGCTGTGGTGTTAAACATTTTATCTGACAGAAGTTTTTTATGACGCAACAGACGAAGCTACGGAAGTCGTCACTACTGATGTCAAACCCTCAGAGAAGCCAACAGAACATGCTACTCTGGAACTTGAATTGAAGGAAGGTCCGAAACCTATTGAAATAACGTTTCCCAAGCCATTGATACCTTGGCGGGGTCCTGATGATCTTGAAATCGTTATTGAGAAGTTTGAAGAGGTCAAAGTCGTCACACAGGAAGAGGAAGTATCTGAAGAGGTCACAGTTGAAGACGTCACGACGGTCAAAGAGGTCACAATGGTTGAAGAGGTTACGACGGTGGAAGAGGTCACAATTATGGAGAGCCCGACACCTTCAGTGACTGAAGTACAACTTGAGTTTCAAGAAAAACCTAGACGAGATGGCGCAACACTGGAGATTGAATTTCCCGAAGCGTCTAGACCAGAAATTACTTTTGAATTTGAAATACCAGAGGAGATCAAACCTGAAGGTAGTTCGCCTGCCGTCACACTTTCTCTTGTCACTTTTGCTGGATGCTGGAACATATCACAAATTGTTATTATAAATAGTTGTTATGGCAATTTGAATGGCTCCTATGTCGTCTGCATTCACAAACAGTTGGCTTGTTTTATTCCGGAATTTGACATGTGCCTGGTTGTGATGCTTGCCGGTCGCTATGAATATTATTCTCGCTCTAGTGATACATGGTTTCTTATCATCACAACATATTGTACCAAAAACAATGCATGAATGCTGCAGATGATACATTTTACACCGGTTCTTTTTATGCTTCTTGTATATTGAAATGAAATGTATTCTTGCCTCAAAAAACGACTCGTTATTGGTTCTTAAACATACCAAATGCATGCATTTTCATTCTTTCTGTGCGGGATATGATGTTATTTTACACAAAATGTTTGACAATAATTGGAGTTTTTTCTTTATACCTTCTTGTTATTGTCCTTTTCCCCACAATGCAATGCAAAACAAACGACCTATTTATTCGTCTGAAAACGTCAACCTTACTTTTACATTTTGTTGCACCGTTTGTATATATTAAAACATAGCACCATATTGATAACATTTCATCAGATTGCACCGGTTATTTTTCTTAGCACGATAGTAAATGGAATGCCTAAGAACTCTTTCTCCCAAATACTCATTTTTTGTAGCTGAGATTTGTAGCAACTGTGTACGAGTTCTATACTTTTAGTCTTAGCTGTGGTGTTAAAATTTGTATCTGACAGAAGTTTTTTATGACGCAACAGACGAAGCTACGGAAGTCGTCACTACTGGAGTCAAACCCAAAGAAAAGCCAACAGAACATGCTACTTTGGAACTTGAATTGAAGGAAGGTCCGAAACCTATTGAAATAACGTTTCCTAAACCATTGATACCTTGGCGAGGTCCTGACGATCTTGAAATCGTTATTGAGAAGTTTGAAGAGGTCAAAGTCGTCATACCGGGAAAGGAAGTATCTGAAGAAGTCACGATGGTTGAAGAGGTCACGACGGTTGAAGAAGTCACGATGGTTGAAGAGGTCACGACGGTTGAAGAGGTCACTATTGTGGAGAGTCCAACACCTTCAGTGACTGAAGTACCACTTGAGTTTAAAGAAAAACCTAGACGAGATGGCGCAACATTGGAGCTTGAATTTCCGGAAGCACCTAGACCAGAAATTACTTTTGAATTTGAAATACCAGAGGAGAGCAAACCTGAAGGTAGTTCGCCTGCTGTCACATTTTCCCTTGTCACGTTTGTTGGATGCTGGAAGTATCACAAATTGTTATCATAGTTATTTGTTATGGCAATTTGAATGGCTCTTATGTCGTCTGCCTTCACAAAAAGTTGGCTTGTTTTATTCTGGAATTTGACATGTGCCTGGTTGTGATGCTTGCTGGGCGCCATGAATATTATTCTGGCTTCTAGCGATACATGGTTTTCTTATCATCACAACATATCGTACAAAAACAATGTATGAATTCTGCAGATAAATTTCACATCGGTTCTTTTTTATGCTTCTTGTATATCGAAATGAAATGTATTCTTGCCTTAAACACGGCTAGTTATTGGTTCTTACAGATACCAAATGCATGCATTTTCACTCTTTTTGTGCGGGTTATGTTATGGATTACACAAACTGTTTGATAATTATTGGAATTTTCTTCTTTATACCTAATTCTTGTTATTGTCCTTTTCCCCACAACGCAATGCAAAACAAACGACCTGTTTATTTGTCTGAAAACGTCAATTTTACTTTTATCTAAATCCTTATATATGCATTAAAACGCCACATTTTGTTGCACCGTTTGTATATATTAAAACATAGCATCATATTGATAACATTTCATCAGATTGCACCGGTTATTTGTCTTAGCACGATATAAAATTGAATGCCTAAAAACTCTTTCTCCCAAATACTCATTTTTGTAACTGAAATTTGTAACAACTGTGTACGAGTTCTATACTTTTAGTCTTAGCTGTGGTGTTAAAATTTGTATCTGACCGAAGTTTTTTATGACGCAACAGACAAAGCTACGGAAGTCGTCACTACTGGAGTCAAACCCAAAGAAAAGCCAACAGAACATGCTACTTTGGAACTTGAATTGAAGGAAGGTCCGAAACCTATTGAAATAACGTTTCCCAAACCATTGATACCTTGGCGAGGTCCTGACGATCTTGAAATCGTTATTGAGAAGTTTGAAGAGGTCAAAGTCGTCATACCGGGAAAGGAAGTATCTGAAGAAGTCACGATGGTTGAAGAGGTCACGACGGTTGAAGAAGTCACGATGGTTGAAGAGGTCACGACGGTTGAAGTGGTCACTATTGTGGAGAGTCCGACACCTTCAGTGACTGAAGTACCACTTGAGTTTAAAGAAAAACCTAGACGAGATGGCGCAACATTGGAGCTTGAATTTCCGGAAGCACCTAGACCAGAAATTACTTTTGAATTTGAAATACCAGAGGAGAGCAAACCTGAAGGTAGTTCGCCTGCTGTCACATTTTCCCTTGTCACGTTTGTTGGATGCTGGAAGTATCACAAATTGTTATCATAGTTATTTGTTATGGCAATTTGAATGGCTCTTATGTCGTCTGCCTTCACAAAAAGTTGGCTTGTTTTATTCTGGAATTTGACATGTGCCTGGTTGTGATGCTTGCTGGGCGCCATAAATATTATTCTGGCTCTAGCGATACATGGTTTTCTTATCATCACAACATATCGTACAAAAACAATGTATGAATTCTGCAGATAAATTTCACATCGGTTCTTTTTTATGCTTCTTGTATATCGAAATGAAATGTATTCTTGCCTTAAACACGGCTAGTTATTGGTTCTTACACATACCAAATGCATGCATTTTCACTCTTTTTGTGCGGGTTATGTTATGGATTACACAAACTGTTTGATAATTATTGGAATTTTCTTCTTTATACCTAATTCTTGTTATTGTCCTTTTCCCCACAACGCAATGCAAAACAAACGACCTGTTTTTTGTCTGAAAACGTCAATTTTACTTTTATCTAAATCCTTATATATGCATTAAAACGTCACATTTTGTTGCACCGTTTGTATATATTAAAACATAGCATCATATTGATAACATTTCATCAGATTGCACCGGTTATTTGTCTTAGCACGATATAAAATTGAATGCCTAAAAACTCTTTCTCCCAAATACTCATTTTTGTAACTGAAATTTTGTAACAACTGTGTACGAGTTCTATACTTTTAGTCTTAGCTGTGGTGTTAAAATTTGTATCTGACAGAAGTTTTTTATGACGCAACAGACAAAGCTACGGAAGTCGTCACTACTGGAGTCAAACCCAAAGAAAAGCCAACAGAACATGCTACTTTGGAACTTGAATTGAAGGAAGGTCCGAAACCTATTGAAATAACGTTTCCCAAACCATTGATACCTTGGCGAGGTCCTGACGATCTTGAAATCGTTATTGAGAAGTTTGAAGAGGTCAAAGTCGTCATACCGGGAAAGGAAGTATCTGAAGAAGTCACGATGGTTGAAGAGGTCACGACGGTTGAAGAAGTCACGATGGTTGAAGAGGTCACGACGGTTGAAGTGGTCACTATTGTGGAGAGTCCGACACCTTCAGTGACTGAAGTACCACTTGAGTTTAAAGAAAAACCTAGACGAGATGGCGCAACATTGGAGCTTGAATTTCCGGAAGCACCTAGACCAGAAATTACTTTTGAATTTGAAATACCAGAGGAGAGCAAACCTGAAGGTAGTTCGCCTGCTGTCACATTTTCCCTTGTCACGTTTGTTGGATGCTGGAAGTATCACAAATTGTTATCATAGTTATTTGTTATGGCAATTTGAATGGCTCTTATGTCGTCTGCCTTCACAAAAAGTTGGCTTGTTTTATTCTGGAATTTGACATGTGCCTGGTTGTGATGCTTGCTGGGCGCCATGAATATTATTCTGGCTTCTAGCGATACATGGTTTTCTTATCATCACAACATATCGTACAAAAACAATGTATGAATTCTGCAGATAAATTTCACATCGGTTCTTTTTTATGCTTCTTGTATATCGAAATGAAATGTATTCTTGCCTTAAACACGGCTAGTTATTGGTTCTTACACATACCAAATGCATGCATTTTCACTCTTTTTGTGCGGGTTATGTTATGGATTACACAAACTGTTTGATAATTATTGGAATTTTCTTCTTTATACCTAATTCTTGTTATTGTCCTTTTCCCCACAACGCAATGCAAAACAAACGACCTGTTTATTTGTCTGAAAACGTCAATTTTACTTTTATCTAAATCCTTATATATGCATTAAAACGTCACATTTTGTTGCACCGTTTGTATATATTAAAACATAGCATCATATTGATAACATTTCATCAGATTGCACCGGTTATTTGTCTTAGCACGATATAAAATTGAATGCCTAAAAACTCTTTCTCCCAAATACTCATTTTTGTAACTGAAATTTTGTAACAACTGTGTACGAGTTCTATACTTTTAGTCTTAGCTGTGGTGTTCAAATTTGTATCTGACAGAAGTTTTTTATGACGCAACAGACAAAGCTACGGAAGTCGTCACTACTGAAGTCAAACCCAAAGAAAAGCCAACAGAACATGCTACTCTTGAGCTTGAATTGAAAGGTCCGAAACCTATTGAAATAACGCTTCCTAAACCATTGATACCTTGGCGAGGTCCTGATGATCTTGAAATAGTTATTGAGCAGTTTGAAGAGGTCACTGTCGTCACACCGGAAGAGGAAGTATCTGAAGAGGTCACAGTTGAAGAGGTCACGACGGTTGAAAAGGTCACGATGGTCGAAGAGGTTACGACGGTTGAAGAGGTCACGATTGCGGAGAGCCCGACACCTTCAGTGACTGAAGTACAACTTGAGTTTAAAGAAGAACCCAGACGAGATGGCGCAACACTGGAGATTGAATTTCCCGAAGCGCCTAGACCAGAAATTACTTTTGAATTTGAAATACCGGAGGAGAGCAAACCTGAAGGTAGTCTGCCTGCTGTCATATTTCTATTGTCACTTTTGCTGGATGCTGGAGCATATCACAAATTGTTATTATAAATAGTTGTTATGGCAATTTGAATGGCTCCTATGTCGTCTGCATTCACAAACAGTTGGCTTACTTTATTCTGGTATTTGACAGTATGTGCCTGGTTGCGATGCTTGCCGGTCGCTATGAATATTATTCTGGCTTCTAGTGATACATGGTTTGCTTATCATCACAGCATATGATACAAAATCAATGCATGAATGCTGCAGATAAATTTCACACCGGTTCTTCTTTTTATGCTTTTTGTATATCGAAATGAAATGTATTCTTGCTTTAAACACGACTCGTTATTAGATCTTACACATATCAAATGCATGCACTTTCACTCATTCTGTGTGGAATATGTTATGGATGGCACAAAATGTTTGACAATAATTGGAGTTTTCTTCTTTATACGTTCTTATTATTGTCCTTTCCCCACAATGCAATTCAAAACGAATGACCTAAAACGTCAATTTTACTTTTTATCGAAATTCTTTATATATAGGGGCCTATGCATTAAAACGCCACATTTTGTTGCACCGTTTGTTTTTAAACATAGCATCATGTTGATAAAACTTCATCAGATTGCACCGGTCATTTTTCCTAGCACGATATAAAATAGAATGCCTAGAAACTCTCTCTCCTAAATACTCATTTTTGTAGCTGAGATTTATAGCAACTGAATAAAAGTTCTACACTTTTAGTCTTAGCTGTGGTGTTTACATTTGTATCTGACAGAAGTTGTTTTTGACGCAACAGACAAAGCTACGGAAGTCTTCACTACTAAAGTCAAACCCAAAGAAAAGCCAACAGAACATGCTACTCTAGAGCTTCAATTGAAAGAAGGTCCAAAACCTATTGAAATCATGTTTACCAAACCATTGATACCTTGGCGAGGCCCTGATGATCTTGAAATAGTTATTGAGAAGTTTGAAGAGGTCAAAATCGTCACACCGGAAGAGGAAGTATCTGAAGAGGTCACAGTTGAAGAGGTCACGACGGTTAAAGAGGTCACGATGGTTAAAGAGGTTACGACGGTTGAAGAGGTCACGATTGCGAAGACCCCGACACCTTCAGTGACTGAAGTACAACTTGAGTTCACAGAAAAACCCAGACAAGATGGCGCAATACTGGAGCTTGAAGTTCCGGAAGCACCTAGACCAGAAATTACTTTTGAATTTGAAATACCGGAGGAGAGCAAACCTGAAGGTAGTCTCTCTGCTGCCACATTTTCTCTTGTCACTTTTGCTGGATGCTGGAACATATCGCAAAGTGTTATCATAGTTATTTGTTATGGCGATTTGAATGGCTCTTATGTCGTCTGCATTCACAAATAGTTGGCTTGTTTTATTCTGGAATTTGACATTATGTGCCTGGTTGTGATGCTTGCTGGTCGCTATAAATATTATTCTGGCTCTAGTGATACATGGTTCTTATCATCACAACATATCGTACACAAACAATGCATGACTTATGATTTGGTGGTGTGTTTATCGTCCTTCATTATGCTTGTACATCGATTTGAATGTTAATACAATTGTAATCATAAATCGTTGCCCGTTCATCATTTGAATGTGTCATGTAATTTCTAAGTTGTTGATTTTTTCTTTTTGACATGTTCTTGTTTTTATATTGATACATTTTTCATTTACAATTGAAAATGACACTACGCTGTTAAAACATGTTTTCTTTGCACTTGGAAAAATCCTTTCATTTATGTCACAATGCATGTATTGTTCATTGCTTCAATGACCTCATTCGCCACATATACAGTAATAATCTCTAGAAAAGATTCGTTCTGAAAGCGTTACTTCCGAATCCATCTGTATGTAGCATGCGACCTACGAAAGCCTTCATAGGCTATGTCATCCGTGTAGTACGCACGCTCCACTACTATTTGATGTGCCCTGGCTGTGCTCATGCTGTGCCCGAGGCTAGGGCCTGCAATTTGGATCCCTCATCTTTAAAGTTGGCGGCCATAATTAAAGCATATAGGAAATAGGAACTCAACCATCTAAATAACTGTGCATTAATTAACAAATTTGAATTCATGCCAATATTTATTTTAGAAGCTCCAAAGCCTTCAGAGATTGAGGAGGCATATTGCGAATGGGAATACCCGGAGGAACTCCAAGCCGCTGCGGAACAGTTTGACGAGTCAATAAAACCAGAAACGACAGAACTTCATTTCCAAATTGAGGACAAACAAAAGCCTAAGCCTCAAGAGATCACAATGAAAATCCAAGTTCCTGAAACTCCAGAGCAAGGTAGCGCAAGTGGATTGAGCATGGAGGGATATGTCTTGTGCTTTCTTTTTCGAGGGGTGACTGGGAAACCATATTGCAAGTGGTTTTTAGCATGGACACATGTAATGATATTTCTTGTGAGGCATTAAAAAGTGTGATATAGCCACTGTGTCTAGTACTTCATGATCGGACTTGCTTTTGATGGATGGTTTGTAGCAATCTGAATGTTTTACCTAGTTTAAGAAAACTGTGATTTTCCCTACCCTTTCTTACCTCAATGTGATAAATGGACCTCCTAATTTATCACTCACCGTTTTGAATGCTTACCTTGCCCTTATCCACATACCCTTTATGTCTTGCTTGCCGAACAACATTTCAAATGGTCTCATAATTAGAAGTAGATTTCATATGTGGATTGATCTTAATGCAAGTCAACATTTTCATGGCATGTTATACAACATTGGAGTGTGAAGTGTATTCATTAAGGTTCCCCAATGATATGTTTAAAACAGGCATGGAAAACGATTCACCATAAGCATGAAATGGATGATAATGACGCAATGAATTGCTTTTATCGCTCCAATCCTCCACTGTGTGTTTCCAAGCAAAGTACTCACGAAATCCCAAAGCACCGATACTACAAAAATGGCTGACATTTCTTTGAAATGGCTGAAACTTATAAAATGGCTGTCACTATCTTGAAATGGCCTATGTGTCTACGACGCACGGACCGAATGGATTTTCTGCGATGCACTATCTACACTAAATGGCTGCAATTCACCGTTAGCATGGATTGGAGAGAAATAATAATGGCGACATTTCATAAAACATGATGTTTTATTGATGATGCAGATCTTTCGGAGACCGTCTCACCGCAACCAATGCTGTTTGCAGCGTTCAGGCCAACAGACGAAGTTGTTCAACGTACTGTCGAAATTGTCGAAACCGTGGAACAAGTCGTTGAGAAAGTTGAAGAAATTGAACAGCCCGAGACAACTGAAACTACCACTGAGGAGATAGTAGTTGTTGAAGAGACGACACCAAAGACAGTGGAAGAGATTGAAATTGAAGTGCAAGAGCAACCAACTAAAGTCAAGGGCTTGCTACAGTTTAAGATTCCACAAGGTCCAAAGCCGACTGTCACCATGAAAATTGCTATTCCGGAAAAGGACCAACCTTTAGGTAGCTTTCCATTGATTTATTTTGATCATTGATTGCATATATAATCGTAAAATATTAGGTTTGATCAGATTTCCCAGGACTGAGTCATTGCTCGTTGCTATGCATGACACGTTGTACACATGCGCACACTTTGTATTTCCAGTATGTTTTCTTTTGTGAGATGTCATGTGACGCGGGCCGATCTTGAGATCATGAATGTCGTTCAACACTTTATACTATGGTTCTAGAATTGTGTTTCAGAATGTTAGAATAGAAAAGGTCGCGTAGTTCATCCTCTTTCAAAACCCTTACATGATATCTTTTCGTCAAACGTGATATATGTTGTATGTAAAAAAAAAATTGTTCAGTCCATAATTTTCGAACGGAATAATGGTATTAACATCATCAATCAAGCTGTAGTAATATTATATGATATGTTAAGTAACTGGTAAGTTAATACTAGACAAATCCTTCCTATCTTCTATGTTTACGCGAGAATGCTACACTTTTGTCCACCGTCAGCATTAAAAGATGGCGGCTATAGGGGGTCCAGATAGGCTCATACCACAAACATCACCATTATTGATCCTATTCCGTTCTCTTTCTGTGTATCATCGTCATTGCTACAAACAGACCAGAACGGTTCGCCTCAACCAATGTTCTTCTCGGCATTTAGACAACCAGAAGGCGCGCCAGAAATTCTCACGCCAAGCACTCGTTCCCTCGAAGAATTTGAGATAGTCTCAAAAGAATTTGAAATAATAACAACGCCCTCTGTTCCCGAAGAAATTGAAACTACAGTGATTACAGACGTGAGACCACGTGAGATGGACAAATCAATAGTGGAACCCGGTTTTGACGAGCAACCAAGACCACAGGTCACCTTGACGATTGAAGTGCCGAGTAAAGATGAAGGTACATGTTTGCAATGCTAGGCATGCGTTTTTAAGCCAACAGCGAAGCATGGAGCATGTTTTTCTTAGATTCATGTTTCTTATTTCAGATTTAAGTCGGACGAAAGCATGCACTTGAAATGCAAGACATTACTTTTATCGTATGAAGGAGAACAAAAAGGGGTGTTAGGAATGTTATGTTGAGCAAATGTATATAATTTAGGCCTACATATTCTTTTCTTCCCATCATGATTTATGAGCGCACAGTTTAGATTAGTTTTTCTCCGCAATCACAGAGGTTACACAAGTAGAAATTTAACTTCCAGGTGAGCGCTTTGAGTGGATTATCTTCTGAGCCAAACTTGTAAAAGTATTTGCTTATATTTACTTGACACAACATTGTCACAGGTCGAGAATCCCCTCCAGGAATGTTCTTCGCGGCATTTAGGCCAACAGAAATAGAAACCAAGGAGGACTTTGACGTTGTTACAGAGGAAATGATTATAAAACACCCTGATGAAATTGTAGAATCCACGACAGTCGCAAAGCCTCAAGAGGTTTCCCGTATAACTGTGGATAGTCGTCAGGAACCGGAGAGAACAACCGCTGAACTAATCTTCGGGGAGAGTCCCAAGCCAACTATCACAATGAAGATTATGGTTCCAGATTCGGTTAAACCGGTTGAAGGTGTTCCAGATTCCGTTAAACCAGTTGAAGGCGTTCCAGATTCATTTAAACCAGGTAAAGGTTTTCCACATGCTGCTAAACTTAGTGAAGGTTCTCGTTTTGAATGCTGCATCCGGAAGAGAGAAAAACAATACAGAATATAAAGCATGAAAACCCACCTGATGCTTTTTGGATCCAGTTGAGTCATGCCTTTTAGAATTAGTGATTGCTAGTGATATGAACAATTGGATGGGGATTCTGAAGTTTTCTATGAATAGGACTATTTTTTATCTTTGCACATATCTTTCTACTTCTATATCGCACACTTCTTATACATACGGTATTTCTACCTTGTATTGCACACACCCATCTATCAGTCTTTTGCCATCTTCTTCTGTAGATCAATTTAATACAATGTAGTACTTAGTAAAATGTCATGCTATGGTTTACATATTCCTGCATACGTTACCTTTAAGCACTGAGCACACTCCTCTACGCTCGAACTCTTTGCACTCTCACATATGCGTAGTAGCTCCACCACAACAAAATGACGCAGCCTGATTGGTGAACGGTGGTCAACGCTTGCGCTCAGCGTTGGTGCGTTGTGGAGTCTGCTGCGCCCTTTAGGTCACGTATTGCGTAACTGCACTTTTAAACCAAAAAAATCTTCCAACTTCAAATACACATTCAATATTTGCAATAAAGAATGCTGTAGTAGTTAGAAAATAGCAAATCCAAATGAGTCTGTTGAAGACAATGTGTTTACGAATGTCACTTGATTTTCGAGCACTTTTTGATTTTAACAAGCCAAAGACACAACCTCGGCTACTACCCGTAAAACATATAATTTGCATAATCAGTCTTTGCATCACTTAAAGGTAAATTTTGATATTATATTATACTAATCAGATACGACCGAATCTGACAAACTCGAGAAACCAGGGGTTCTAATACCTCTTCAACTGCAAGTGGCAGACCTGCCAAGTGAAACACCCGATAAGACAACAGTTGTAGTACAACGAGTTCGTAGGGTTGTTACAGCGACGGAAATAACAGTTGAGGAAATTCCTACTGAAGAGATAACAGAATTTGTGTTTGATGAGACCAGTCCTGTTCCTTCAGAGATGGTAGTGGAATCACCTGAAGCTCTCCAAACAACAACAATAACTGCTCCTAAAGCAAAGAAACCAACTTCTCCGTGGGAAGCGCCTGAAGATCTGGAAATTGTATTTGAAAAAATTCAAGATGCACTGAAGCCTACCATAGAAAAGGTGAAGCCAGATGAATCGGTTACAGAAGAGATTGAAGTCTTACCCGCATATGCTACATCTACAGCTCAACTTGCTTTGTACGAGACTCCAAAACCGACTGTTACTATGACATTCAAGGTTCCAAAAGGATTGGAAATAGAAGGTATTAACCAGTTTGCCAATCGGAATGAAGTATTATCTTATGATTTTCCAAATGCATTGTATTTCGCCTTGCATAGATGGAATGGTTGGTAAAAGCACAAATCTTCCAGGAATTATTGGCTAGAAAATATATCTGACATGGTTTTACGCATGACGTTTGAGATTCCTTAAGATTAGAAGGTACAACCCTATTTCAGCATAAAGGAATGAAAATAGTATGTTACAATATGCTTAACGTATTGTAATTTGGCTTGCATATATTATATGGCTTGACTGGTACAGGTAGGTAAAAGTACCCATGAATATCTCCCTAGACAATTATAATGTCTCTGTCATGATTTTACGCATTACGCCAACAAAGCTTTAGACAATAGTATGTTTTTGAATGCCTATGAAGATTGCAAATGACATGGCCACATTGTATCGCTTTTGATAAAAGTTGAGAGTGCTGATATTATTTTTTGCTGAATGAAAAAAACCCACCTTGATTGAGTATAAATAGCGTTATAAGATATACCGTATCCCGATAAAGATCCATCATTCCCGCAATGCATTCATGGTGATTAGGATACCATGTTTGAGCATGAGTGCGATTATTGTTGTTAGTGGTTTTTTCAATGGAAAGTTGAAGGTTTCCATTATATGGACGTTTGATATGAGATTTGATGGCTAGATTAATTTGGATATTGCACGAGTTACTTTCTTATTGATTGCAATAGTCTACCGCTTGAATACCATATCGTATGAAAATGAATATCATCGTTGTTCTTTATTCTGATATACGTGTATACCCAAATACCAATGATACAAATGCTGTTTTCTTGATAGAAATCAAACCAATAAATGTGCCGGCAGAATTCTTAGAACATCGAATCACTCCTGTTCGTCTAGAAATTGAAGATTTGCCGACGGAGGTCATTGAACCTGTTTCTACTGAAACTCCGGACAAAACAATAGTAGACGTACAGCGAGTTCGTAGAGTTGTTACATCAACGGAAATAAAGGTTGAAGAACTCCCAAGTGAAGAGATAACTGAATATGTATTTGACGAGTCTAGCCCTTTCCCGTCAGAGATGAGAGTTGTCACACCATTGGAAGCTGTTCCTGGTATTCGCCGAACAAAAACTATTACTGCTCCTAAAGTTCATGAACCAACTTCTCCATGGGAAGCGCCTGAAGATTTTGACATTATCTTTGACAAGACCCAAGAGACACAGAAGCCTACCAGGGAAATAGTGAAGCCAGAAGAATCGGTTACAGAAGAGATTGAAGTCTTGCCGACGCATGCTACATCTACGGCTCAACTTGCTTTGTACGAGACTCCAAAACCGACTGTTACTATGACGTTCAAGGTTCCAAAAGGATTGGAAATAGAAGGTATTAACCTGTTTGCCAATTGGAATGAACATACCGTATTATCTTATGATTTGCCAAATACATTGAACTTTGCCTTGCATAGATGGAATGGTTGGGAATAGCAAAACGCTTCCTCGAATTATTGACCCGAAAATATATATTTAGTCTGAGATGGTTTTACGCAATGCGCCTGAAAATTCCATGACAATACAGATTGTGAATGACATGACCACGATGTTTAGCTTTGGTTGAAGGTTCAATTTTTGTTTTGTTGTATAGCTGAATTGGGGGGAAACTTGTTTGCACACGAATAGCAATATAAATTATTTTTTTCCCGATGAAAATAAAATATTCCTGCATTAAGTTTGTAGAATTTGAGTTGCTATGTACATGATGTATGAGCATGAGTGAAAGTATGCAATGTTGTTCGACGTTCATACGATAATTCATGGTAATGTTTTCGTTTGAGAGTATGGGAAGACAATCGTCTTAAAAGACGACTGCTTCATGTAAGTTATTGCTGGCAACCTGAATTTGTTTTTGCGATAGTTATTTTTTTATGGATTACAATAGCCTGCTTTTTAAATGCCTTATCGTATGAATGGTTTTTTTCTTGATTCTTTTATTTGTACAAATATCCATGATACAAATCTTCTTCTTTTGATAGAAGTCACACCAGAAGATATACCGGCGGAATTCATAGAAAACCGCGTCACGCCTCTTCATCTAGAAGTTGAGGATTTCTTAGAGGAAATCATCGAAGATGTTGTAACTGAAACTCTAGACAAAACAACAGTTGAAGTGCAACGAGTTCGAAGAGTCATTACAACGACGGAAATACAAGTTATGGAGCTTCCAACTGAAGAGATAACAGAATTTGTGTTTGATGAGACCAGTCCTATTCCTTCAGAGATGAGAGTAGAAATGCTAGCAGAAGCTGTTCCTGAAACCCGCCAAACAATAACTGCTCCTAAGGCAAAGAAACCAACTTCTCCATGGGAAGCGCCTGAAGATTTGGAAATTATATTTGAAAACCTCCAAGACATACAGAAATCTACCAGAGAAATGGTGAAGCCAGAAGAATCGGTTACAGAAGAGATTGAAGTCTTGCCGACATATGCTACATCTACAGCTCAGCTTGCTTTGTACGAGACTCCCAAACCAACTGTTACAATGACATTCAAGGTTCCAGAAGGAATGGAAATAGAAGGTACAAACCTATTTTGTATAATGGAATGAATAGGAATAGAGAAGAGTGCTATCTTTTTATTTTGCTCAATGCATTGTACATGTATTTTGCCCGGCATATAGGAATGGCCAGATTACATGAATTAGCAAATCTTCCAGAAATATCTGAAATTTGTAATGTGTCTGAATTGATTTTACGCATGAAGCTTACAAATTCCTTGACGATGGTTTGTAAGTAAATGCCGATACAGATTGTGAATGATACGTTCATGGTGTTTAGCTTTGGTTGATGGTTCCATTTTTGGTTTTTTGTATGGCTGAATGGGGAAAAACGCGCCTGGTTTGAACACGAATAGCAATATAAAATATTTTTCCCGATGAAAATATGTAGAATTTGAGTTGCTATGTATAAGCATGAGTGAAAGTATGCAATGTTGTACGATATTCATACGATAATTGTTAGTCGTGTTTTCGTTTGAGAGTATGGGAAGACAATCGTCTTAAAAGACGACTGCTTCATGTAAGTTATTGCTGGTAACCTGAATTTGTTTTTGCGATAGTTATTTTTTTATAGATTACAATAGCCTGCTTTTTAAATGCCTTATCGTATGAATGGGTTTTTTTCTTCTTGATTCTTTTATTTGTACAAATATCCATGATACAAATCTTCTTCTTTTGATAGAAGTCACACCAGAAGATATACCGGCGGAATTCATAGAAAACCGCGTCACGCCTCTTCATCTAGAAGTTGAGGATTTCTTAGAGGAAATCATCGAAGATGTTGTAACTGAAACCTCTGACAAAACAACAGTTGAAGTGCAACGAGCTCGAAGAGTCATTACAACGACGGAAATACAAGTTATGGAGCTTCCAACTGAAGAGATAACAGAATTTGTGTTTGATGAGACCAGTCCCATTCCTTCGGAGATGAGAGTAGAAATGCCAGCAGAAGCTGTTCCTGAAACCCGCCAAACAATAACTGCTCCTAAGGCAAAGAAACCAACTTCTCCATGGGAAGCGCCTGAGGAATTGGAAATTGTATTTGAAAAAATCCAAGACGCACTGAAGCCTGCCACAGAAAAGGTGAAGCCAGAGGAAACGGTTACAGAAGAGATTGAAGTCTTACCCACATATGCTACGTCTACAGCTCAGCTTGCTTTGTACGAGACTCCAAAACCAACTGTTACTATGACATTCAAGGTTCCAAAAGGATTGGAAATAGAAGGTATTAACCTGTTTGCCAATCGGAATGAAAATATTATCTTATGCTTTGCCAAATGCATTGTATTTTGCCCTGCATAGATGGAATGGTTGGGAATAGCACAAATCTTCCAGGAATTATTGGCTAGAAAATATATCTGACATGGTTTTACGCATGACGCTTAAGATTCCTTCTTTGGTCTTGACGATAGTATGTTATTTATAGACAACAAAAAATATTGCAAGTGACATAATGCTTAGGTTTGTTTAAAGGTTCATTATTTTTACCGTATCGTACCGTATAAATGAAAGAAAGAAACACCCGTGTTTGAGCATGAATGATATAATCACATATTTTCCGATGAAGAACCAATATTCTTGCAGTAAGTTATGTAAGTTTAACTGCTTTAAAGCATGATTTGCATTCAATATTAAGTTAAAAAATGATTGCTCATGAACGAAAATACGAGGTTGTTTTAAGAGGGTTGTTTGATGAGCATTGATTTCCGGTTAGCCAAGTTTTATTTTGCAAGAGTGTAAGAGTTACTTTCTGCCTGGATGCCTTACCGTATGAATGGCTTTGTTTTTCTTGATTCTTTTATTTATACAAATACCCATGATACAAATGTTCTTCTTTTGATAGAAGTCAAACCAGAAGATATACCGGCGGAATTCATAGAAAATCGCGTCACGCCTCTTCATCTAGAAGTTGAGGATTTCACAGAGGAAATTATCGAAGATGTTGTAACTGAAACCCCAGGCAAAACATTAGTTGAAGTGCAACGAGTTCGAAGAGTCATTACAACGACGGAAATACAAGTTAAGGAGCTTCCAACTGAAGAGATAACAGAATTTGTGTTTGATGAGACCAGTCCTATTCCTTCAGAGATGAGAGTAGAAATGCCAGCAGAAGCTGTTCCTGAAACCCGTCAAACAATAACTGCTCCTAAGGCAAAGAAACCAACTTCTCCATGGGAAGCGCCTCAAGATTTGGAAATTGTATTTGAAAACCTCCAAGACATACAGAAGCCTACCAGAGAAATGGTGAAGCCAGAAGAATCAGTTACAGAAGAGATTGAAGTCTTGCCGACATATGCTACATCGACAGCTCAGCTTGCTTTGTACGAGACTCCCAAACCAACTGTTACAATGACATTCAAGGTTCCAGAAGGAATGGAAATAGAAGGTACAAACCTATTTTGTATAATGGAATGAATAGGAATAGAGAAGAGTGCTATCTTTTTTTTTGCTCAATGCATTGTACATGTATTTTGCCCGGCATATAGGAATGGCCAGATTACATGAATTAGCAAATCTTCCAGAAATATCTGAAATTTGTAATGTATCTGAATTGATTTTACGCATGAAGCTTAAAAATTCCTTGACGATGGTTTGTAATTTAATGCCGATACAGATTGTGAATGATACGTTCATGGTGTTTAGCTTTGGTTGATGGTTCCATTTTTTTTTGTAAGGCTGAATGGGGAAAAACGCGCCTGGTTTGAACACGAGTAGCAATATAAAATATTTTCCCTGATGAAAATATGTAGAATTTGAGTTGCTATGTATAAGCATAAGTGAAAGTATGCAATGTTGTACGATATTCATACGATAATTGTTAGTAGTGTTTTCGTTTGAGAGTATGGGAAGACAATCGTCTTAAAAGACGACTGCTTCATGTAAGTTATTGCTGGCAACCTGAATTTGTTTTTGCGATAGTTATTTTTTTATGGATTACAATAGCCTGCTTTTTAAATGCCTTATCGTATGAATGGTTTTTTTTCTTGATTCTTTTATTTGTACAAATATCCATGATACAAATCTTCTTCTTTTGATAGAAGTCACACCAGAAGATATACCGGCGGAATTCATAGAAAACCGCGTCACGCCTCTTCATCTAGAAGTTGAGGATTTCTTAGAGGAAATCATCGAAGATGTTGTAACTGAAACCTCTGACAAAACAACAGTTGAAGTGCAACGAGTTCGAAGAGTCATTACAACGACGGAAATACAAGTTATGGAGCTTCCAACTGAAGAGATAACAGAATTTGTGTTTGATGAGACCAGTCCCATTCCTTCGGAGATGAGAGTAGAAATGCCAGCAGAAGCTGTTCCTGAAACCCGCCAAACAATAACTGCTCCTAAGGCAAAGAAACCAACTTCTCCATGGGAAGCGCCTGAGGAATTGGAAATTGTATTTGAAAAAATCCAAGACGCACTGAAGCCTGCCACAGAAAAGGTGAAGCCAGAGGAAACGGTTACAGAAGAGATTGAAGTCTTACCCACATATGCTACGTCTACAGCTCAGCTTGCTTTGTACGAGACTCCAAAACCAACTGTTACTATGACATTCAAGGTTCCAAAAGGATTGGAAATAGAAGGTATTAACCTGTTTGCCAATCGGAATGAAAATATTATCTTATGCTTTGCCAAATGCATTGTATTTTGCCCTGCATATATGGAATGGTTGGGAATAGCACAAATCTTCCAGGAATTATTGGCTAGAAAATATATCTGACATGGTTTTACGCATGACGCTTAAGATTCCTTCTTTGGTCTTGACGATAGTATGTTATTTATAGACAACAAAAAATATTGCAAGTGACATAATGCTTAGGTTTGTTTAAAGGTTCATTATTTTTACCGTATCGTACCGTATAAATGAAAGAAAGAAACACCCGTGTTTGAGCATGAATGATATAATCACATATTTTCCGATGAAGAACCAATATTCTTGCAGTAAGTTATGTAAGTTTAACTGCTTTAAAGCATGATTTGCATTCAATATTAAGTTAAAAAATGATTGCTCATGAACGAAAATACGAGGTTGTTTTAAGAGGGTTGTTTGATGAGCATTGATTTCCGGTTAGCCAAGTTTTATTTTGCAAGAGTGTAAGAGTTACTTTCTGCCTGGATGCCTTACCGTATGAATGGCTTTGTTTTTCTTGATTATTTTATTTATACAAATACCCATGATACAAATGTTCTTCTTTTGATAGAAGTCAAACCAGAAGATATACCGGCGGAATTCATAGAAAATCGCGTCACGCCTCTTCATCTAGAAGTTGAGGATTTCACAGAGGAAATCATCGAAGATGTTGTAACTGAAACCCCGGACAAAATAACAGTTGAAGTGCAACGAGTTCGAAGAGTCATTACAACGACGGAAATACAAGTTAAGGAGCTTCCAACTGAAGAGATAACAGAATTTGTGTTTGATGAGACCAGTCCCATTCCTTCAGAGATGAGAGTAGAAATGCCAGCAGAAGCTGTTCCTGAAACCCGCCAAACAATAACTGCTCCTAAGGCAAAGAAACCAACTTCTCCATGGGAAGCGCCTGAGGAATTGGAAATTGTATTTGAAAAAATCCAAGACGCACTGAAGCCTGCCACAGAAAAGGTGAAGCCAGAGGAAACGGTTACAGAAGAGATTGAAGTCTTACCCACATATGCTACGTCTACAGCTCAGCTTGCTTTGTACGAGACTCCAAAACCAACTGTTACTATGACATTCAAGGTTCCAAAAGGATTGGAAATAGAAGGTATTAACCTGTTTGCCAATCGGAATGAAAATATTATCTTATGCTTTGCCAAATGCATTGTATTTTGCCCTGCATAGATGGAATGGTTGGGAATAGCACAAATCTTCCAGGAATTATTGGCTAGAAAATATATCTGACATGGTTTTACGCATGACGCTTAAGATTCCTTCTTTGGTCTTGACGATAGTATGTTATTTATAGACAACAACAAATATTGCAAGTGACATAATGCTTAGGTTTGTTTAAAGGTTCATTATTTTTACCGTATCGTACCGTATAAATGAAAGAAAGAAACACCCGTGTTTGAGCATGAATGATATAATCACATATTTTCCGATGAAGAACCAATATTCTTGCAGTAAGTTATGTAAGTTTAACTGCTTTAAAGCATGATTTGCATTCAATATTAAGTTAAAAAATGATTGCTCATGAACGAAAATACGAGGTTGTTTTAAGAGGGTTGTTTGATGAGCATTGATTTCCGGTTAGCCAAGTTTTATTTTGCAAGAGTGTAAGAGTTACTTTCTGCCTGGATGCCTTACCGTATGAATGGCTTTGTTTTTCTTGATTCTTTTATTTATACAAATACCCATGATACAAATGTTCTTCTTTTGATAGAAGTCAAACCAGAAGATATACCGGCGGAATTCATAGAAAATCGCGTCACGCCTCTTCATCTAGAAGTTGAGGATTTCACAGAGGAAATCATCGAAGATGTTGTAACTGAAACCCCGGACAAAATAACAGTTGAAGTGCAACGAGTTCGAAGAGTCATTACAACGACGGAAATACAAGTTAAGGAGCTTCCAACTGAAGAGATAACAGAATTTGTGTTTGATGAGACCAGTCCCATTCCTTCAGAGATGAGAGTAGAAATGCCAGCAGAAGCTGTTCCTGAAACCCGCCAAACAATAACTGCTCCTAAGGCAAAGAAACCAACTTCTCCATGGGAAGCGCCTGAAGATTTGGAAATTGTATTTGAAAACCTCCAAGACATACCGAAGCCTACCAGAGAAATGGTGAAGCCAGAAGAATCGATTACAGAAGAGATTGAAGTTTTGCCGACATATGCTACATCTACAGCTCAGCTTGCTTTGTACGAGACTCCCAAACCAACTGTTACAATGACATTCAAGGTTCCAGAAGGAATGGAAATAGAAGGTACAAACCTATTTTGTATAATGGAATGAATAGGAATAGAGAAAAGTGCTATCTTTTTTTTGCTCAATGCATTGTACATGTATTTTGCCCGGCATATTGGAATGGCCAGATTACATGAATCAGCAAATCTTCCAGAAATATCTGAGATTTGTCATGTGTCTGACTTGATTTTACGCATGAATCTTTATAATTCCTTGACGATGGTTTGTCATTAAATGCCGATACAGATTGCGAATGGCGCGGCCATGATGTTTGGCTTTGGTTGGAGGTTCAATTTTGGTTTGTTGTATGGCTGAATGAAAAAATCCCCGCCTTGTTTGAACACGAATAGCGATATAAGTTATTTTTCCCGATGAAAATAAGATATTCCTGCATTAAGTTTGTAGAATTGAGTTGCTATGTATAAGCATGAGTGAAAGTATGCAATGTTGTACGACGGTCATACGATAGTTGCTGGTAGTGTTTTCGTTTGAGAGTGTGTGAAGACAATCTTCTTAAAAGACGGCTGCTTCATTTGAGTTATTGCTGGCAACCTAAATTTGTTTTTGCAATAGTTATTTTCTTATGGATTACAATAGTCTGCTGTTTAAATGCCTTACCGTATAAATGGCTTCGTTTTTCTTGATTCTTTTATTTATACAAATACCCATGATACAAATGTTTTTCTTTTAATAGAAGTCAAACCAGAAGATATACCGGCGGAATTCATAGAAAACCGCGTAACGCCTCTTCATCTAGAAGTTGAGGATTTCTTAGAGGAAATCATCGAAGATGTTGTAACTGAAACCCAAGACAAAACAACAGTTGAAGTGCAACGAGTTCGAAGAGTCATTACAGCGACGGAGATACAAGTAAAGGAACTTCCAACTGAAGAGATAACAGAATTTGTGTTTGATGAGACCAGCCCTATGCCTTCAGAGATGAGAGTAGAAATACCAGTAGAAGCTGTTCCTGAAACTCGCCAAACAATAACTGCTCCTAAAGCAAAGAAACCAACCTCCCCGTGGGAAGCGCCTGAAGATCTGGAAATCGTATTTGAAACATTCCAAGACATACAGAAGCCTACCACAGAAATTGTGAAGCCAGAAGAATCGGCTACAGAAGAGATTGAAGTCTTGCCGACATATGCCACATCTACAGCTCAACTTGCTTTGTACGAGACTTCCAAACCAACTGTTACTATGACATTCAAGGTTCCAGAAGGAATGGAAATAGAAGGTACAAACCTATTTTGTATAATGGAATGAATAGAAATAGAGAAAAGTGTTATCTTATTTTTTGCTCAATGCATTGTACATGTATTTTGCCCGGTATGTAGGAATGGCCAGATTACAGGAATCAGCAAATCTTCAAGAGATATCTGAAATTTGTAATGTGTCTGAATTGATTTTACGCATGAAGTTTAAATATTCCTTGACGGTGATGGTTTGTCATTAAATGCCGATACAGATTGCGAATGGCGTGACGATGATGTTTAGCTTTGGTTAAAGGTTCAATTTTTGTTTTGTAACATGGCTATATCATGGCTATATGGCTGAATGGACAAAAATGCCTTGCTGTAATACGAATAATACTATAATTTTGTTTCCCTCTTTATAAATCAAATATTCCGGCATTAGATTCGTAGAATTTGAGTTGCCATATTTAAGCAAGTATGAAAGCATGCAATGTTTTACGATACACCTACGATAATTGTTGGTAATGTCTTTGTTTGAGAGCCTTAAAAGACGGCTGCTCGATATTGCTAGCTTCCCAACCTTTTTTTTTTGTGCAGTACTAGTAGTTATTTTCTTATGGAATACAATAGTCTGATGTTATGCCTTACCATACGAATGGCATTTTTTGTTCTTGATTATTTAATCATACATTGATTACTTGATTCTTTTATTCATACAAATATCTTTGATACAAACGCTGTTTTCTTGATAGAAATCAAACCACTAGATATACCGTCGGAATTCCTCGAAAAACGCGTCACGCCTCTTCATCTAGAAGTAGAGGATTTGCCAGAGGAAGTAATGGAAGCTATTACAACTGATATCCCAGATAAAACAACTGTTGAAATTCAACGAGTTCGCAGGGTTATTACAGCAACGGAAACAAAGGTTGAGGAAATTCCGCCTGAAGAGATAACAGAATTTGTGTTTGATAAGTCTAGTCCTGTTCCCTCCGAGATGGTAGTGGAAATACCAATGGAAGCTGTTCCTAAAACTCGTCAAACACAAACTATAACCGTTCCTAAAGCAAAGAAACCAACTACTCCCTGGGAAGCGCCTGAGGATTTTGAAATCATCTTCGAAAAGACCCAAGAGACCCAAAAGCCTACCACAGAAATTATGAAGCCAGAAGAAACGGTTACAGAAGAGATTGAAGTCTTACCAACATATGCTACATCTACAGCTCAGCTTGCTTTGTACGAGACTCCAAAACCGACTGTTACTATGACATTCAAGGTTCCAGAAGGAATGGAATTAGAAGGTACACTTCTCTATTTGGTCAGCGGAATGAACGTTTATCTTATATTTGCTTAATGCATTTTATTTTGCCTTGCATATATGAAATTGCTGGAATTATGTAGGTGTAGAAATTAAGATTCAAGGTATAATTGGCCAGAGAATTATGTTTAGCATGGTTTCCGCTTGACGCCAAGAAAATCCTGGATGATGTTAGTCATTGCTTATAAAGATTGCAAATGACATGATCATGATGTATAGCTTTCGTTAAAAGTTCAATAGTTTATTCCAGGTTGTCTGCCGCATGGATGCCGTTATGTATAAATGGCGTTGCTTGTCGTGACTGCAATCTATACATAGTTCAAATACCCATAATGTCAATGTTGTTTTCTTGATAGAAGTCAAACCAGAAGATATACCGGCGGAATTCCTAGAGAAACGTGTCACGCCTCTTCATCTAGAAGTAGAGGATTTGCCAGAGGAAGTAATCGAAGCTATTACAATTGATATCCCAGACAAAACAACTGTTCAAATTCAAAGAGTCCGCAGAGTTGTTGCAGCAACGGAAATAAAGGTTGAGGAAATTCCGCCTGAAGAGATAACAGAATTTGTGTTTGGTAAGTCTAGTCCTGTTCCCTCAGAGATGGTAGTGGAAACACCAATGGAAGCTGTTCCTGAAACTCGTCAAACAAAAACTATAACCGCTCCTAAAGCAAAGAAACCAACTACTCCGTGGGAAGCGCCTGAGGATTTTGAAATCATCTTTGAAAAGACCCAAGAGACCCAAAAGCCTACCACAGAAATTATGAAGCCAGAAGAAACGGTTACAGAAGAGATTGAAGTCTTACCAACATATGCAACATCTACAGCTCAGCTTGCTTTGTACGAGACTCGAAAACCGACTGTTACTATGACATTCAAGGTTCCAGAAGGAATGGAAATACAAGGTATTATCATATGTTTTCCACGCGGAATGAAAATATTAACTGAAATGATTTACCAAATGCATTGTTTTTTGCTTTGCATAGATTGAATGGTTGGTAAAAGCAAATGTGTCCATGAATTATTGACTAGAAAGAATATTTAGTCTAGAATGGTTTTACGCATGATGCTAAAAATTCATTGACGGTACAGATTGTGAATGACATGGCCATGATGTTCAGCTTTGGTTGAAGGTTCAATTTTGGTTTCTTTATATGACTGAATGAAAACAAATTGATTTTTCCCCGATAAAAAAATTAAATATTCCTGCATTAAAGTTTTTGTAGAATTTGAGTTGCCATAATTAAGCATGAGCGAAAGTAATGTACGACATACCTATGATAATTGTTGGTAGTGTTTTCGTTGGAGTGTATGAAGTTACACGGGTCGTCAAAGACGACCGCTTCATTTGTGTTAATGCTGGCTACCTATATTTGTGTTAGCAATAGTTATTTTCTTATGGATAATAGTCTGCTGTTTAAATGCATCACCGTATGAATGGCTTTGTTATACTTGATTCTTTTATTTATACAAATACCCATGATTCAAATGTTGTTTTTTGATAGAAGTCAAACCAGAAGCTGTACCGGCGGAATTTATAGAAAACCTCTTCACGCCTCTTCATCTAGAAGTTGAGGATTTCCCAGAGGATATTATCGAAGATGTTGTAACTAAAACCCCAGAGAAAACAACAGTTGAAGTGCAACGAGTTCGAAGAGTCATTACAACGACGGAAATACAAGTTAAGGAGCTTCCAACTGAAGAGATAACAGACTTTGTGTTTGATGAGACCAGCCCTATTCCTTCAGAGATGAGAGTAGAAATACCAGTAGAAGCTGTTCCTGAAACTCGCCAAACAATAATTGCTCCTAAAGCAAAGAAACCAACTTCTCCATGGGAAGCGCCTGAGGATTTGGAAATTGTATTTGAAAAATTCCAAGACATACAGAAACCTGCCACAGAAATGGTGAAGCCAGAAGAATCGGTTACAGAAGAGATTGAAGTCTTGCCGACATATGCTACATCTACTGCTCAGCTTGCTTTGTACGAGACTTCCAAACCAACTGTTACAATGACATTCAAGGTTCCAGAAGGAATGGAAATAGAAGGTACAAACCTATTTTGTAAAATGGAATGAATAGGAATAGAGAAAAGTGCTATCTTATTTTTTTGCTCAATGCATTGTACATGTATTTTGCCCGGCATATAGGAATGGCCGGATTAAATGAATCAGCAAGTCTGCCAGAAATATCTGAAATTTGTAATGTGTCTGACTTGATTTTATGCATGAAGCTTTATAATTCCTTGCCGATAGTTTGTCATTAAATGCCGATACAGATTGCGAATGGCGTGGCCATGATGTTTGGCTTTGGTTAGAGGTTCAAATTTGGTTTTGTGGTATGTTTGGCTTTGGTTAGAGGTTCAAATTTGGTTTTGTTGTATGGCTGAATGAAACAAAAACCGCCTTGTTTGAACACGAATAGCGATATAAGTTAATTTTCCCGATGAAAATAAGATATTCCTGCATTAAGTTTGTAGAATTTGAGTTGCTATGTATAAGCATGAGTGAAAGTATGCAATGTTTTACGACGTTCATACGATAATTGTTAGTAGTGTTTTCGTTTGAGGAGTATGTGATGACAATCTTCTTAAAAGACGGCTGCTTCATTTAAGTTATTGCTGGCAATCTAAATTTGTTTTTGCAATAGTTATTTTCTTATGGATTACAATAGTCTGCTGTTTAAATGCCTTACCGTATAAATGGCTTTTTTTTTTTTTATTCTTTTATTTATACAAATACCCATGATACAAATTTATCTTTTAATAGAAGTCAAACCAGAAAATATACCGGCGGAATTCATAGAAAACCGCGTCACGCCTCTTCATCTAGAAGTTGAGGATTTCTTAGAGGAAATCATCGAAGATGTTGTAACTGAAACCCCAGACAAAACAACAGTTGAAGTGCAACGAGTTCGAAGAGTCATTACAGCGACGGAGATACAAGTAAAGGAACTTCCAACTGAAGAGATACCAGAATTTGTGTTTGATGAGACAAGCCCTGTTCCGTCAGAGATGAGAGTAGAAATACCAGTAGAAGCTGTTCCTGAAACTCGCCAAACAATAACTGCTCCTAAAGCAAAGAAACCAACCTCCCCGTGGGAAGCGCCTGACGATCTGGAAATCGTATTTGAAACATTCCAAGACATACAGAAGCCTACAACAGAAATGGTGAAGCCAGAAGAATCGGTTACAGAAGAGATTGAAGTCTTACCGACATATGCCACATCTACAGCTCAACTTGCTTTGTACGAGACATCCAAACCAACTGTTACTATGACATTCAAGGTTCCAGAAGGAATGGAAATAGAAGGTACAAACCTATTTTGTATAATGGAATGAATAGAAATAGAGAAAAGTGTTATCTTATTTTTTGCTCAATGTATTGTACATGTATTTTGCCCGGTATGTAGAAATGGCCAGATTGCAGGAATCAGCAAATCTTCCAGAGATATCTGAAATTTGTAATGTGTCTGAATTGATTTTACGCATGAAGCTTAAATATTCCTTGACGGTGATGGTGTGCCATTAAATGCCGATACAGATTGCGAATGGCGTGACCATGATGTTTAGCTTTGGTTAAAGGTTCAATTTTTGTTTTGTAATATGGCTATATCATGGCTATATGGCTGAATGGAAATAATGCCTTGCTGTAATATGAATAATACTATCATTTTGTTTCCCTCTATATAAATTAAATATTCCGGTATTAGATTCGTAGAATTTGAGTTGCCATATTTAAGCAATTATGAAAGCATGCAATGTTTTACGATACACCTACGATAATTGTTGGTAATGTCTTTGTTTGAGAGTCTAAAAAGACGGCTGCTCGATATTGCTAGCTTCCCAACTTTTTTTTGTGTGCAGTACTAGTAGTTATTTTCTTATGGAATACAATAGTCTGATGTTATGCCTTACCATACGAATGGCATTTTTTGTTCTTGATTCTTTAATCATACATTGATTACTTGATTCTTTTATTCTTACAAATATCTTACGATACAAACGCTGTTTTCTTGATAGAAATCAAACCACTAGATATACCGTCGGAATTCCTCGAAAAACGTGTCACGCCTCTTCATCTAAAAGTAGAGGATTTGCCAGAGGAAGTAATCGAAGCTGTTACATCTGATATCCTAGATAAAACAACTGCTGAAATTCAAAGAGTTCGCAGGGTTATTATAGCGACGGAAATAAAGGTTGAGAAAATTCCTACTGAAGAGATAACAGAATTTGTGTTTGATAAGTCTAGTCCTGTTCCCTCAGAGATGGTAGTGGAAACACCAATGGAAGCTGTTCCTAAAACTCGTCAAACAAAAACAATAACCGCTCCTAAAGCAAAGAAACCAACTACTCCGTGGGAAGCGCCTGAGGATTTTGAAATCATCTTCGAAAAGACCCAAGAGACCCAAAAGCCTACCACAGAAATTATGAAGCCAGAAGAAACGGTTACAGAAGAGATTGAAGTCTTACCAACATATGCTACATCTACAGCTCAGCTTGCTTTGTACGAGACTCCAAAACCGACTGTTACTATGACATTCAAGGTTCCAGAAGGAATGGAATTAGAAGGTACACTTCTCTATTTGGTCAGCGGAATGAAAGTTTATCTTATATTTGCTTAATGCATTTTATTTTGCCTTGCATAGATGAAATTGCTGGAATTATGTAGGTGTAGAAATTAAGATTCAAGGGATAATTGGCCAGAGAATTGTATGTTTAGCATGGTTTCCGCTTGACGTCAAGAAAATCCTGGATGATAGTATGTTAGTAATTGCTTATAAAGATTGCAAATGACATGATCATGATGTATAGCTTTCGTTAAAAGTTCAATAGTTTATTCCAGGTTGTCTGCCGCATGGATGCCGTTATGTATAAATGGCGTTGCTTGTCGTGACTGCAATCTATACATAGTTCAAATACCCATAATGTCAATGTTGTTTTCTTGATAGAAATCAAACCACTAGATATACCGTCGGAATTCCTCGAAAAACGTGTCACGCCTCTTCATCTAGAAGTAGAGGATTTGCCAGAGGAAGTAATCGAAGCTATTACAACTGATATCCCAGATAAAACAACTGTTGAAATTCAACGAGTTCGCAGGGTTATTACAGCGACGGAAATAAAGGTTGAGGAAATTCCTACTGAAGAGATAACAGAATTTGTGTTTGATAAGTCTAGTCCTGTTCCCTCAGAGATGGTAGTGGAAATACCAATGGAAGCTGTTCCTGAAACTAGACAAACACAAACTATAACCGTTCCTAAAGCAAAGAAACCAACTACTCCGTGGGAAGCGCCTGAAGATTTTGAAATCATCTTCGAAAAGGTCCAAGAGACCCAAAAGCCTACCACAGAAATTATGAAGCCAGAAGAAACGGTTACAGAAGAGATTGAAGTCTTGCCAACATATGCTACATCTACAGCTCAACTTGCTTTGTACGAGACTCCCAAACCGACTGTTACTATGACTTTTAAAGTTCCAGAAGGAATGGAATTAGAAGGTACACATCTATATTTGGTCAGCGGAATGAAAGTGTTATCTTATATTTGCTTAATGCATTTATTTTGCCTTGCGTAGACGAAATTGCTGGAATGATGTAGGTGTAGAAAGTAAGGATTCAAAAAGGATAATTGGCTAGAGAAATTGTATTTTTAGCATGGTTTCCGCTGGACGCCAAGAAGTTCATGGATGATAGTATGTTAGTCATTGCTTATAAAGATTGCAAATGACGTGGTCATGATGTATAGCTTTCGTTGAAAGTTCAAGAGTTTATTTTATGGCTTACGAAAAAATGACCAGGATTAAGCATGAAGGGTATTATAAAATATATTTCCAATAAAGATTCACCAGTCCTTTGGTATAGTATTTGAATTAACTTGTTTAACTGGTTAAGCTTGATGTGTATTCAATATGCTCGTGGTATTTTCGTTGAAAATGCGAGATTGTTTTAAAACGGCTGTTAGATAGCCATTGTTAAAATGCGAAGTTGTTTTAAAACAGCTGTTTGATATCCATTGTTTTCCGGCTATCTACGTTTTATTTTTGCAAGAGTGCCAGAGTAACCTTTCTTATATGTAGTCTGCCGCATGGATGCCGTTATGTATAAATGACGTTGCTTGTCGTGACTGCAATCTATACATAGTCCAAATACCCATAATGTCAATGTTGTTTTCTTGA
This sequence comes from Ophiura sarsii, assembly GCA_035610835.1. NCBI lineage: Eukaryota > Metazoa > Echinodermata > Ophiuroidea > Amphilepidida > Ophiuridae > Ophiura > Ophiura sarsii. Next base: position 10,350,236 of record CM069459.1, on the reverse strand, counting down.
TAGAAGTCAAACCAGAAGATATACCGACGGAATTCCTAGAAAAACGTGTCACGCCTCTTCATCTAGAAGTAGAGGATTTGCCAGAGGAAGTTATCGAAGCTGTTACATCTGATATCCCAGACAAACCAACTGTTAAAATTCAAAGAGTTCGCAGGGTTGTTACAGCAACGGAAATAAAGGTTGAGGAAATTCCTACTGAAGAGATAACAGAATTTGTGTTTGATATGTCTAGTCCTGTTCCCTCAGAGATGGTAGTGGAAATACCAATGGGCGCTGTTCCTAAAACTCGTCAAACAAAAACTATAACCGTTCCTAAATCAAAGAAACCAACTACTCCGTGGGAAGCGCCTGAGGATTTTGAAATCATCTTCGAAAAGACCCAAGAGACCCAAAAGCCTACCACAGAAATTATGAAGCCAGAAGAAACGGTTACAGAAGAGATTGAAGTCTTACCAACATATGCTACATCTACAGCTCAGCTTGCTTTGTACGAGACTCCAAAACCGACTGTTACTATGACATTCAAGGTTCCAGAAGGAATGGAATTAGAAGGTACACTTCTCTATTTGGTCAGCGGAATGAAAGTTTATCTTATATTTGCTTAATGCATTTTATTTTGCCTTGCATAGATGAAATTGCTGGAATTAATATGTAGGTGTAGAAATTAAGATTCAAGGGATAATTGGCCAGAGAATGGTATGTTTAGCATGGTTTCCGATTGACGCCAAGAAAATCCTGGAAAATCCTGATAGTATGTTAGTCATTGCTTATAAAGATTGCAAATGACATGATCATGATGTATAGCTTTCGTTAAAAGTTCAATAGTTTATTCCAGGTTGTCTGCCGCATGGATGCCGTTATCTATAAATGGCGTTGCTTGTCGTGACTGCAATCTATACATAGTTCAAATACCCATAATGACTATGTTGTTTTCTTGATAGAAGTCAAACCAGAAGATGTACCGGCGGAATTCCTAGAAAAACGTGTCACGCCTCTTCATCTAGAAGTAGAGGATTTGCCAGAGGAAGTAATCGAAGCTATTACAATTGATACCCCAGACAAACCAGCTGTTGAAATTCAAAGAGTTCGCAGGGTTGTTACCGCATCGGAAACAAAGGTTGAGGAAATTCCACCTGAAGAGATAACAGAATTTGTTTTTGATAAGTCTAGTCCTGTTCCCTCAGAGATGGTAGTGGAAATACCAATGGAAGCTGTTCCTGAAACTCGTCAAACAAAAACTATAACCGCTCCTAAAGCAAAGAAACCAACTACTCCGTGGGAAGCGCTTGAGGATTTAGAAATTGTGTTTGAAAAATTCCAAGACATACAGAAGCCGACCAAAGAAATGGTGAAGCCAGAAGAAACGGTTACAGAAGAGATTGAAGTATTGCCAACATATGCTACATCTACAGCTCAGCTTGCTTTGTACGAAACTCCCAAACCGTCGGTTACCATGACATTCAAACTTCCACTGGATACCGAAATGAAAGGTATATAACTATTCATTTCGTACATGACAGAAATAGATTTTATTTGCAGCCTTTGCTTAGTTTGCTTGAATAGTATTTACTATTAATTCAGCCTTTATTTAGAGGTATGACAGTTATTTGTTTTTTGTTACAGATTTAATTCATACCAATCAATTTTTTTTGGAATTGGAATTTTATTTTTGAATGTGCAAAAGAGCAATTTTAATGCATTCCTGAATGGCTTCAAGTCCTTGCATTTCGCATGCAATTGCCTGAAGAACTATTGTTTATTATTATTATTCCATCTTCTTCAGTAATTTATCATGTGAACTTTGTGGATGAAAAACCTAGAAAGTCAGTTCTCATAGCAGCCCGTTGATTATAGTAGGTACAACTTCCTTCAGAGCGGGGTTTCCATACCCATATACGTCTATACCAGTGTTTACACTATGTGCAGCTCACCTTGTTTACAGCTCACCTTGTAACGGAAGTCGTAGTAGTTAACAAACTGTCAGGCCTTTCGTGGTAGTCAGGATGGTAATGGTTGATCATTCACTTGAAGTAGTCGCCGGGAAAAGATATAATGTCCTTGAGAGCCTGATGTATCAGTGTGAGTCCGGACGCTTTCAGAGGGGCGACGCCAGCAGATTTCCTTCTCATACAAATTAATTGAAACAACGTTTTGCAATTCCTTCTATTGATTGATTCTTGAAAGGTTTTCACGTGAATTGATCAATATTATTGAAAGGTTTTCACGTGCGTCTGTTTTAATATTCATATTGTTGGTTTATCTGGAAGAATCACACCAATGGGTTTACATACTATCAATCAGGTTATAGATATTGCTTAATTTATAAGTTATAGGCCTCTACCCCGTCGTTGTCCAAGGTGTATTGTTGTTATCAGGCAATTCTGATTTGTATTGATAACAAGCCAACTATTGAGGTCTTTGGATTGACAACACATGAAGATTACAGTAATGTGATTATATTTTCGTCCACTGAAATACTGGTTGCGCATGCTGAAATTGCTATACGCGCATTCGTCTTTGTTCATGGTATTACCATAGTTTTGGTGCGCAATATCGTGAACCATGATTTCGATCATCTTGGTATCTATCTATCATCTAAAACATGAGGACAGCAATATCTAGATATCTTGGAAGAACACAAATCTTTGGAGAACAAACAGTGATATCAATTGGAGTGCTTGAACAGCGATTCTGAAATACATCACGTGTGTCAGTTAACATCATCTATAGTAATCATCGAATGCTACATTATCAACCTTTATCTTCATCATGCATGCCATCCTCCTACTCATCTGTTGATAAAATCGCCCATTGTTTGATTGTGTGATCATTACAACATGGATTTTGTGTAGAGTTTAGTATTGCTAGACAGTTGTACGAACTGCATTGACAACATACTACGTTTGCAATTGAATAAGACACTCTATTGTATAAAAGTGAATTTTACAATTAACTCGCACATTTGTTTCTTAGAAATAGGATTAGGATATGAAGTGCTGCCTCCAGAAATACCAGAAAGACATGCTAGACCAACACAACGAGAAATATCAGATATCCACAGCGATTCATTTGCAGATGAGACGACAGTTCCATACAGCCCGAAAAAGTTAACTATTCTGCAGGCTGCCCAATCACACCTTGAAGACATCCCAATAGAGTTTGTCACTGAGTTGCCAGAGGAGGAAACAATAATTAGCGAACAAACAGACACAGAACTTGAACCATTGCAAATACCAGACGATGTAATGATATCCGGTGACTTTAAGACAGATGAACTTCCGCTTCCGGTAGAGAGTCTTGTGGGAGATTCGTTTCCTCTACCGGAAGAGAGTAAACCATCCAACATATTAACGTCTTCTAAACTTCAGGACTCTACCAAATCTACTAGTTCCGAAGATGTTACCGACAAAACTGATGAACCGATCCATTTTGATGAGGTTATCTCTATGCGGGCTTCTATGGAAGAGATTGAAGAGATCCCTGAAATGGAGAAAATAGATGAGATGATCCCTATGCGCGCTTTGACAACGGCACGCCCATGGTGTTTTGATGCTCCGAAACGAATAATGAGGATGTCCTACAAGCGACCATTGTCGGTTATTGAAGGTATATTGAACAGACTAGAGAATGGTTTGGATGACATTTAGGTTAGAACAATCATCTGTAGATCAAGATGGTGATGCTGATTTTGTTTTCTTTTGATATACAAGTAATTGTAGATTTATTTTCTCATGGTTTGAAGTTGACGCATGGTCATCATTAAATCATCTTCCGCCGAGTTTTCTTACAGTGTCTACGATTGGTTACTATCATGGTATAACCATCCATGCAACCAATCACAATTTGCCTTATAGATAGTTTGATATTTGTTAGCCATCTTTGAGGTTTGATCATTGCATTCAGTACGTGAGACAATTGTCTTGTAAATAGATTTGGATCAATCAATTATATGAAATTACAGTTAATTTTCTACCTAAAGATATTTTCACCATGCACGTATCTGCTTCAGCAGTGTGCCATATGCTATCTTTATTTATGTTTGTGATATCCAAATTTGGATTGGCTAATTGTCATCTCATTGCATCTTGATATGAAGTCTATATAGCTTTTCAGATGTTTGTAAATAGCTTTTTACATTTTTATTATGAATGCTTGTTTTACAATCATTTTTATTTACAGCAGTTTGAAAGGTCTTTTATCTAAAAGTTGTGATGAACGCTTATGAAGCATGCCATATCTTTGTTTAGCAACACATGTTATGTTTAGGATCGTTTCTTTATGCTACCTTCTTGAAGAAGATGACTTAAGCAATACATACCTCTATATGTCATATCGCATGAAAGTGATTGTTGCCAAATATGTACTCTGAAATGACCGTACATCCAGTTATTTTCTTCGCTAGCATGTTTCTTCGCCTGATCCTATCTGAATTTAATTAGTTTATATCCGCCAAACATGGTTCCTCGATGCACTTCATAAATAGCTGCATGGTCGATGTGCACGTTGTACTTCAAAACTTCAACTCAATTTACATATTCTTTGCACCTGCGCAGAAGTTCCAGAGGGTGACGAGGAATGTCTCGAGGTAGTTCCCCAGAGGACAACAATCGTTGAATTTGAAACTCCGGAAGAGGTAGCTCCTGTTGAAACAGACAAGGTAGAGGCTTTGGTTAAACCAACCGTACCGTGGCGAACAACAGAAGGCTATGAAGTCCTTATTGAAAAGTTTGAGGATGTTGAAGAAATTCCGGCTGACGAAGTACCTCAGGTTTCAGAAATACCTGAAAGTGTTACTCTTGAGGTTGTATCGAGGGAGATGCTTACGCCTGCTGGTGCAGTAGTGGAGTTGGATATTACTCCTCGTGCGCCATATACTACTGAAACTACATTGCTGGACAAACCAGAAGAAGTTACAACCACTGTGCAAGTGACAAAAGTAGTGCAGAAAGAAGGTGCGACTTCCTCTGTTTTTGCTATCAACGTACTTGATATAATTATTGTAAATATAGAGCAAATGAAAAATGGCTTCAACCATTACGAGTTTTATAAATCTAAAACATTGCACGAAAGTTTCAAACCAACTTCGGTAGTGTATTAATATACCGAGTCTCGAATGACGCTGTCCGCACAAAAGGTGTTTTCCGCATTCTTATAGTTATTTTATTCATATGCACGTTGGCTTCAATCAAGTAAGCGTTTTGAAACATGTTTGTCGTCATTCATTATCAAGATGCGCTATTACAATTGCATGCATGCCAAATATCCTCGTGGTAATTGTCCGCTATAAGCTGGCTAACTTATGATCACTTAATTCTTTGCGCCTGTCCCAAACCCTGCAAGCAATCAGAGACATGAGTTCGAGCCTACGTAATGTTCACTACAAATGTCCCTTGAACCAATTTATGGGTAGGTAGACTTCGTGTACTTTTACCACAAGGTCAACCACATGTAAGCGCGCGCGGTCATCTATCTGGCAAATGCTTATTTCATGTCACTCCATTTATTGCTATTTGATCATAACGTAATATATCAATATTGGGTTTTTAGTCAAGCACAAGTACGAATTATCTGGTGAGAAAGGAGTCGATGTTCATGAAAGTCAACCTCATTTTCCATGTGATTACCTTCGGATTTTGGTGGGATCTGGCATATGTAAAGCATTTAGACACTCCTATGTGATTAGGCTTGTGGATATTGGTTTTTAATTTTTCAACTGTAACGTCAAATTGTTATTTATACCTGGCAGAAATTGTTACAGAAATTGTTGAAGAGAAGCCCAAGGAAAGTATAACAGTTGAGGTATCTCCTGAGAGAAAAGAAGTGCCTAGACCTGAGACCGTTGAGATAACATTTGCGCCCAAACCAACTGGAGAAGCGCCTACTTCTGAAACTGTTGAGATTTCTTTTGCGCCCAAACCAACTGAAGAGGCACCTACTTCTGAAACTGTTGAGATTACTTTTGCGCCCAAACCAACTGAAGAAGCGCCTACTTCTGAAACTGTTGAGATTACCTTTGCGCCCAAACCAGAGGGAAAAGTGCTTGAACGTGACATTGTTGAGATCACCTTTGCGCCCAAGCCGACGGAAGAGGCTCCTAAACCAGAAGTGTCTGATGTGTCTATTGCGCCCAAGCCAGTTGGAGAGGCTCCTACTGAGGTTGCTGAGATGGAACTGAAACCAAAACCTAAGACTACATCTAAATGGGAAGCTCCTGAAGACTTTGAGATTGTTATCGAACGGTTCGAAGATGTCAAAGAAGTCCCTGTTGAGGATGCACCCGAGGTTGTCACAACTGAAATTGAACTTACAAAGGCTCCCACTCCAGCCGCTAAAGTGCAATTTGAAATTAGACCGGGAGTGCCTGAAGAGGTCACAACTACAGTTGAGGTCACAAAAGTTGTCAGAGAAGAAGGTACTTTGACACACCTATGTGCATGCGATAATGTTTATAAGCATGCAGTAAAGTCGCGACAACGGATCGATGTAATTGTATCATTATTTCTATGTTATTGAGTTCCCCGTCGAGTTCAGTACAGAAACTGTCACTGGTACGCCTGCCCCAACCCCTGCAAGCAATCAGAGCCATGGGTTCGAGCCTACGTAATGCTCACTACAAATGTCCCTTGAACCAATTTATGGGTAGGTTGACTTCGTGTACCTTTACCACAAGGTCAACCACGTTTACGCATGCGCGGTCATCTGTCTGGCAAATGCTTATTTCGTGTCACTCGTATTGCTATTTGACCATCAACGTAAAATATCAATATTTGGTTTTAAGTCTAGGACAAGAACGAATATTCTGGTTAAAAGGGATTCAATGTTCATGAAAGTTCACGTTCTTAGTTTTTGATTAATACTAAAATATAGTATCGGGGTGAAAAAAACCAAAATGGTTTTACCTCATTTTCCATGTAATAACCTTCGGATTTTGATAGGATCTGGCATATGTAAAACATTTAGACGCCCCTACGTGATTAGGGTTGTGGATATTGTGTTTTTAATTTTTCAACTGTAACGTCAAATTGTTATTTCTACCTGGCAGAAATTGTTACAGACATTATTGAAGAGAAGCCCAAGGAAAGTATAACAGTTGAGGTATCTCCTAAGGGAAAAGAAGTGCCTAGACCTGGAACTGTTGAGATTACATTTGCGCCCACACCAACTGAAGAAGCGCCTACTTCTGAAACTGCTGAGATTACTTTTGCGCCCAAACCAACTGAAGAGGCACCTACTTCTGAAACTGTCGAGATTACTTTTGCGCCCAAACCAACTGAAGAAGCGCCCACTTCTGAAACTGTTGAGATTACTTTTGCGCCCAAACCAACTGAAGAAGCGCCTACTTCTGAAACTGTTGAGATTACTTTTGCGCCCAAACCAGAGGGTAAAGTGCTTGAACGTGACGCTATTGAGATAACCTTTGCGCCCAAGCCGACGGTAGAGGCTCCTAAACCAGAAGTGTGTGATGTATCTATCACGCCCAAGCCAGTTGGAGAGGCTCCTACTGAGGTTGTTGAGATGGAACTGAAACCAAAACCTAAGACTACATCTAAATGGGAAGCTCCTGATGACTTTGAGATTGTTATCGAACGGTTCGAAGAGGTCAAAGAAGTCCCTGTTGAGGATGCACCCGAGGTTGTCACAACTGAAATTGAACTTACAAAGGCTCCCACTCCAGCCGCTAAAGTACAATTTGAAATTAGACCGGGAGTGCCTGAAGAGGTCACAACTACAGTTGAGGTCATAAAGGTTGTCAGAGAAGAAGGTACTTTGACACACCTATGTGCATGCAATAATATTTATGAGCATGCAGTAAAGCCACGACAACGGATCGATGTAATTGTATCATTATTTCTATGTTATCGAGTTCATTACGGAATAAGGAATCGTTTAGCATGCTTTTGTTAAGTAGCATGGTACACACCAATTTACCAAATTAAGTTGTAAATAATTGTTATGGCATGTGACCATAATAACCCTAATGAATACAACTACAGGAAGATTTCTAATGCATGACCACATAGCAATATATTACCACTGGCGCGGCGGTTACTACTGATTGCCATTTTAAAACTGTCTTCCATTTGTCATGTTTGTCCCTCGCGTTATTGAGATGTCCATTAGGAGAGTAACATAATTAACACTTTCCACGCGTCTATTAGTTTACAATATACGAAATAGATTTTTCAGAAACCTTTCCAAACTTTCAAAGTCTATCTCAAAAATGACAGAACCAATACTAGACATGTTTGTACTTCTTTTAATGCATTTATTTTGACGATTCCAAATATGGGAATGAGAAAGTCAATAATCGTGACATTTTTGAAACATTGTGTGACATTTTGGAACTGTCGTCTGCAGACGACTGCCTCGTGGAAAGTGTTAATATTGAATTTCACAATGGTTTGTGATGAACGAGACTCATCAGAGTAAGCAAATGTACAAGAGAAGGATCAATTACGACCAGGGAAAAGCGAGGCATGTACGCCCTCGGGGCAGGTTCGCCCACCATTTTTCAAAAATGATGTTTTCTATGTTCAAACTGGGCAAGAAATTGTATTGTAATTATGGCCATCAAACTATGTGGTGCTAAAGGTATCAGATCATAGAACACAGTACCATACTTTATTCGAATCCACCATTTCGTAAGTGTAGGCTTTCAATGGATTTATTACGCAATATGATGACAAATAACAGTTAGCAGTTTTCTACACATGCTCTCTTTATTTCAGCATGTTCAGTGAAAATGTTTTACACAAATCGTTTTTTGCTGACTCTTTAGAAACACACGTTCTGTTGCAAGGTTTTGAATAACAGCTGTACCAATGTATTCAGAACAAGTAATTATTTTCAAATGTTAGAAATATGATAACTAAACGTATTCAATTTCTATTCGTGCATGTGACAATTATTACAGAAGAAGCTCCCAAAGAAACGGTCACAGTTGAAGTTACTCCTAAGCCAACTGAAGAGGCGCCTGAGCGCGAAACCGTCGAAATAACATTTGCACCGACAGAAATGGCGCCGACGAAAGAAACGGTTGAAATTGTTTTTGAACCAAAACCAGAGGAAGATGTACTTGAACGTGACACTGTTGAGATCACTTTTGCGCCCAAACCGACAGAAGAGGCTCCTCAACCAGTGGTATCTGCGATAACTTTAGCATCCAAACCAACTGAGGTGGTTGAGGTTGAATTCAAACCTACACCCAAGGCTGGAGCTATCTGGGAAGCTCCCGAAGACTTCGAGATTGTTATTGAAAAGTTTGAAGAGGTCAAGGAGGTACCGGAAGAGGTTACTACAACCACCATCGAGGTCACAAAAGTTGTCAAAGAAGAAGGTACTTGGATATTACTATTTCTCGCATGATCCATGCATGTAGCATGATTGGCAACAATCATCCTATAACCAATATTGGATTGATCATACATTTAATCAGTACACCTTAACCACTTAGTTTACAAATCCAACCATCGTTTACTGTCGATATTGCGAAATACATACTTGGATATTAACTAGCGTATGAGATAAATCCATTTTACATTAGTTTATACATTTGACTTCGTTGTAAAGCATGTTATACCAACCCTGGTATCCATTCTGCACGTTCAATGATTCCCTGTTTCCTTACTAGCAACGTCATTTCATGCACCATACGACCATATTACGTTGGTGGTATTACATAGTGATGTATGGTCAATGGTATTACATAGTGATGACGTATGGTACATTTTGATAATTTTGTGATGTATAAAGCCAAAATTTGATTAGTTAATTGGTAATTTAAAAATAAAAATCTTTGGTGTACAAAAAAGCTTATACAAAACTTGTTTAACATTATTGACATACACACTATCATCATTCTGGAATATCGCCGACGATTTTAGCTCCTTCTTGAGTTAGATGGCCTGATGGCTCTTTTTGTTCTTTCAAAATGCACATCTAGTACCTGCAACCTGCAAACAGTCTAGCTTGTAAGGGAGCACATCAAAACTCGACCGCGCGGCAACCGCCGGTTCCGCCCAGTTGGTCCGCATATCATTGTTTAGAACAATAGAACCCAGCTGCAACCGCACGGAACCCCACGGAACCGGCGGTTGCCGGGCGGTCGAGTTTTGATGTGCTCCCTAAGAGCAAGTCATGCCATGACGAGGTTAATATCGAAGACAGCATGAAACCATCATTATTGTACATCTATACAGTTTGATTTTGCATATCCCTTTCCATGTCTGGTGTTCACATCTTCCATGATCTTTGTCGACTAATGCCTTTTGTATTCTTTCAAAATTTACGATCATCATTAAAGTGCAATATCTTGTTTCTGAGATTGAAATATATGCTGACTCAGTATATATACGAAAAGAAAAGGGCAGAAAGCATGATATTTATATCATCCTCATAGTCCATTACTCCATTCTACATCTCTATTAACCCCCTTGGGTCTACCTGTCTATCTTACAGTGGTTCTGATTGGTTTATTACAAGATGTACTCATATGAATAGCCAATTCAAATGCAGCTTGTAAAATGTTTCACTCCCATCTTTATCAGGGATACAATTATTCTAACAATGTCTCTCATTGGTGCAATAAATGATGTATCCATCTTTCTGACCAATCGGCCGGTAGTTCTCAGGGGGTTAACATGTATTCCATGTTCCTACCTGGCATCATTGATTAGATAGACTGATGGTTCTTTCTTCTATCAAGATGTTCATCATCTGCAGCATGTAAAGGGTGGTTTGTAAGATTGAAACACACTGTGACTGGGCTGATATCAGAAACCCGGTTTCTGCATACCCTTTTTGTACATAGTGTTAATATAAAGTAAGCATGATATCGTCCACAGTTCCATTCTGCACGTATGATGAATTCTTCCATCCCTTTTTTCCTTCCTGATGTTTCATCTCTCATCTTCTATGTCTCGAGTCGCTACTGTCCCTTGTATTCTTTTCAAAATGAACGCTCATCTACAACTCGCGCATTTACAACTCCGACGATTTCTTTTCACATTTCAATCATTTATACTTGGTAGTTGTTACAGAAATTGTTGAAGAGGCTCCGACAGAAACTGTTAGTATTGGAGTTACTCCTAAACCAACTGAGGAGGCGCCCGAACGTGAATCGATTGAGGTGACGTTTGCGCCCAAACCCACTGAAGAAGCGCCCAAAACCGAAACGGTTGAGATTGCTTTTACACCAAAACCAGAAGAGACGCAAGAACGTGAAACCTATGAGATTACTTTTGCGCCTACTGAAGAAGCTCCAACACAAGAAACGGTTGAAATTACTTTTGAACCAAAACCGGAAGAAGAGGTTCCTCAACGTGAAACTGTAGAAATCACCTTTGCACCAAAACCAATTGAGAAAGCACCTACTGAAGTGGTTGAAGTAGAATTGAAACCTACACCTAAGCCTACCTCTAAATGGGAAGCTCCTGAAGACTTCGAGATTGTAATCGAACGGTTTGAAGAGGTTAAAGAAGTTCCGGAAGAAGTTACTACTACTACGGTTGAGGTCACTAAAGTTGTCAAAGAAGAAGGTACTTTGATATTAGTTCACGCATGATTCATGAGTCCTTCGTACATGTAGTATTATCAACAGAAAGTTGAAAGATTGATCAATGAGTGAGAAATCCATATGGACTTCTCCCTTGAGAAGAAATGACTCGGTAGTCACTTTTCTATGCTACAATATATTCCGGGAGTGCGTACAGCATTCTACATATGCACACACGGGGAAGTTGAACCCTAAGCCTTTAGATGTATTTCTAACGCGTCGATACCAATATTGTTCGCGATAGCTCAGTTGGTAGAGCGTCTGTCTGGAGTTCAGGAGGTCCCGGGTTCAAATGCTTGGCCACCACGACGGAAAGATAATTGTTATCATTCGCACACTTGTTTTCTAGCGCGTATTTTCCTTCGAGCGATTGCCGCATGTAGCCCGGTCTATGAGGAAGTATAATACTGCTCATTATTTAATATCAGAGTTTTCTCATCTGATTTACACTTTCTATGCCAATAGAAGTGCTATACTTCAATCAGCCCCGAATAGCGAGCCTCCTTACAGCAGCAAATTAATAACAAAAGCGCGTTTGTGCACTCGCGCATGAACGCGTCAGGCGCGATGTGCATCTCATCTCATACGGCCCACATGCGTGACGCGTGCGTATACCAAAATCTCGCCCTTGTACTAGCGGAGAGATAAATAAAATATATTTCTCGCCAATTTTGAAATGACTAAGCTGTAAGCCTGTTGGTAATTTTCACATACTATACCCAAGCCCTTACCGGCCTTATTCGTGGCCATCAGTATCTATAGTATTGGCCATCACGAAACAGTAACGTAACTGCGTTTTCTACTTATTGCAGCTCATAACGCGCGCGACTATTCGAGGCGCTGGCGTATACACACGAGCGTTGAAAGACGGAAGATACATACGCGTGCGTAAAGGCTGCGCCTGTTAGGTTACGTCACTGTCCTGAGGAAGCCAAATAGAGTATACCTATCTTTCCATATTTTGCTCTTTCCTTTCAGCATTCCTATGTCACGCCATCTATACATGTATATTAAACAAGCCGTCACCTTTTCTATGCCCACTATTCACTTCTTACCTTTCATGCTACCAATTATGCATATCCCTCGTTTCCTGATTTTTTTATTGTATTTGCCTTGAGTGAACTTCTAGTTCTTGCCTACCGTATAAGTGCACGATCATCACCAACCTATGCGATTCACATCCAACTACAAAGGAAATTTATTTTATATGTTTACCTGGTAGTTGTTACAGAAATTGTTGAAGAGGCCCCAACAGAAACTGTTACTGTTGAAGTTACTCCTAAGCCAACAGAAGAGGCGCCTGAACGTGAAACTGTTGAGATCACGTTTGTGCCCACTGAAGAAGCGCCAACACAAGAAACTGTTGAGATTACTTTTGCGCCCAAACCAGAGGAAGAAGTGCTTGAACGAGACACTGTGGAAATTACATTTGCGCCTAAACCTGAAGTGACTGATGTAGTAACCAAACCAACTGAGGAGGCGCCTACTGAGGTGGTTGAGGTCAAATTCAAACCTACACCTAAGCCTACCTCTAAATGGGAAGCTCCTGAAGACTTTGAGATTGTTATTGAAAGGTTTGAAGAGATTAAGGAGGTTCCGGAAGAGATTACTACAACTACCGTCGAGGTCACTAAAGTTGTGAAAGACGAAGGTACTTTGATACTATTTCTCCCACGACCCATGTATGTAGCATGATTCATATTAATTATATCATAGTAGAAATGTCTGCATTGTTTCCACTTGTACCGTACACAATTCTTTTCACTTTCAATACATGTGTGTCTTCATGCTGGCAATCATCCTTATTATATAAATCATTATAAACAACCTATTCCCAGGTCATCATTTCCACCTCCTACTTTTTGAAAATAAGCTGTTCTCTCCCTTACTCTTCACCGTTTTACCTCACATGCTTCAACTATCTTAAAAGAGTCTCTTAATCTTTTTTTCTCGACCTGCTCATATTTTTCTTCAATCTCCTTAAATCATGCACATCCCTTGTTTGCCGACCTGATATTTGTACTGTATTTGCATCGAGACAACAGTTGGATCTTGTATACTTAATAAGGGAACGTTTATCATTCATAAGTGAGATTCAAAACAAACTCCTAAACAATTTTGAATTTGTATTGAAACCTGGCAGTTGTTACAGAAATTGTGGAAGAGGCTCCGACGGAAACTGTTACTGTTGAAGTTACTCCGAAACCAACAGAAGAGGCGCCTGGGCGTGAAACTCTGGAGATAACATTTGCGCCCAAAGAAGAAGCGCCAACTCAAGAAACTGTTGAGATAACTTTCGCGCCCAAACCAGAGGAAGAAGTGCTTGAACGAGACACTGTTGAAATAACATTTGCGCCCAAACCAATAGACGAGGCTCCTAAACCTGAAGTGACTGAGGTAGTAACCAAACCAACTGAGGAGGCGCCTACTGAGGTGGTTGAGGTCAGATTCAAACCTACACCTAAGCCTACCTCTAAATGGGAAGCTCCAGAAGACTTTGAGATTGTTATTGAAAAGTTTGAAGAGATCAAGGAGGTTCCGGAAGAGGTTACTACAACAACCGTCGAGGTCACTAAAGTCGTAAAAGACGAAGGTACTTTGATATTATTTCTCCCACGATCTATATATGTAGCATGATCAATATTAATAATATCATAGTAGATATTTCCGCATTGTTTCCACTTGTGCCGTACATAATTCTTTTTACTTTCAATACACGTGTGTATTTATGCTAGCAATCATCCTTATTATATAAATCATTATAAACAACCTATTCCCAAGGTCATCATTTTCACCTCCTACCTTTTCAAAACAAGCTGTTCTCTCCCTTACTCTTCATCGTTTTACCTCTCATGCTTAAACCATCTTAAAGGAATCTCTTAATCTTTTTTTCTCGACCGGGTCATATTTTTCTTCAATCTCCTTAAATCATGCACATCCCTTGTTTTCCGACCTGATATTTGTACTGTATTTGCATTGAGTCAACTGTTGGATCTTGCATACTTTATAATAAGCGCACGTTTATCATTCATTAGTGAGATTCAAAATGTTTTGAATTTGTATTGAAACCTGGCAGTTGTTACAGAAATTGTGGAAGAGGCTCCGAGGGAAACTGTTACTGTTGAAGTTACTCCGAAACCAACAGAAGAGGCGCCTGGGCGTGAAACATTCGAGATAACATTTGCGCCTAAAGACGAGGCGCCAACACAAGAAACTGTGGAGATTACTTTTGCGCCCAAACCAGAGGAAGAAGTGCTTGGACGAGACACTGTTGAAATTACATTTGCGCCCAAACCAATAGATGAGGCTCCTAAATCTGAAGTGACTGAGGTAGTAACCAAACTAACTGAGGAGGCGCCTACTGAGGTGGTTGAGGTCAAATTCAAACCTACACCTAAGCCTACCTCTAAATGGGAAGCCCCAGAAGACTTTGAGATTGTTATTGAAAGGTTTGAAGAGATTAAGGAGGTTCCGGAAGAGGTTACTACTACTACCGTTGAGGTCACTAAAGTTGTGAAAGAAGAAGGTACTTTGGTATTATTTCTCGCATGACTCATGTATGTAGCATGATCAATATCATAATATCATAGTAGAAAATTGAAAATTTCCTGCATTGTTTCCACTTATACCGTACATAATTATTTACACTTTACATACATGCGTGCTGTCATCATGTTCATGCTTGCAATCATCTGTATTATAAATCTGTATAAAAGACCTGTTTCCAGGTCATCATTTCCAACCTCCTACCTTTCACCTTTACCTTTTTAGCTGTATAAAACAAGCTGTTGTCTTCCTTACTTTTCAACTCTTACCTATCATGATTAAACCATCTTACAGGAGTCTCTAAATCTTTCCAAACATGCCTATGCTTTTCTTCTCTTTCCTTACATCATGCACAACCCTTGTTTCCGACCTGGTATTTGTACTGTATTTGCCCTTGGTCAGCTGTTTAATAGATCTTGCATACTTAATAAGATTCAAATCCAGCTGCAACACATTTTGATTTGTATTGTAACCTGGCAGTTGTTACAGAAATTGTGGAAGAGGCTCCGACGGATGTTGTTAGTGTAGAAGTTACTTCTAAACCAACAGAAGAGGCACCTGAACGTGAAACCATTGAAATAACAGTTGGAGCCAAACCAACAGAAGAGGCGCCTGAACTTGAAGCTGTTGAAATCACATTTGCATCAATCGAAAAGGAGCCCACCAAGGAAATTGTTGAAATTGCTCTTGAATCCAAACCAGAAGAAGTGCATGAACGTGACACTGTTGAGATAACCTTTGCGCCCAAACCGACAGAAGAAGCTCCTAAACCTGAAGTGACAGAGGAAGCCTTAGCACCCAAACCTATTGAGAAGGCGCCTACCGAGTTGGTTGAGGTTGAGTTCAAACCTAAACCCAAGGCTGCAGCTATTTGGGAAGCTCCTGAAGACTTTGAAATTGTTATTGAAAAGTTTGAAGAGGTCAAAGAAGTTCCGGAAGAGGTTACTACTACCGTCGAGGTCACAAAAGTTGTAAAAGAAGAAGGTAGATTAATATTACTTTTCGTATAATTCTTGCATGTTCCATGATCGGCGCTGTAGTTGAAAATTATACAACTTTAGTACGACCAAGTCTGGACATCAAAGTACTAAATGTGCTTTCACCTTCAATTTGATTAATATGAGCTACCATTAGTTTGCGTGAATTACCCGATTACCTGTGCTTTAGCTCGGCGGATATCAACCAGGAAAGTTCACTGATCATGATGAGAATAATCCCCCAATATATCTACGGGACGTAGATAACACACGCCTTGTAACTTATACCCATGTGAATCTGCTCGTCAGCATGGTATAATTATTCGACTTTTATTGCACCGTCCTTCTACCTTCTACCTTCATTGAGTTGCTTCTACCTTCTACCTTCCTCGTTGCGTCTACCTTCTATCAGCCTCTTTGCGTCTACCTTCTACCAGCATCGCTGCGTCTACCTTCTACCAGCTTCGCTGCGTCTACCCTCTGCCTTCCTCATTGCGTGTAAATTCTACCTTCCTCGTTGCGTTTATCTTCTACCTTCCTCGTTGCGTCTACCGTCTACCAGCCTCGTTGCGTCTACCGTCTACCAGCCTCGTTTCGATTTCTTTCTACATTCATTTTCAGTGCACCTTTCTTCTACCTTCATCTAGATACTGTAGTACCTCGCAGATTCTTGTCATATTTATGTAATAATTATTATACTGTTCCTGTCCACATTTTTTCATCCTCTTATTTATCTTTTTCTACAAATCCGTCTTACAAGGTTTTTTCATCCATCCGAGCATGAACTTATCATCCGTAACGTTATATTCACACCTATATTCTCGTGTTTCTATACATTTCGGGTTTCCTTATAATGTTGTTTCCTTGCAAGTCTTTTGATCAGTTGTTGGCTATTGTATATCTTCAAATTATCTATTTATCTGCAACCTAGAAATAAGACTTAAATTTAAAAAAACTTAATTTTACTGATTACTTGCTAGTTGTTACAGAAATTGTAGAAGAGGCGCCAACGGAAACGGTCGAAGTAACATTTGCGCCCAAATCCACCGATGAGGTACCCACATCTGAAACAGTTGAGATTACTTTTGCACCTACACATGACGAAGAAGTGCTTGAACGTGACACTGTTGAGATAACCTTTGCGCCCAAACCGACAGAAGAAGCTCCCACACCAGAGGTATCAGAGGTAGCCTTCGCGCCCAAACCAACTGAAGAGGCGCCTACTGAGGTGGTTGAGGAAGTATTGAAACCAAAACCTAAACCAACTTCTAAATGGGAAGCTCCTGAAGACTTTGAGATTGTTATTGAAAAGTTTGAAGAGATTAAGGAGGTTCCGGAAGAGGTTACTACTACCACCGTCGAGGTCACTAAGGAAGAAGGTACTTTTACACAATGTCATGTTTTACTTTTTGCTTTTTAACCTTTGTGTACTTCATCCATCAAGTAATCTGACATATTCATTCTCTTTGACATCATAGCCTTCCTCGAAATAACCCTTCTTTTTCATTTTACCTTCATCATCAAGATACGTCTCCCACTCTTCATCTTCCTGTTTCTCAACATCTTTCCACACATTTCAAGTCATTCACTGTCTGACCGTTTTCTTCCTATATTACAAACCGTCATTATTTAATTGGTAACACAAGTCTGCAGTTGATTCATGATTTTAATTTATTCCTGCTAGTTGTTACAGAAATTCGTGAAGAAGTGCCGACAAAAACTGTTACGGTTGAAGTTGCTCCTGACGATGTGCCTGAACGTGAGACCGTTGAGATCACATTTGCGCCCAAACCAGCCGAAGAAGCACCCACTTCTGAAACTGTTGAGATTACATTTGCACCAAAGCCAGAGGAAGAATTCCTTGAGCGTGACATTGTTGAGATAACCTTTGCGCCCAAGCCGACAGAAGAGGCACCCAAACCAGAGGTGACTGAGGTAGTCTTAGCACCCAAACCAAGTGAGGAGGCGCCTTCCGAGGTGTTTGAGGTCGAAATGAAACCTACACCAAAACCAACATCCAAATGGGAAGCTCCTGAAGACTTTGAGATTGTTATTGAAAGATTTGAAGAGATCAAGGAAGTTCCGGGTGATGTTACCACGACTATCGAGGTCACTAAAGTTATGAAAGAAGAAGGTACATTCATATACATGTTCAAACCTTGTGCTTGTTAATCTTTTCGTGTTTGCATTTCATCATGGCTTTCCTTAGTCCTTAGTTTAATCCTGTTTACGTATTCTCCATTTCATCAGACCATTCCTTGAAATCACCTATAGTCTCATCTTTGCCTTCATCATCAAGCTGCATCCTCTCTCTCATTCCTCGGGCTGCTTCTCATCATTTTCCGACACACCTATAATCCATCGTTATCTTTCAAAGTTTTATCCTCCTTTTTTGATTACAAGTCCTCTTATATTTTCCTTCATCATCAAGCTGCATCCTTTCTCATTCCTCTGATTGCTTCTCATCATTTTCCGACGAACCTATAATCCATCGTTATCTTTCATCTTTTTATCCTCCTATTTTGGTTACAAGTCCTCTTATATTTTCCTTCATCATCAAGCTGCATCCTCTCTCTCTCATTCCTCTGATTGCTTCTCATCATTTTCCGACGAACCTATAATCCATCGTTATTTTTCATCGTTTTACCCTCCTATTTTGATTACAAGTCGTCTTATATTTTCCTTCATCATCAAGCTGCATCCTATCTCATTCCTCTGCCTGCTTCTCATGGTATTTCGACAAACCTATAATCCATTAATTAATTATATTTCATCTTTTATCCTCCTCTTTTCATTCCCAAGTCTTCTCATCTTTTCTTTCATCATCAAGCTGCATCCTCTCTCATTCCTCTGCCTGCTTCTCATCAAATTTCGATAAACCTATTAACCATTCATTATCGTTCGTATGCACGTCTTGTTGCTTATCATCTTTGATAAACCTTTAGGTCAATCTTTATCTTTCACCATTTTCGTCAACTATTTTCATTGTATACCATCATTGCACTTGTTTGAGCTTGATCTTGATATTGAAAATGTGCAATATAGTACAATCTGGAATACTGGTTTACAGTTATTTGATTTCAATTTATACCTGGTAGTTGTTACAGAAATTGTAGAAGAGGCGCCAATGGAAACCGTATCAGTTGAAGTTACTCCTGACGATGTGCCTAAACGTGAAACCGTCGAAGTAACATTTGCGCCCAAACCAACCGAAGAAGTGCCCACATCTGAAACTGTTGAGATTACCTTTGCGCCAAAAACAAAGGAAGAGGTACTTGAGCGTGACACTGTTGAGATAACCTTTGCGCCCATGCCAACAGAAGAGACACCCACACCAGAAGTGACGGAAATTGTAGAAGGTGCGCCAACGGAAACTGTATCAGTCGAAGTTACTCCTGACGATGTGCCTAAACGTGAAACCGTCGAAGTAACGTTTGCGCCCAAACCAACCGAAGAAGTGCCTACATCTGAAACTGTTGAAATTACCTTTGCGCCCAAACCAAAGGGAGGGGTACTTAAACGTGACACTGTTGAGATAACCTTTGCGCCCATGTCGACAGAAGAGACACCCAAACCAGAAGTGACTGAGATAGCCTTAGCGCCCAAACCAATTGAGGGAGCGCCTACTGAAGTGGTTGAGGTCGAATTCAAACCTACTAAACCAACATCTAAATGGGAAGCTCCTGAAGACTTCGAGATTGTTATTGAAAAGTTTGAAGAGATTAAGGAGGTTCCGGAAGAGGTTACAACTACCGTCGAGGTCACAAAAGTTGTGAAAGAAGAAGGTACTTTAACAGATTTAAATTTTGCTCGTAAACCAATATGTATTAACCTTTCGCCATGCTTCAAATCTAGCAAATGTCTTCTCCATCTTATTGCAGCCTTCCTTGAAATATTCCATCTTCTCTTTACCTTGTGCACCCAGTCGTATCTCCTACTATTTATCTTAATTGGCCTTTCATCATGCTCCTCCTAAAATCCATTACTTCCTCCCAATCTTCAACATCAAGCTCTCTATCTCTCATGCATCTGCCATCTTCCTGTTACTCATCATCACAAACCTTCCGCCATATATTATCTTTCATCTTTTTTTTCTTCCCTTGCAATTCCTCATTGCTTACGTAACTCAAATCATATATGCACGTTCTACGATCTTTAGCGTAGGGTTTAAGCTAATATTAAATATGAATTAATACCTGGTAGTTATTACAGAAGTTGTGAAAGAAACGCCTATGGAAACTGCGTCAGTTGAAGTTACTCCTACAGAGGTGCCTGAACGTGAGACAGTTCAAATTACTTTTGCGCCAAAACCCACCGATGAAGTACCAACATCTGAAACTGTTGAGATAACAAAACCAGAAAGAGAAGCGCTTGAGCGTGAAACTGTTGAGATAACTTTTGCGCCTAAACCAGAGGAAGAAGCGCTTGAACGTGACACTGTTGAGATAACCTTTGCGCCCAAACCAACAGAAGAGGGTCCCAAACCTGAACTGACTGAGGTAGCCTTAGCTCTCAAACCAACTGAGGAGGCGCCTACTAAGGTAGTTGAGGTCAAAATGAAACCTACACCCAAGGCTGGAGCTACCTTGGAAACGCCTGAAGACTTTGAAATTGTTATTGAAAAGTTTGAGGAGGTTAAAGAGGTTCCGGATGAGGTTACTACAACTACCGTTGAGGTCACTAAAGTTGTGAAAGAAGAAGGTACATTATAATCACTTGCATTTTTGCTCGGAAACCTTTATGTATTTGCACTTAATAATGTTCCTCCTTCAAGTTATCCGGCATTCACAATCCACTTGACTTATCGTTGTTTTCTTTCAATACCTTTTATCATCTTTCAATAAACCTTAAAGCCATTCACACTTCTCTCATCCCTTTCCTCACATTTTCATTGATAAAACTTGTTGAACTTGTTCGTGTTCATGTATTGACTCTGTCCTGATCGTGTAAAATGCACGTTCTACAATACAATATGTATCAAAGGCGTTCAGCTGATATTTGATTTTGATTTATACCTGGTAGTTGCAACGGAAGTTGTGGAAGAGGTGCCAACAAAAACTGTTACTATTGAAGTTACTCCTGAAGAAGTTCCTGAACGTGAGACCGTTGAGATAACTTTTGAACCTAAGCCAGAGGAAGAGGGTCTTGGACGTGACACTGTTGAGATAACCTTTGCGCCCATGCCGAAAGATGAGACACCCAAACCAGAAGTGACTGATGTAACCTTAGCACCCACACCAACTGAGAAGGAGGCGGCTACTGAGGTGGTTGAGGTAGAATTCAAACCTAAACCTAAACCGACATCTAAATGGGAAGCTCCAGAAGACTTTGAGATTGTTATTGAAAAGTTTGATGATGTTAAAGAAGTTCCAGATGAGATTACTACTACAACTATTTCCGAATTCACTAAAGTTGTGACAGAAGAAGGTACTTTGACATGATCAACTTAATGCTTGTTAACCAATACGTTTTTACTTTTCATCATTTTCATCCTCAAATCCGACAAATTCATTCTCTTTGTGATTTTAGCCTTCCTCGAAATCTCCCGGCTTCTCTTTACCATCGTCAGCGAGTTGTATCTCCCTTTCGCCTTTTATCATGTTCTTCCTAAAATCCGATATACCCGCTATCTTGATCCTCACAGCCTTCCTCGAAATCATCCGTCTGTTATTCGTTGACTTCTTCATCAAGCTGTAATTCGATATTGTCCATAGCGTCTATATTTTTCATGTCTGTTTCCGCCATTGTTTGGCGCCAAATTTCCTAATTCGATCGCACCGGTTTTTCTCAATTTAATTCCATCATAAATGTTCCCATCATGTTTATTCATGGCTTATTCATACTTTCTAGTTGTTACAGAAATTGTGGAAGAATCACCGACGGAAACTGTAACAGTTGAAGTTACTCCCAAGCCAAAGGAAGAGGCGCCTGAACGGGAATCCATTGAAATTACTTTTGAATCGATACCCACTGACAAAATGCCTTCACCTGAAACTGTTGAAATTACTTTTGCGCCCAAATCAGAGGAAGACGTGCTCGAACATGACACTGTTGAGATAACCTTTGCACCCAAGCCGACTAAAGAGGCCCCTAAACCAGAAGTGACTGAGGTAGTCTTAGCGCCCAAACCAACTAAGGAGGCGTTTACTGAGGGAGTTGAGGTCGAATTCAAACCTAAACCCAAGACAACAGCTACCTGGGAAGCTCCTGAAGACTTTGAGATTGTAATCGAACGCTTTGAGGAAGTTGAGATGAAAAAGGCTCCTGCTCCAGTAGATCAATTTGAAGAGACCCCAACAGAAACTGTTACCGTTGAAGGTACCCCAAAACCAACAGAAGAGGCGCCCGAGCGTGAAACTGTTGAGATAACATTTGCGCCCAAAGAAGAAGCGCCAACACAAGAAACTGTTGAGATAACATTTGCGCCCAAAGAAGAAGCACCAACACATGACATTGTTGAGATTACGTTTGCGCCAACAGAAGAGGCTCCCAAACCTGAAGTGACTGAGGTAGCCTTTGCGCCCAAACAAACTGCGGAGGTGCCTACTGAAGTGGTTGAGGTTGAATTCAAACCTAAGACTACAGCTACTTGGGAAGCTCCTGAAGACTTCGAGATTGTAATCGAACGATTTGAGGAGGTCAAAGAAGTCCCTGCTGAGGAGGCACCCGAGGTTGTTACAACTGGAATTGAAATGAAAAAGGCTCTTGCTCCAGTTGATAAATTTGAAATAACACCGGAAGTGTCTGAAGAGGTCACAACTACAGTCGAGGTCACAAAAACTGTTACTGAAGAAGGTACTTTGATTTGAGTCATATTTTGCACCAAATACCATCATTATCATCGCATGACATCTTACCATTCATTCCTTCCTGCTTCTATTCTCTCCGTCTTCGAGATATATCATTATGACATGATTCGTGCATAATTTTCAAGCAGATTTCCCGAACAAACCTTCATTAATCATTTGAAGCATGTTCTTGAAGACCTATTTTTCATGGCACGTCTTGTTCTCTCTCCCTTGATTTGCTTTTGTCTCGGGTCTTCCAGATGTTGTTCTTCATTCGACCTCTCCAATTTTATCCTTGTCACAAAAACTGTTACTGAAGAAGGTACTTTGATATGAGTCATATTTTGCACCATCCTTCACTATCGTCGCATGACATCTTCCTGATGCTATTCTTTTTGCTTCGAGATATCATTTTGGCATGATTCAAACATCAGTTTCAAGCAGATTTCCCGAACAAAACTTCTTCAATAATTTGAAGCATGTTCTTGAAAACCTGTTTATCATCGCACGTCTTGTTCTATATTTCTTGAATTGTTTTTGTCCCTGATCTTCCTGATGTTATCCTTCATTCGACCTCTCCATTTGTATTCTTATCATTAAGTTTTCCTATATCTACATAATTGATCGTCATATAGGCGACGAAATTAAAAACCTCTTCTACGTGCCCGACCGACCCAGATTGTTAACGAATGGGGGGGGGGGGGGGGGACACGAGGTGCAAATGAATACCGACCCAACTTGTTTTATTTTTTTCAAAAATGGCGACAGTTTTACAGATTTCTGTGATTTTGTGCGTCATTTTGAAGAAAGAAAACACGACTGACCGGCCCAACATGAAAGGTCCGTCCGTCCGCCCGTATGACAGGCTTTCTTTTCGTCGCGTTGTCACATATTTAAATTCAACTGCATTATGTTATCGTGTTTGTTACTAGTTCATCTTCTGGTTGTCTACCTTTACTTAAGATGGTAGAATAAAATGTCATATTCCGGAAAAGAATGTATTCCCTCAAAATAAAATACCCTCACACTGATTTGGTGTTATGGTCATTTTTACTCACTAGTTGTTACGGAAATAGTAGAAGATACGCCAATGGAAACTGTTACCGTTGAGCTTACTTCTACACTAACAGAAGAGGCGCCTGAACGGGAATCTGTTGAAATAACTTTTACACCAAAACCCTCTGACGAAGTATCATCACCCGAAATTATTGAGGTTACTTTTGAATCAAAACCAGACGAGGACGCGCTTGACCGTGACACTGTTGAGATAACTTTTGCGCCCAAATCGACGGAAGAAACCCTTAAACCTGAGGTTACTGAGGTAGCCTTCGCACCCAAACCAACTGAAAAGGTGCTAACTGAGGTAGTTGAGGTCAAAATGAAACCTAAATCTAAGCCAACGTCTACTTGGGAAGCTCCGGAAGACTTTGAGATTGTTATCGAAAGGTTTGAAGAAGTCAAAGAAGTTCCTGTTGAGGACAAACCTGATGTTGCCACAACTGAAATTGAGATGAAGAAAACTCCGACTCCTGGTGATAAAGTAGAATTTGAAATGACACCGGAAGTACCTGAAGAGGTCACAACTACCGTTGAGGTTACAAAGATTGTCAAGGAAGAAGGTACTTTGACATTGCATGATTCAAGCATCATATTCAAGGAAGCTTGTCCAACAAACCTTATTCAAAGCATGATCTTCCTCGTTATCGTCTCTGATTGTCATCATCCCAAGCCGGTATCATGTTGTCTTTCTCGCCTTCAGATGTTCGTAATTGTATTATTTAAACGGCCCAACTTCATACCTTCCTGTTTTCTTGCATCTATATTCATCACCAAACCGTCATCTTAAATGTTATTCCATTTGTATTCCTGATCCATGATTCTTTTCCAGCAGCTAAAGCGATTCGAAACCTCATCCAAGACCAAAACAATAACCCTTCTTCTTGTGTTTTCCGTATGTTCGTCCTTTCATGGGCATGATACTCTGTTGCTTTGTGTCACGTTCATACATTCCTATGTGTTTTTTCTTTCCTGTTTTCGTGCATCTTTATTCAATACCGTATGGCATCGTAAAAGGTACTCCATTTGGTTTTCTGATTCATGATTCTTGTCAGCAACATCGGATATGTAGAACCTTATCCAAAGCATTGGCCTTAGTTCGTTAGTATTCTTGATCTAGCATACCATTACTGACAGAAACAAGGTGCCGTCAAAATATAATATTGTATCATGGTTAAAATTATATTCTCATATATTACTTGATAGTTGTTACAGAAATTACTGAAGAGGCTCCGTCAGAATCTGTTACCGTTGAAGTTACTCCGAAACCAACAGAAGAGGCGCCCGAGCGTGAAACGGTGGAGATAACTTTTGCGCCCAAAGAAGAAGCGCCAACACAAGAAACTGTTGAGATTACTTTTGCCCCTAAAGAGGAAGCACCAACACAGGAAACTGTTGAGATTTCTTTTGCGCCAAAACAAGAGGAAGAGGTGCTTCAACGTGACACTGTTGAGATAACCTTTGCGCCCAAACCGACCGAAGAAGTTCCTAAGCCAGAGGTATCTGAGGTAGCCTTAGCCTCCATACCAACTAAGAAGGCGCCTACTGAGGTGGTCGAGGTCGAATTCAAACCTACACCCAAGGCTGGAGCTACCTGGGAAGCCCCTGACGACTTTGAGATTGTGATTGAAAAGTTTGAAGATGTTAAAGAAGTCCCCGTTGAGGAAGCGCCTGAGATTGCCACAACTGAAATTGAAATGAAAAAGGCTCCCACTCCGGCAGCCCAAGTAGAGTTTGAAATTACACCGGAAGTGCCTGAAGAGGTCACAACTTCTATTGAGGTCACGAAGGTTGTCAAGAAAGAAGGTACTTTGACATTTATCTATATTGCACGACTCAAGCATCATGTTCAAGCAAGATTTTCCAGTCGACCTCAGTCAATGCATGACCTTCTTTATTCTCATCTGTGATCGTCATCAGCCCAAGCCGCCACCATCCACCCACCTTCAGATGTTCTTACTTGTGTTGGGCTATTCTATTTGAAATATATACACCCCTATAGAAGAATCTTTCCCACAGGCAGTGGGAATTTTAAATCCGGTTAATGAATGGATGTCTCAATTTGAAATCTACACTCCCTGAGTGGAAGATTAAGGTCATGTCTTCAATAGGGGGTGTATGGATTGCAGATGGACCAACCCATTGTTCTATATTCATCGTTAAACCGCCATCTTAAAGTTATACCATTTGTTTCCTTACTTCATCTACATTCATCCCCAAACCGCATCTGCAAAGTTACCCCATGTGTTTTCCTGATTCAATTTCCTGATTCTTCCAAAGATTAAGGGTCTTCCACCGATGTTGAGCAAGCACGATGTACAAGTTTATCCAAAGCATGGATCCCCTTTTCATTAGAGTTCCTGATTTTCGTTATTGCATGCCGTCATGTCTTCTCTTGGTGGTCCACTTTCAGATCGTCTTACCTGTATTTACACCACTATACCTTCCTATTTTCTTGTACTTACATTTGTCAGCAGAATTTTAAATTCTTCCATTTTGTTTTCATGATTCATGCACAATATTTGAGCACAAAAAGATCATAACGGGTTTGTCTTGTGATCTCGGTTCATCATTAAAATCAAGCATCGTGTGCAATTGCTGCCTATAGCATCTTGTCTTATTTATTTTAAATGAACAATCTCTAAAACGTTCACTCTTTCCAATTAAAGCTGACGTGTCTTTCGGGTTTATGCGTACTATTACCTTTATGATCTCTAAAATTCTGTGGTATAACGTATGATTTACATCATCTTTTAATATATCTGGCTTGATCTCATATATATAATATCGATCTTATCGCTTACATATTATTTATCCCATGTTTTGCTATGTTTGTTTCTTGCCTGGTTTCGCACTGTCTAATTTGATTGAAGAATTTAGCTTCATAGTTATTTTTACTTGATAGTCGTTACAGAGATTGTTGATGA
Source organism: Ophiura sarsii (assembly GCA_035610835.1). Taxonomy (NCBI): domain Eukaryota; kingdom Metazoa; phylum Echinodermata; class Ophiuroidea; order Amphilepidida; family Ophiuridae; genus Ophiura; species Ophiura sarsii. The sequence continues at coordinate 10,323,388 of CM069459.1, read as the reverse complement.
GACTCCAACAGAAACTGTTACCGTTGAAGTTATCCCGAAAACAACAGAAGAGGCGCCCGAGCGAGAAACTGTGGAGATAACATTTGCGCCCAAAGAAGAAACGCCAACACAAGACACTGTTGAAATTACTTTTGCGCCCAAAGAAGAAGCGCCCACACGAGAAACTGTTGAGATTACTTTTGCGCCCACAGAAGAAGAGCCAACACAGGAAACTGTTGAGATTACTTTTGCGCCCCAACCAACCGAAGAAGCTCCCAAACCTGAAGTGACTGAGGTAGCCTTAGCGCCCAAACCAACTGAGGAGGCACCTACTGAAGTAGTTGAGGTTGAATTCAAACCTAAACCTAAGACTACAGCTACCTGGGAAGCTCCTGAAGACTTTGAGATTGTAATCGAAAGATTTGAGGAAGTCAAAGAAGTCACTCTTGAGGAGGCACCCGAGGTTGTCACAACTGAAATTGAAATTAAAAAGGCTCCCACTCCGGCAGACCAAGTAGAATTTGAAATAACACCGGAAGTACCTGAAGAGGAAGAGGTCACAACTACCGTTGAGGTCACGAAGGTTGTCAAGGAAGAAGGTACTTTGACATTTATATATATTGCACGACTCAAGCATCATGTTCAAGCAAGATTTGCCAGTCAACCTCGGTCAATGCATAACCTTCATTATCATCTGTGATCGTCATCAACCCAAGCCGCCACCATCCACCCACTCTTCAGATGTTTTTATTTGTATTGGGCTATTCCATTTGAATTCCATACACCCCTATAGAAGAATCTTTCCCACAGGGAGTGGGAATTTCAAATGGGGTTACATGCATGGATGTCTTAATTTGAAATCTACACACAGGGTGTGTATGGATTTCAACTGGAATAGCTATTGTTCAAGCAGCCACACTTCATACATTCCTGTTTTTCGTGCATCTGTATTCATCACCAAACCGCCATCTTAAAGTTATGCCATTTGTTTTCCCGTTTCATCTACATTCATAACCAAACCGCATCTGCAAAGTTATCCCATGTGTTTTCCTGCTTCATTCTTCTCTTCCAAAGATTAAGGGTCTTCCACCGATGTTGAGCAAGCACGATGTACAAGTTTATCCAAAGCATGGATCCCCTTTTCATTAGAGTTCCTGATTTCCGTTATTGCATGCCGTCATGTCTTCTCTTGGTGGTCCACCTTTAGATCGTCTTTCCTGTATTTACACAAATACCATTACCTTCCTATTTTCTTGTACCTACATTTTGTCAATAAGCAGAATCTTTAATTCTTCCATGTTTTCGTGATTCATGCACAATATTTGAGCATAAAAATACATCATAACCGGTTTGTCTTGTGATCTTGGTTCATCATTGAAATCAAGCATCGTGTGCCTTTGCTGTCCATGGCATCCTGTTTTATTTATTTTAAATAAGCAATTTCTAAAACGTTCACTCTTTTTAATTAAAGCTGACGTATCTTCCAGGTTAATGCGTACTATTACCTTTATGATCTCTAAAAAACTGTAGTATACTCATATAATATCGATCTTATCGCCTACATGTTATTTATCCAATATTTTACTGCGTTAATTTCTTGCCTGGTTTCGGACTGTCTAATTTGATTGAGGAATTTAGCTTCATAATTATTTTCATTTGATAGTCGTTACAGATATTGTTGAAGAGACTCCAACAGAAACTGTTACCGTTGAAGTTATCCCGAAAACAACAGAAGAGGTGCCCGAGCGTGAAACTGTGGAGATAACATTTGCGCCTAAAGAAGAAGCGCCAACACAAGAAACTGTTGAGATTACTTTTGCGCCCAAAGAAGAAGCGCCAACACGAGAGACTGTTGAGATTACTTTTGCGCCCACAGAAGAAGCGCCAACACGAGAGACTGTTGAGATTACTTTTGCGCCCACAGAAGAAGCGCCAACACAGGAACCTGTTGAGATTACTTTTGCGCCCCAACCAACAGATGAGGCTCCCAAACCTGAAGTGACTGAGGTAGCCTTAGCGCCCAAACCAACTGAGGAGGCGCCTACTGAAGTGGTTGAGGTTGAATTCAAACCTAAACCTAAGACTACAGCTACCTGGGAAGCTCCTGAAGACTTTGAGATTGTAATCGAAAGATTTGAGGAGGTCAAAGAAGTCCCTGTTGAGGAGACACCCGAGGTTGTCACAACTGAAATTGAAATGAAAAAGGCTCCCACACCGGCAGCCCAAGTAGAATTTCAAATAACACCGGAAGTACCTGAAGAGGAAGAGGTCACAACTACCGTTGTGGTAACGAAAGTTGTCAAGGAAGAAGGTACTTTTACATTTATCTATAATGCACAACTCAAGCATCATTTTCAAACAAGATTTTCCAGTCGACCTCAGTCAATGCATGACCTTCTTTATTCTCTCTCATCTGTGATCGTCATCAGCCCAAACTGCTACCATTCATCCACCCTTCAGATGTTCTTACTTGTATTGGGCTATTCCATTTGAAATCCATACATCCCTATAGAAGAATCTTTCCCACATGGAGGGGGAATTTCAAATGGGGTTACATGCATGGATGTCTTAATTTGAAATCTACACTACCTGAGTGGAAGATTAAGGTCATGTCTTCCATAGGGGGTGTATGGATTGCAGGTGGACTAGCCCATTGTTCTATATTCATCACCAAACCGCTATCTTAAAGTTATACCCTGTGTTTTCTTGCTTCATCTACATTAATAACCAAACCGCATCTGCAAAGTTATCCCATGTGTTTTCCTGCTTCATTATTCTCTTCCAACGATTAAGGGTCTTCCACCGATGTTGAGCAAGCACGATGTACAAGTTTATCCAAAGCATGGATTCCCTTTTCATTAGAGTAACTGATTTTCGTTATTGCATGCCTTTCTGTCTTCTCTTGGTGGTCCGCTTTCAGATCGTCTTACCTGTATTTACACAAATACCACTACCTTCCTATTTTCTTGTACCTGTATTTTGTCACTAAGCAGAATCTTAAATTCTTCCATTTTGTTGTTGTCATTATCCAATATTTTACTACGTTCATTTCTTGCCTGGTTTCGGACTGTCTTATTTGATTGTGAAATTTAGCTTCATAATGATTTTTACTTGATAGTCGTTACAGAGATTGTTGAAGAGACTCCAACAGAAACTGTTACCGTTGAAGTTATCCCGAAAACAACAGAAGAGGCGCCCGAGCGTGAAACTGTGGAGATAACATTTGCGCCCAAAGAAGAAACGCCAACACAAGAAGCTGTTGAGATTACTTTTGCGCCCAAAGAAGAAGCGCCAACACGAGAAACTGTTGAGATTACTTTTGCGCCCACAGAAGAAGCGCCAACACAGGAAACTGTTGAGATTACTTTTGCGCCCCAACCAACAGAAGAAGCTCCCAAACCTGAAGTGACTGAGGTAGCCTTAGCTCTCAAACCAACTGAGGAGGCGCCTACTGAAGATGTTGAGGTTGAATTCAAACCTAAACCTAAGACTACAGCTACCTGGGAAGCTCCTGAAGACTTTGAGATTGTAATCGAAAGATTTGAGGAGGTCAAAGAAGTCCCTGTTGAGGAGGCACCCGAAGTTGTCACAACTGAAATTGAATTTAAAAAGGCTCCCACACCGGCAGCCCAAGTAGAATTTCAAATAACACCGGAAGCGCCTGAAGAGGTCACAACTACCATTGAGGTCACGAAGGTTGTCAAGGAAGAAGGTACTTTGACATTGATCAGTTTGCATGAATCATGCATCATATTCCATTGAACTCATCAAGCAAAACCAGCAACTATTCATGCAAGTTTTTTAATGCATCATACCTATTTCTTCCTTTTTTATAGCATGGTCACGATTCCTGTTAAACCCTTTTTACAAAACTATATCACCACACATTGATTGAAGAGCATATATTTTTGTTTTCTGCTATTACATCGTTGCGATTGCACATGTCATTTTCTTTCTATGACACCCAGCAGCAGTTACCGTTATCCATACCCTGCATTGAGATCTTTCTCCCTCATAATGTTACATTTTGCCTTCTTTGCATCCACATTTCCTTCCTTGTTCTTTCAATTATCTTTTAAACTATTAATATTCATTCCGATAGCCTTTTCCCATCTGCCTTCATCACTGCCTTGGTGGCATGCTTTTTTGGTTCTACCTATGAGTAATAATTATATGTTGATGAAATTATCAATAGTATGCCTATTGAAAAGCTAACATAATTCAATAGGTATTATAATCAGTTGAATAGTGATGAGCTTTAATCCGTTCATGAATATCTTACTCATAGGGAGCACCATTTTTTAGTGTTACTTTAAACATTTTCAATACTCCCTACTGACTGGGTTCCCCCACGTCCCTCTATATGACCGCTATGGCCTATAAAATCACATAAAGCACCTTTACAGAGGACGTGTGTAAATTGTTAAGACGGCAAAGAGTCAGACTAATTCTTGTTGCTTTTTTACACGGGATTCGTTTGCTTGTTATTGTTCTTTATTGTAGTTCCAATTATTTGCCCATCCTCTATTGGGTTTGTCTCGAATGGATTCATTTCTGAACCACATTTACAAATCTTTCCTAAACTACTTCCTTCACATTTATTCTGTCGAATTTCATAATGTGATTGATATGATATGATTTTATTGGCACAAAATCGCGACCCGAAGGCCGAATTACATTGTACAGGAAAGCAAGGAATAAATATAAGACAATTCAAAACACAAATAGACAAGTTACTGGGCAGGAACATGGCAAACAACAAGAGACAAGGCCAAATACAGGATATGCGAGCATGATGAAGAAAGACGGAGCACGCAAAGCAAATTATGGGAGTTCACTGTTGATCAGCTTCACATAATAAGGAATGGGGCTTTCAGCATATCTGCATGTATCATGCGATTGACGAATACCACTCCATGGCTTAATAGCATAAATTAGTTACCCCTTTCGCAGTTAGTTATATCTTACCATCATACTGTAATAAAGTGGTATGGTTATTTATTCTTGATAGTTGTTACAGATATAGTTGAGGAGACTCCAACAGAAACTGTAACCGTTGAAGTTACCCAGAAACTAACAGAAGAGGGGCCTGAGCGTGAAACTTTGGAGATAACATTTGCGCCCAAAGAAGAAGCACCAACACAAGAAACTGTCGAGATTACTTTTGCGCCCAAAGAAAAAGCGCCAACACGAGAAACTGTTGAGATTACCTTTGCGCCCGAAGAAGAGGCACCAACACAGAAAACTGTTGACATTACCTTTGCGCCCAAACCATCAGAAGAGGCTCCCAAACCTGAAGTGACTGAGGTAGCCTTAGCGCCCAAAACAACTGAGGAGGCGCCTACTGAAGTGGTTGATGTTGAATTCAAACCTAAACCTAAGACTACAGCTACATGGGAAGCTCCTGAAGACTTTGAGATTGTAATTGAAAGATTTGAGGAGGTCAAAGAAGTCCCTCTTGAGGAGGCACCAGAGTTTGTCACAACTGAAATTGAAATGAAAAAGGCTCCCACACGGGCGGCCCAAGTAGAATTTCAAATAACACCGGAAGTGCCTGAAGAGGTCACAACTACAGTTGAGGTCACAAAGGTTGTCAAGGAAGAAGGTACTTTGACATTTATCAGTTTGCATGAATCATGTATCATATTCCATCGAACTCATCAAGCAAAACTAGCAACTATTCATGCAAGATTCATCCATCATACCCATTTCCATTTTTGTAGCATGATCAAGATTTTTGTTGAACCTTTTTACAGAATTAGATCACCAGACCTTGATCGAAGAACATATTTCTTGTTATCTCGTATTAGATCTTTGCAGTTAACACGTGATTTTCTTCGACGATACCCAGCAATAGTAATTTTTATCCACACTGCATCGTGATTTTACTCTATCGTTTTATTACATCATCCTCTTCACATCACCGTTTCCTTGTTCTTTCAACACTCGTTACCCTTTAAACTAGCAATATCCTTCCTGATATAAACCTTCATTCATATGCCTTCCTCCCTATCTTATTGGAATGCTTTTTGAGTCGCCATTTTACACGGGAATCGTTTGCTTGTTATTGTTCATCATTGTAGTTCCAATTATTGGCCCATCCTATTGGGTTTTTTCTTTTTCAAAACTACTTCTTCAAAATGTATCCTATTCTAAATCCAATTCCTTCACATTTATTTTGTAAAATTTCATAATGTATCATGCGAATGAAGAATGAAACCCCACGTCTTATTATCAACAGAAATCATTTATCCCTTTCACCGTTAGTTATACATCTTCCTATCATTCTATAATAAAGTGGTATGGTTATTTATTCTTGATAGTTGTTACAGAGATTGTTGAGGAGGCTCCAACAGAAACTGTTACCGTTGAAGTTACTCCGAAACCAACAGAAGAGGCGACCGAGCGTGAAACTGTAGAGATAACATTTGCGCCCAAAGAAGAAGCACCAACACAAGAAACTGTTGAGATTACTTTTGCACCCAAAGAAGAAGCGCCAACACGAGAAACTGTTGAGATTACTTTTGCGCCCACAGAAGAAGCGCCAACACAGGAAACTGTTGAGATTACTTTTGCGCCCCAACCAACAGAAGAAGCTCCCAAACCTGAAGTGACTGAGGTAGCCTTAGCGCCCAAACCAACTGAGGAGGCGCCTACTGAAGTGGTTGAGGTTGAATTCAAACCTAAACCTAAGACTACAGCTACATGGGAAGCGCCTGAAGACTTCGAGATTGTAATCGAACGCTTTGAGGAGGTCAAAGAAGTCCCTCTTGAGGAGGCACCAGAGTTTGTCACAACTGAAATTGAAATGAAAAAGGCTCCCACACGGGCGGCCCAAGTAGAATTTCAAATAACACCGGAAGTGCCTGAAGAGGTCTCAACTACCATTGAGGTCACGAAGGTTGTCAAGGAAGAAGGTACTTTGACATTTATCAGTCTGCATGAATCCTGCATCATATTCCATCGAACTCATCGAGTAAAACTAGCAACTATTCATGCAAGATTCATCCATCATACCCATTTCCATTTTATGTAGCATGATCAAGATTTTTGTTGAACCTTTTTACAGTATTATATCACCAGATCTTGATCGAAGAACATATTTCTTGTTATCTCGTATCAGATATTTGCAGTTAACACGTGATTTTCTTCGACGATAGCCAGCAATAGTAACCTTTATCCACACTGCATCGTGATTTTACTCTATCGTTTTATTACATCATCCTCTTCACATCACCGTTTCCTTGTTCTTTCATCACTCGTTACACTTTAAACTAGCAATATCCTTCCTGATATAAACCTTCATTCATATGCCTTCCTCCCTTCCTCCCTCTTATTGGAATGCTTTATGAGTCGCCATTTTACACTGGAATCGTTTGCTTGTTATTGTTCATCATTGTAGTTCCAATTATTGGCCCATCCTATTGGTTTGTTTCTAAACCACTTCTTCAAATGTATCCTATTCTAAAACCAATTCCTTCACATTTATTTTGTAAAATGTTATAATGTGTTATGCTATTGAAGAATGAAACCCCACGTCTTATTATTAACAGAAATCGTTTATCCCTTTCACCGTTAGTTATACATCTTCTTTTCATTCTATAATAAAGTGGTTTGGTTATTTATTCTTGATAGTTGTTACAGAGATTGTTGAGGAGGCTCCAACAGAAACTGTTACCGTTGAAGTTACTCCTAAACCAACAGAAGAGGCGCCCGAGCGTGAAACTGTGGAGATAACATTTGCGCCCAAAGAAGAAGCACCAACACAAGAAACTGTTGAGATTACTTTTGCACCCAAAGAAGAGGCGCCAACACGAGAAACTGTAGAGATTACTTTTGCGCCCACAGAAGAAGCACCAACACAGGAAACGGTTGAGATTACTTTTGCACCCAAACCAACAGAAGAAGCTCCCAAACCTATAGTAACTGAGGTAGCCTTAGCGCCCAAACCAACTAAGGAGGCGCCTACTGAAGTGGTTGAGGTTGAATTCAAACCTAAACCTAAGACTACAGCTACCTGGGAAGCTCCTGAAGACTTCGAGATTGTAATCGAACGCTTTGAGGAGGTCAAAGAAGTCCCTGTTGAGGAGGCACCAGAGGTTACGACTACCATCGAGGTCACAAAGGTTGTCAAAGAAGAAGGTATTTTTACATTGATAAGTTTGCATGAATTATGCATCATATTCAATCGAACTCACCGAGAAAAACCACCAATAATCGTACCCGGCAAGATTGATCCATTTTACCCATACTGATTCCCTTGTTTATAGCATGAGCAGCTGGTTTCTGGTCTGAACTCTTTTATCATAGTTATTGATATCTGTATGGCAGACAATGCTTTCATATTTTCTCCTATTGTTAAATATTGTGAATGTAATTTATTTATAAAATAACCATTGTGTTTATCCACACGCTATTTGCTTGTCCAAGAATTAACGTCATCCATAAATGCATTCATCTTACTCCCTTGTTCCATTGCATCTGCCCATTTGTCTCCCCATTTCTTTTATCTTTTTTATCACTTTTATCTTTCAACTTTCGACTCTTTCTGATTGATATTTCCACCTGCCCCCATCACTACCTTTTCTGCATGTTTTAGACTGTTTATTTCAGTAACTCTGTTACTTTCTGCATTATCCTTCATTTTATACCGGACTTGTTTGCTTGACATTTTTCTTGAGTGTAATTTTTTTTTTTTTTGTAATCTTTCTGCGAATCATTTTCCTATAGTTTTACCTCTAAAACCATTCTATCCTTTATATGTATTCTCTCTATGAAACCAATTCCTGTACTTCTTGCCTGACATGCAATTGAATGCAAAACATTACTCCGCGGAATATTAATTATCGTTTCCACAGTTCATTAATTAAATGAATGGTATTTCAATTAAGTGGTATGGTCATTTATTGCTTATAGTTGTTACAGAAATTGTTGAAGAGACTCCAACAGAAACTGTTACCGTTGAAGTTACTCCGAAACCAACAGAAGAGGCGCCCGAGCGAGAAACTGTTGAGATTACTTTTGCGCCCAAAGAAGAAGCGCCAACACAGGAAACTGTTGAGATCACATTTGCACCGAAGGAAGAAGCGCCAACACAAGAAACTGTTGAGATTACTTTTGCACCCAAACCAGAGGAAGAGGTTGTTGAACGTGACACATTGGAGATAACATTTGCTCCCAAGCCAACAGAAGAGGCTCCAAAACTAGAGGTCGCTGAGATAGCCTTAGCGCCCAAACCAACCGAGGAGGCACCTACTGAGGTGGTTGAGATCGAATTCAAACCTAAACCTAAGACTACAGCTACCTGGGAAGCTCCTGAAGACTTCGAGATTGTAATCGAACGCTTTGAGGAAGTCAAAGACGTTCCTGTTGAGGAAGCACCAGAGGTTGTCACAACTGAAGTTGAGATGAAAAAGGCTCCTGCTCCAGTAGATAAAGTAGAATTTGAAATAACACCAGAAGTGCCTGAAGAACTCACAACAACCGTCGAGGTCACAAAAACTATAACTGAAGAAGGTATTTTGAATGCAATCATGCATGACTTTTGGTTTAAACTTCATCTGCAACTTTATGCCTGGAACTTTCCATCCACAATCTTTGCCTGGTTACTTCCACACCTACTCCTTGCTTGATGCTTATTATTCATACTATCTGTGTGATTTCTACCATTCACATTATCTATCTCATTTCTTCAATCCATACTTTCTGCATGGTTCCTACCAGTCATACTCCTTGCCTGATATCTATCTACCCTTTTCATGTTCCTGGTTCCTATGATTCCTTCTCTCACTCTGATTCTTACCATTTCGGTTTTCTACCCAGTTCATATGATCCCTCTTTCCCTGGTTCCTACCATTTCCATTTATTGCGTGGCTACTATGACACTTGCTCATGTAATATCTTGACATGCTGCATGTTTCCTTCCAGCCTAAATAAATGCTTGAATTCTATCATTCTCTTTCCCCGGTTCCCCACTTTCTTATTTCCTACCTAGTTCTTATTATACTTTCCCTTCCGTCTCTCATGCATGGTGCCCATCATCCAGTGTCTGTTTCAGTTTATTCACCACAAAATAGACATACTTGCTCTCTGATTGGTTCAATTGTTTCTGCCATTCCTACCGTCTGCTTTGTTCCTAAATTCCTACCACCTTCCGTTATTCTCTTGACAAATCTTGCATTTACATTTTAATGTGCAAACGTTTCTGTCAGTCGTTACAGAAATAATTGAGGAAGCCCCAACGGAGGAAGTCACAGTTGAAGTTACTCATAAGCCAACAGAAGAGGCGCCTGAACGTGAAACTGTGGAGATAACATTTGCGCCCAAAGAAGAAGCGCCGACACAAGAAACTGTTGAGATTACTTTTGCGCCTAAAGAAGAAGCACCAACACAAGAAACTGTTGAGATTACTTTTGCGCCCAAAGAAGAAGCGCCAACACAAGAAACTGTTGAGATTACTTTTGCGCCCCAACCACCAGAAGAAGCTCCCAAACTTGAAGTGATTGAAGTAGCCTTAGCGCCCAAACCAACTGAGGAGGCACCTACTGAGGTGGTTGAGGTTGAATTCAAACCTAAACCTAAGACTACAGCTACCTGGGAAGCTCCTGAAGACTTTGAAATTATAATCGAACGCTTTGAGGAGGTCAAAGAAGTCCCTGTTGAGGAAGTACCTGATGTTGTCACAACTGAAATTGAAATGAAAAAGGCGCCAACTCCATTAGATCAAGTAGAATTTGAAATAACACCGGAAGTGCCCGAAGAGGTCACTACAACCATCGAGGTCACGAAAACTGTTACTGAAGAAGGTATTTTGAATGCAATCATCATGCACGGTATGGGTTCAATCCTCATTAGCCATTGTATGCCTGAATCCTATCATCCATACTTTCTAGCTGGTTCTTACTATTTGCCTGATTCGTATCGTCCCTATTTTGGTTGGTTATTATAATTCCCACTGTGCCTGTTTTCTACCATTCATTGTCACTGCCAGAATCCTACCGTCTGCCTTGTTCTTATCCCTCTTCTATACCTGGTTCTTATCATCTCTACTTTTACCTTCGTTTCTTTCGTCCATATTTGCTGTCTGCATGGTTCCCCTCGTTCTGACATGTTTCTTGAGTTTTTCTACTCCCTAGTTCCTGTTTATTCCAATCTTCCACCCGATTTCTACCATTCCCTCTTTCTACCTGCTTCCTAAGATCCCTCTTTCTACCTGGTTCCTAAGATCCCCTACTCACCCTTGTCTCTAACTGGTCTCTATTATTTCTATTTATTGCATGGTACCCCGTATTTGTATTATATGCACGGTTTCTGTCATCTTTAGTCTTTCTCTGGTTTCATTCATCCATATTCTCAGCCTGATTTCTCCCATACTTATTCTCTGCATGGTTCCATTCATCGTTATTATATGCATTTTGACTCTCTGACTGTACTGGTTCATTCGTTTCTATCATCACTACTCTCATCTGCCTTGTTCCTTAAATTCTACTTCCTCTGTACATGCATTGTAGAAGCTTATACACAATTGGATTCTGAAAGATTTGTTTATTCAAATAATTTTGTAATTGCATTATTATCTGTATGTTAGTCGTTACAGAAATAATTGAAGAGGCTCCAACGGAAGAAGTCACAGTTGAAGTGACTCCTAAGCCAACAGAAGAGACGTCCGAACGTGACACCGTTGAGATTACATTCGCGCCCAAACCAACTGAAGAAGTACCAGAGCGTGAAACTGTCGAAATTACCTTTGCGCCTAAACCAGAAGAAAAGACTCCTGAGCGTGAGGCTGTCGAGGTCACATTTGCGCCCAAGCCGACAGAAGAGGCTCCTAAACCAGAGGTATCTGAGGTAGCCTTAGCGCCCAAACCAACTGAGGAGGCGCCTACTGAGGTGGTTGAGGTTGAATTCAAACCTAAACCCAAGACTACAGCTACCTGGGAAGCTCCTGAAGACTTCGAGATTGTTATCGAACGGTTTGAAGAGGTCAAAGAAGTCCCTGTTGAGGAGGCACCCGAGATTGTCACAACTGAAGTCGAGATGAAAAAGGCTCCAACTCCATTAGATCAAGTAGAATTTCAAATAACACCGGAAGTGCCTGAAGAAGTCACAACAACCGTCGAGGTCACAAAAACAGTTACTGAAGAAGGTATTTTGAATGCAATCATTATGCATCATAGTGGTTTCTTCTCTATCTCCATTTGCCTCTTGATGCCTGAATCCTATCATCCCTACTCTTGCCTGGTTCTTATTATTCCTTACCCTCTGCTTGAATCCTACCAATACTACCCTCTGCTTGATTTCTTCCATCGGCACTGTCTGTCATATTCTTACGATTCTTACTTCTGCCTTTTTCTCATGACCTTGATCTACCCTCTCTACCTGCTACCTGATTCCTATAAAGGGCTCAGCAGACTCCACAACGCTCCAACGCTGAGCGCAAGCGTTGACCACCTTTGACCAATCAGGCTGCGTCATTGTGTTGTTGTGGAGCTACTACGCATGTGTGAGAGCGCAAATAGATCTCCCTGGAACTGTCATTCCTATATGACGTATGCATGGTTTCTCTCTTTCTTACCTGTTCCTATCAACTCCACTCTCCTTGTTACGATTTCCTTCATTTCATTCACTCCACTGTACCTATGCATTCTCCCTTTTTGCCTGGTTTCTTGTATCATTTATACCATTCATCATGCACATTCATACCCCGTGCCTGATTCCTATTATCCAAACCTCCAGCCTGGTTCCTACGAATGCCCTCCATCCCTGCATTCTACCTGGTATGTATATATATTGAAACCCACTAACAGCAGCCTGGTGCTGTGACGTCACCAGCGATGGTTTCCAGTTTTCAATACGATTTATTCCATTCAAATATACTACCGGGTTCCAAATTGTCGGCAATCAATTATTTCCTTTCATCTACGTCACAGGTAGTGAGATTCATATATATTTCCATTGAAGCATGGCTCCCTCTTAGCTTAATCTATGCTTGGTTTCTATCATCTTTACTCTTTCACTGGTTCACTCTGTGACCATTAATTTCATCCATATCTGAAAGCTTTTTATCTCTGTAAAAATAATTCTCAGTATCAACCTGAAAACAATTGGATCCAGAAAACTTTTAGAATTATTGTGACACAAACTTGTTCTCTTTTCTGATTACATCATAAGCTCATTATACTCCGCGTTTATATGAAAGTGCAGTTTTAGTGTTCGGAAAACTGTCTCCCATACTTTGGCAACACATATAGCTGTTATTATAAATTGTTATTGATAAGTTTTCTTTATCCAAATATGTTTGCAGTTTTAAAAACTGCAAATTATTTTACTGGAGATATAAAGCTTTAAAAAGGTATCGAAACTGTTGGTACACCCTGTATCTTCTATTTCCTTTCCTTTTGGAACCTTGAATGTCATATAACAGTCGTTTTTGGGAGTCTCGTACAAAGCAAGCTGAGCTGTAGATGTAGCATATGTTGACAAGATTTCAATCTCTTTGGGACACCATGTACTGACGCTCTACCTGGTTTTCCAATCTTTAATCTGTGCATGATCCCAATCATCTGTCCACTTTGCCTGGTTTAATGGGTTTTTCATACCTTCTCTCTGCCTGGTTTCTTTATTTCATACTACCTTCCTGTTTCCATTCCTCTGTTTCAAACGTTGTATTTGAATTTGAATGTGCACATCTTTTAATGTTACATCTTACCAGCATACTCTGATAAAGTGGCGTGGTTATTTATTCTTGATAGTTGTTACAGAGATTGTTGAGGAGGCTCCAACAGAAACTGTTACCATTGAAGTTACTCCGAAACCAACAGAAGAGGCGCCCGAGCGTGAAACTCTGGAGATAACATTTGCGCCCAAAGAAGAAGCGCCAACACAAGAAACTGCTGAGATTACTTTTGCTCCCAAAGAAGAAGCACCAACACAAGAAACTGTTGAAATTACTTTTGCGCCCAAAGAAGAAGCACCAACACAGGAAACTGTTGAGATTACCTTTGCGCCCAAACCAACAGAGGAGGCTCCCAAACCTGAAGTGACTGAGGTAGTCTTAGCTCCCAAACCAACTGAGGAGGCGCCTACTGAGGTGGTCGAGGTCGAATTCAAACCTAAACCTAAGACTACAGCTACCTGGAAAGCTCCTGAAGACTTTGAGATTGTTATCGAACGGTTCGAAGAGGTCAAAGAAGTCCATGTTGAGGAGGCACCCGAGATTGTCACAACTGAAGTCGAGATGAAAAAGGCTCCAACTCCATTAGATAAAGTAGAATTTGAAATAACACCGGAAGTACCCGAAGAGGTCACAACAACAATCGAGGTCACTAAAACCGTAACTGAAGAAGGTATTTTGAATGCAATCATTATGCATGATTTTGTATTCAATCTTCATACGCCACTTTATGCCTGGATCGTTCCATCCATTTCTCTGCCTTGTTCTTACCATTCCTACTGTTTTGCCTGGTTGTTACCACTTCATGACGATGTTTCCTATTTTTCCTACTTTTGCATGAGTCCTACAATTCGTTCTGTCTGCCTTTTTCATACCATTCCAGCCTGATTTCTATCATTTCTACGTTCTGCCTGGCTCCAGTGCTGCCCTTCTCCCCTTTTCTTTACATACTATTTCTATTTGTTTTATGGTACACCTTATCCATATTTAATGCACGGTTCCTGTCATCTATTTGCCTTTCCCTCGGTTTTCCTCAACCTAACTCTCTGCATGGTTCCCCATCCTTATTCTGTGCCTGATTTCAACCATCGTTTAGGGGTTTTCCCTGTTTTCCTTATTCTTACTCTCTGCATGGGTCTCATGGTTCTCTGCATCGATCGTTATTATCTGCATGGTTCCAATCATCCTGACTCTCAGACTGGTTCCTTTGTTTCCATATCTACTCTCATCCACTTTGTTCTTTTGTCTATATGCGTGCATTAAATAAGTTTATAACCAATGGATTCTGAAAGATGTTTTTATTCAAATAATGCTGTATTTGCATTATCTGTATGTCTTAATGGTGGTTTTTTTCATACCTACACCCAGCCTTGTTCCTTATTTCATACCTTCCTTTTTCCATTCCCCTGTTTCAAACGTTGTATTTGAATTTTAATGTGCACATTTTTTAATGTTACATCTTTAATACCAGCATACTCTAATAAAGTGGTATGGTTATTTATTCTTGATAGTTGTTACAGAGATTGTTGAGGAGGCTCCAACAGAAACTGTTACCATTGAAGTTACTCCGAAACCAACAGAAGAGGCGCCCGAGCGTGAAACTGTGGAGATAACATTTGCGCCCAAAGAAGAAGCGCCAACACAAGAAACTGCTGAGATTACTTTTGCTCCCAAAGAAGAAGCGCCAACACAAGAAACTGTTGAGATTACTTTTGCGCCCAAAGAAGAAGCACCAACACAGGAAACTGTTGAGATTACCTTTGCGCCCAAACCAACAGAGGAGGCTCCCAAACCTGAAGTGACTGAGGTAGTCTTAGCACCCAAACCAACCGAGGAGGCACCTACTGAGATGGTCGAGGTCGAATTCAAACCTAAACCTAAGACTACAGCTACCTGGGAAGCTCCTGAAGACTTCGAGATTGTAATCGAACGCTTTGAAGAGGTCAAAGAAGTCCCTGTTGAGGAGGCACCCGAGATTGTCACAACTGAAGTCGAGATGAAAAAGGCTCCTACTCCATTAGATAAAGTAGAATTTGAAATAACACCGGAAGAGCCTGAAGAGGTCACAACAACAATCGAGGTTACTAAAACTGTAACTGAAGAAGGTATTTTGAATGCAATCATTATGCATGATTTTGTATTCAATCTTCATATGCCACTTTATGCCTGGATCGTTCCATCCATTTCTCTGCCTTGTTCTTACCATTCCTACTGTTTTGACTGGTTCTTTCCACTTCATGACGATGTTTCTTATTTTCCTACTTTTGCATGAGTTCTACAATCCGTTCTGTCTGCCTTTCATACCATTCCAGCCTGATGTCTGTTATTCTTACTTTCTGCCTGGCTCCAGTGCTGCCATTCTCCCTTTCCTCTACCTATTATTTCTATTTGTTGTATGGTGCACTTTATCCATATTTAGTGCACAGTTTCAGTCATCTTTTAGCCTTTCCCTGGTATTCCTCATCCTAATTCTCTGCATGGTTCCCCATCCTTATTCTGTGCCTGATTTCACCCATCGTTTAGGGGTTTTCCCTGTTTCTCTTCATCATTACTCTCTGCATGGGTCTCTTGGTTATCTGCATCGTTATTATCTGCATGGTTCCAATCATCCTGACTCTCAGACCGGTTCCTTTGTTTCTATATCTACTCTCATCCACCTTGTTCTTTTGTCTATATGCGTGCATTAAATAAGTTTATAACCAACATATTCTGAAAGATGTTGTTATTCAAATAATGCTGTATTTGCATTGAACCTCGGTAAGGGCCGCGGAAGGATGAAAGGAAATAATTGAATGCCGACACTTTGGAACCCGGTACTATATCTTAACGGAATAAATCGTATTGAAAACTGGAAACCATACCAAACCATAGCTCATTCTTCGGCTGCCCTTACTTGAATCCATTTGCATTATCTGTATGTCTTAATGGTGTTTTTTCATACCTGCACCCAGCCTGGTTCCTTATTTCATAACACATTCCGCTTTCCAACATCCCTTTTCTTTTTAAATGATGTATTTGCATTTAATGTGCACATTTTCCTGTCAGTTGTTACAGAAATAGTTGAAGAGGCACCGACGGAAGAAGTCACAGTCGAAATTACTCCTAAGCCGACAGAAGAGGCGCCTGAACGTGATACTGTTGAGATTACATTTGCGCCCAAACCAACTGAAGAAGTACAAGAGCGTGAGGCAGTCGAAATTACCTTTGCTCCCAAACCAGAAGAAAAAGCACCTCAGCGTGAGGCTGTCGAGGTCACATTTGCGCCCAAGCCAAAAGAAGAGGCTCCTACACCAGACGTATCTGAGGTAGTCTTAGCGCCCAAACCAACTGAGGAGGCGCCTACTGAGGTGGTTGAGGTCGAATTCAAACCTAAACCTAAGACTACAGCTACCTGGGAAGCTCCTGAAGACTTCGAGATTGTTATCGAAAGGTTTGAGGAGGTTAAAGAAGAGGTTACCGAGGAAGCACCCGAAGTTGTCACAACTGAAGTTGAACTGAAGAAGGCTCCTACTCCAGCAGCTAAAGTAGAATTTGAAATCAAACCGGAAGTCACAGAAGAGGTCACTACAGAGGTTACAACAGTTGTCACAAAAGAAGGTACAGTCGCGCACGAAGACTCCTGTTATTCACCAATAATCTTTGCACAACCTCCTGTATGTTTCGTACATGTGTGTTATGACTGATGATGCATCTTGTAGTTATCCTGGAATGCCTAGAACCTATGCATCTATTATCTTTCTGTATTCTTCATTCGTTTCTTCTATACCCTTCCTTCTTTTCCTTATATTACACTTCATTCTTTTCCTTATACCGATATGACACTTCATTCCTTTACTTCTAACGATATGACACTTCTTTCCATTCCTGTTTATGATAATGTAATCTCATACTTATTACTGCTATTGTCATGAAGATTCAGATATGTCTATTGGTTTGTTGTAAATTCTTGTAATAATTTTAGCACTCTCCACGCTATAAGTTTTACCATAATTATACAAACATATTTTTCAAAAACCTTTCCCAAATGTTAAAGTCTATCCCAAGAATTACTGAACCAATACTTGGTATCTTTGTACTTATCTTAATGCATTTCTCATGGTGATTCCAAATATGGTATTGAAGTTCAATAATTTTGAGTTTTGACATTTTTGAAACATTATGTGAAATTTTGTAACTCTCGTCTGTAGGCGACTGCCGCATGGAAAGTGTTAAAAGAAAACTATGTACCTTACTTTGAGCAGTTCGCATGCAGAATTCACATCAGTAAGCCTAGTTAGATAATTCAGAATTCATTCTTTAATAAATTCCCGGGAATAGTCTGTGTAAAGAATGGCGAATGGAGATATAGGATGTAAACTCTCGGTATATACCTGGTGTGGTTTTCCAAGATGCTGTTTGATTCTGAATTAGCGAATTCGCTTACGCTTGTAAAGACCTATCACACATGTTATCTTTTCTACTATTCTTGTGAACAATTTTGTTGTCGTATGCCTGTATATGGCATGAATGCATTGCTTGTTATGTATGTGCTCTCTATCTAGCATGTCACATGATTATATACCTACTTGTCGATATTTTCTTCTCACCTTCGTGTTTCACCACCAACAAGCCGCCTCCCCATTCGCGATGCAATACTTTCCTCTAGTTGTGTAATCTTCATCTACCAACAATTCGACTCACCGTTCCCGCGTTGCTATACCTCACACTAGCCTGTAGATTCGTTATTTTAAAGGCTTGGGGTTTTCGCATGACTTTAAACAGCGCTTTAAAGTTTGAACCGATCACACTGAATGTGCACTTTAACATACTACCTACACGATGATGTTCTAGCCTGTAAATGTGTTATTATCAAAAGCTTGAGACCTGTTCTGAGCATATCACACCATATCGGCAGTTTACTACTGTACTTGGTACTACACAACCAACAATTGCGTTACGGTACAATGATGTTTTGGCTTGAAATGCTTAATGGCGTGACTTATTTTCGACACATCACATCCAATATTTCTACACAAGCCTGAAAATGCTTTATGCTTAAAGGCCTGAGTTCTATAGCATGACTTTTAAACCTAATTTGAATCCCAACACACCCAATTATCACTGCACCTGGAATGGAGATGGGCAAGATACCAATATTCATCATCCGTGTGTTCATTATTCATCCTGCCAGTCGTTACAGAAGTACATGTAGTAGAAGAGGCTCCAACAGAAGAGGCGCCGGAACGTGAATCCGTTGAGGTCACTTTTGCGCCCAAACCAACTGAAAAGGCGCCTGAACGTGAAACTGTTGAGGTCACGTTTGCGCCCGAACCAACAAAAGAAGCGCCTGAACGTGAATCTGTTGAAGTCACATTTGCACCTAAGCCCACTGAACAAGCGCCAAAACAACCCGAAACGGTTGAAATTACTTTTGCGCCAAAACCAGAAGAAGAGGTCCCTGAACGCGATACTGTTGAGATAACCTTTGCACCCAAACCAACAGAAAAGGCTCCTAAATCAGAGGTCACGGAGGACGTGGAAACTACCACTGTTAAGGTCAAGAGGGTTGTCAAACAAGAAGGTACATTTCCAGTGGGAATGAGCATGCTTTAGGGGCATGATTCTACGCCAATAATGTACATCTACCTTACGGTATATGAAAAGCTAAGAAGCATGCAACATTGCCCTGTGCATGATCATTACTCATCTCCCAATTCGTAACGGAAAGCTACAGTTGTATCTGAATTCACATAATGTTCCACTGTTGTCCACAGTAGACGAATATGCAGCCATTTTGACCTTTAACCTTTGACCTTGGCATTGATAAGATATGGTTTCAAACTTTGTATCGTATGTTAATCTTATGCATGCAAGTATGCAACCTAAATAATCGTATCGACGCACTTCATATCAACATGTCTATTTTTCTTACAAGGAATAGGGCCAGGGATGTATCAACCAACCAACTTGGAGTTTCAGTTGTACATCATTATTCCTTTATATGAAAAAAACAATATTTAGACTAATGTGTATATGTTTGAGGCCCTCGGTATTTTCTAAATTTGACACAATAGTTACACCGTTTTTTTCTGTTTCAAAGTCTTGGCACCAATCAGTGTCTGTCGGGTAACTCACAGTTTTACACCCCCGGTTCTACTTATACTGAATCTACCCTAATAGCCTTTGTTCAAAAATATAAGTCCATCATTAAGTTAATGTTCTTCAATTTATGATTGGTAGTTGTTACAGAAATTGTTGAAGAAACTCCCGAAGAGTCTGTGACAATTGAAGTTACGCCTAAGCCGACAGAAGAAGCCCCTCAGCGTGAATCTGTAGAAGTAACCTTTGCGCCCAAACCCACCGAAGAAGCCCCTGAGCGTGAAGCCGTCGAAGTTACTTTTGCGCCCAAGCCAAAAGAAGAGGCTCCCAAACCAGAAGTTACAGAGGTGGATTTTGCACCGAAACCAACTGAGCAGGCACCTACTGAGGTCGTTGAGGTCGAATTCAAACCTAAACCTAAGACTACAGCTACTTGGGAAGCTCCTGAAGACTTCGAGATTGTCATCGAACGGTTCGAAGAGGTCAAAGCAGTCCCTGTTGAGGAGGCACCCGAGGTTGTCACAACTGAAGTTAAAATGAAGAAGGCTCCCACTCCAACAACTAAAGTAGAACTTGAAGTAACACCGGAAGTACCTGAAGAGGTCACAACTACCGTTGAGGTCACGAAGGTTGTCAAGGAAGAAGGTACACTTCTAGTCTGCATGTTTATAATCAGTTCATGATGGGTGTACCTGGCATTTTATTTAATGTTTTCCAAACCATTCTCGATTTGCTGTAGAAGATATGTTGACTCAGAATCTATGTCAGAATCACATACGGTAGTCTTGTCTCGACTGCGCCCTGTTTCTGATGTTACATCAATATAAATAGGTATTCAATGAGGGCTCGACAATGGATTTATACCACTTCGAAAATTAGAAAGCTACTTGGATTTATAAGAATGTGGGCCTTACAACGATGCAATGCAGGTGGATATGCTTGTGCTGTCTGTTTTTTATAGAAGAAAAAAAACGGAACATTTGGGGAAACGGGTAGAAACATTTTGTTCAAGTTTATAATGACTGACAACTGGTATTTTTATAGATTTTTGTTTTTGTTTTGCCAAGGCATTCAATTCATTACTAACTGTCAAAAAGTAAAATATGATGAATAATAGAATGACCAACGGTAAATATCTCCGATCTTCATGCAGGTTTACAATTTCTCGAGATATTTCGCCGATTTACAAATAATGCATGGAAAATGGCACGGTGCATGTAAACTTTCAAATTAAAACATATTTGACGAGAGAAATCTTTTTAAAATTGATAACAGTTGTTACAGAAGTTGTGACTGAAGAAGCACCCAAATCTGTATCTTCTGAAGAGTCATTTGAAATGGCACCAGAATTGCCCGAGGAGGTTGAAGAGGTAACGGAAGAGGTTACTACGACAATCAGAGCCAAGGAAGAGATCAAGACAGAAGGTATGGCGGACAGAACAATCACTCTGCATGATAGCAATTTATTCCTCAAAACACGTCATGCATGTTATAAGAGTTGCATGAGCAATATCTTCTTCAAAAGAGATATAATATTACACATGGTAGAAAATATAATGCCGGCCTCAAGTGATTTCAGAGTGATCTAATGATCTACCGGTATTTTATGCATGCAGAAATATGGCAAAGCATCGCCATGCATGATATTTATAGGGTTCCTCCGGTATTATCAGATAAAGACGTTGATGGCGATCTCGAAATCATCTACCAATTGCTCTATGAGGTATATGCATGCATAAACCCAGGAAATGTTAATGCATGTTATTATTAAGGTCCCATGAGTCGTGTCCCATGAGTTTTTCAAGAAAACCCATGTATATATAGAAGGAAACAGCCCCCCTGGAGCCATAGTCCGCCCTGTACAGTAAAGTATAGGTTGGTATTATAGGGCACTCATCTCAACACGCAACACTAGTTTCACGCTTCAAATCGTGAATGTCTATGGAGGCCAGGCTATGGCTCCTTTCACACCGGCAATGATAGAGATTAAACTTTCGCCCTGTATAGATTTTTGAAATGATCTTCCGATCATTTGATGTGTTGAATGCACCTAGATACCCTTGAAAGCATGGTCAAGCATGTTGGTAAACGTTTCATGAGTCATGTCTTCATCAAGAAATTCGAAAAATCTGATGGTATGAATAAGGTGTCGCACTCTACGTATCCTTGTAATCTCGAAAGGTTATTGCATGTTTTTTGAATCCGACGGTCGGTATCAGGCAGATAAATCATATCAGACGATACTAAGATAAGACGTTTCCCGTGTTTAACCTTGGAATGACCTAGCAGTCATTTGTTGAGCCGCACGTATGTAAAACCCGGGCGAAGGAAGATCTTGGTAAATGGAATCGTCATGAGTGGATGTCAATTTATTGTACTGGGCAAACATGGCAAATGCAGATCGACAGAGCATGTTTGGTTATAGATATTGTTCAATAAATCCACGATGAATATAATCAGTATATCGAATGTAATGTAGATCCCATACCCAGACCATAATGTATTAATGTGCATGATTTATAAAGCATGTTTGGGGAAAAAATAACGTTTAATTAGCCTACTGTACGTTTACTATGGTAAGGAAAACGGTGCATGCGATTACTCTTGATTGAATGAAAATGTCGGTACCAGTTGTTCGTTAAACATGACGGTTTTGTTTGACAGAATTCATCTTAGCAACAGAGGAACAGCCAGAGGAGTCCACAACTTTTAAGCGCAAAGTCACCGTCCGTAAATTGGAAGAAACTCCGGGAGCTACCGAAGAGATTACTCTCACCACATTCAAAAAAGAGACAACGACTGTCGTCAAGGAAACGCCGGAGGAAATCACTATCACTGAACAAAGGTTAACAATGGTTTCAAAAACTGGAGAAACGCCGGAAGAGGTAACTACTACGGAACTGAAAATTACAGCCCCGAAACCGGCCAAATTGCGAGAAATAAAAGCTGAAGAATTGAAAAAGCCAGGAGCCACTGTTGAAATGGAATTGAAAGCACCTAAATCGCTAATAACACCAACCTTTGAAGAAGCACCGGAAGAAGTGACCGTCACTGAAGTAGAACGACGCGAAATTTCGAAAGTCAAGGAAGAGGTGGAGGAAGTCACTGTAGCCGGAGTACAGCTTCGAAGATTACCTAAAAAGGAAGAAATTCCCGAAGACGCGACAGTGTCGGAATTGACTCTTGCAAAGGCTCCAAAATCTACTGTCACAGAACTTAAAGCAGAAGAAGAGGAAAGGACTTCTACCACTGTGCAACTTGGATTCAAAGCTCCCAAACCTATGAAAACACCAACTTTTGAAGAGGCACCAGAAGAGGTTACCGTCACAGAGGTAACACGACGTGAAATGTCCAAAGTAAAGGAAGAAGTAGAGGAAGTCACTGTAGCAGGCGTACAGCTTCGAAAACTACCTAAAAAGGGAGAGATTCCAGAGGACGCAACTGTGTCGGAATTGACTCTTGCAAAGGCTCCGAAATCTACTGTCACAGAACTTAAAGCAGAAGAAGAGGACAGGACTTCTACCACTGTTCAACTTGGATTCAAAGCTCCCAAACCTATGAAAACACCAACCTTTGAAGAGGCACCAGAAGAAGTTACCGTCACAGAAGTAGAAAGACGCGAAATGTCCAAAGTAAAGGAAGAGGTGGAGGAAGTCACTGTAGCCGGCGTACAGCTTCGAAAATTACCTAAAAAGGGAGAGATTCCAGAGGACGCGACTGTGTCGGAATTGACTCTTGCAAAGGCTCCGAAATCTACTGTCACAGAACTTAAAGCAGAAGAAGAGGACAGGACTTCTACCACTGTTCAACTTGGATTCAAAGCTCCCAAACCTATGAAAACACCAACCTTTGAAGAGGCACCAGAAGAAGTTACCGTCACAGAAGTAGAACGACGCGAAGTGTCCAAAGTAAAGGAAGAGGTGGAGGAAGTCACTGTAGCCGGAGTACAGCTTCGAAGATTACCTAAAAAGGAAGAAATTCCCGAAGACGCGACTGTGTCGGAATTGACTCTTGCAAAGGCTCCGAAATCTACTGTTACAGAACTTAAAGCAGAAGAAGAGGAGAGGTCTTCTACCACTGTTCAACTTGGATTCAAAGCTCCCAAACCTATGAAAACACCAACCTTCGAAGAGGCACCAGAAGAAGTTACCGTCACAGAAGTAGAACGACGCAAAGTGTCCAAAGTAAAGGAAGAGGTGGAGGAAGTCACTGTAGCCGGCGTACAGCTTCGAAGATTATCTAAAAAGGAAGAAATTCCCGAAGACGCGACTGTGTCGGAATTGACTCTTGCAAAGGCTCCGAAAACTACTGTTACAGAACTTAAAGCAGAAGAAGAGGAAAGGTCTTCTACCACTGTTCAACTTGGATTCAAAGCTTCCAAACCTATGAAAACACCAACCGTTGAAGAGGCACCGGAAGAAGTAACCGTCACAGAAATAAAACGACGCGAAGTGTCCAAAGTAAAGGAAGAAGTTGAGGAAGTTACAGTAGCCGGCGTACAGCTTCGAAGATTACCTAAAAAGGAAGAAATTCCCGAAGACGCGACTGTGTCGGAATTGACTCTTGCAAAGGCTCCGAAAACTACTGTCACAGAACTTAAAGCAGAAGAAGGGGAGAGGACTTCTACTACTGTTCAACTTGGATTCAAAGCTCCCAAACCTATGAAGACACCAACCTTCGAAGAGGCACCAGAAGAAGTTACCGTCACAGAAGTAGAACGACGCAAAGTGTCCAAAGTAAAGGAAGAGGTGGAGGAAGTCACTGTAGCCGGCGTACAGCTTCGAAGATTACCTAAAAAGGAAGAAATTCCCGAAGACGCGACTGTGTCGGAATTGACTCTTGCAAAGGCTCCGAAAACTACTGTTACAGAACTTAAAGCAGAAGAAGAGGAAAGGTCTTCTACCACTGTTCAACTTGGATTCAAAGCTCCCAAACCTATGAAAACACCAACCTTTGAAGAGGCACCGGAAGAAGTTACCGTCACAGAAGTAAAACGACGCGAAGTGTCCAAAGTTCAGGAAGAAGTTGAGGAAGTCACAGTAGCCGGAGTACAGCTTCGAAAGTTACCTAAAAAGGAAGAAATCCCCGAGGACACTACTGTTACACAACTGACTTTTGCAAAAGCTCCAAAGTCTACTGTCGCAGTTGAACTTGAAACGGAAGAAATCGAAAAGCCTTCTACAAGTGAAGTCACTATAAAAAAGGTTGAGAGGAAAATCGAAGAAGCGACTACAAAGATGAGAATAGAAGAAAAGGAAGAAACAGACCTTGGTGCTCCTGAGAAAGTGTCTCTACGGCTGCAAGAAGAAGTCCCAGAAGAGGTCAGTACCGAAGTGAAAATAACACGTCGCAAACCTACAGCTGAAGAAGAGGAAACTACTGTTACTGAAGTACAGCGTAGGAAACGTGCTACTGAAGTAATGACGATTGAGAAGGGTGCGAAGACTGAAGAGGAGATTGCAACAACAATTTCACTGAAGAAGACATTCAAAAGAGAAGGTAATGATTGATTATTAGTGATGACTCTTCAAATTCACAGCAAAGTCACACTCTGTTCTTCTGCACAGCTCGTATGAGCTAGATTCTTGTTATTGCACCAATTTCGATTTTGCGGCAGCCTCAAGGAGTTCTGCAATGTTAAAGATAAAAATGTTTTTGCACTCCAGCTAAAACTGCACCCTTAGCATAAAGCATTTCTCGTTTGTCATCGTGTGTTGTTACCGCTTTAGATTTCAATTTACGACTATTCCAGGAATTCTTGCAATGGTTAAATGTTCGCGAAATAGTTTTGCAGCACATGAATTTTGTTCAGCATGAAGCACCTTGTTCTTCGGAGGGAACGATGAACGTTTGGCTACTGCGCCATTGTTTTTATTTTACGACAGTGGCAAGGATTTCTGCAATCTTTAATCATGTTAATCGTCTGATTACTGCACCAGTTTTTATTTTACGACAGCTTCACGGAGTTCAGTGCTGCAATATACAAATGTTCATGAAACACTTAAGGGCTCAGCAGACTCCACAACGCTCCAACGCTGAGCGCAAGCGTTGAGCACCATTGAGCAGCTGCGTCATTCGGTTGTGGTGGAGCTACTATACGCATGTGTGAGAGCGCAAAGTGTTCGAGCGACAGAAAGTTCTTTCTGTTTATTGTTTTCTGGGTATTTATGGGCATGCGTAGTGTGATACAATGGAGCATGATAATTCAGTAAACAAAGTGTATTGTAAAACTGTTAATATCACCACGCATGTGATTCTATTGTTTTCCTATTATACTTTTGAAACTTTGTTCAATATTGAGCATGCAAGGAATGCTATATAACACTTCAACCACCTACACCTCTTCTTATAAGCATGTCTCCAGATGTATGCATTATTCTTAGAATCATATCTTCTGTACATCAAACTGACGGCACCTATTTTTGCGGTCCTCCAGCAGTAAAACTGCCGTATTCTTGCAGTAAACCTGTGGTTCCCCTGCAGTAAAACTACCGTCCCTCTGCAGTAAAACTGCCATATCCTTGCAGTAAATATGTGGTTCCCCAGCAATGAAGCTACCGTTCCTCTACAGTAAAACTGCGATTCACCTGCAGTTTCCCGAGAATGGGGACACATTTTATTTTGCTGCTTGCTAGTATAATAGGATGTATTAAGAATACATGCGTCGGTAGCTATCATCATGTTTCCCGCGTTAATAGTGTTTCCCATCGTTCCACCGCTGGAGGGCCACAGATGGTCATCCATTCTTTGTCCAAGGGACCATTTCAACCTCTTATGGCTCTCTGAGAAATATATTCATAAATCTTGCTCGATAAAATTATATGATTGATACCATTTTCACTAATGTTTTTGTTACAAACTTTCAGTAGTTTTCATTAATTTGTTGCTCTTTGCAATTTCTGTTCCATTAAATCTGTCTTTAAACACTTACGTAAAGAACTTAAAGAGATATTTGAAATCTTTAGCTCTTCTTGAATACCACTGACGTCAAAGCGTAACTGGTTCATTATACAGGACCAACACGGGAGTTTAATATGCATGCGTACGCGTTTAACATGACATCACAACCCTAAGAAGCGAACCATAGGCCTATTTAAGACATACCTAACATTCACTCCTTCCATTTTCAAAAAAACAGAGGTTGTTACAGAGACTGTTGAAGCAGCACCAGAACCTGCTGTCACGGAGGTCAAATTGATCAAAGAAGCTCCCAAACCCGAGGAGGCCAAAGTTCATAGACCTATTTGGCAAGCACCCGACGATTTTGAATTCGTTATTGAGCCAATGGAAGAGGCCCCTGTGTCTGCAGAGGTTAAAGTTCAAAAGGCACCACAGCAAGGTATATATGTGCATGAAACACTTGGATGGATCAGTTTGTCGTGCATGTTAAAGGAAGGGTCCCGCAAGCACAACATTGAGCATTATTTGTTAGAAAAATAATTATCTAGCCGAAATAACGTAATTATATAGAACAAAACACCATACTAGTCACAAAAATGAATAAAAACTGCCATCACTCAACATGCAATTTTTAAAATTCGCGGCGAACGCAAGTCCCGGTGTCGATGACGTCATGGGTATCGGTGCTCAAATTTGCGCATGTGCATTGTATACCTATGACATCATCGACACTGGGACTTTCGATCGCCGCGAATTTTAAAAAGTGCATGTTGAGAGATAGCGGTTTTTATTTGTTTTTGTCGTAAGTGTGGTGTTTTGTTCTATATAATTACAAAAGTTGGGCTCGATAGTTATTTTTCTAACATATAATGTACACTTTTATGCTTGCGGGACACCTTCTTTAAGATAATGTGTCATTCATTACCTTGATGATTTTTACGTTAGATAATCATCCTACGTTCGTGCCATATTGCTGATGCTTTTAAGTATCGACTTGAGAGGTTTTATTTCGTTCGTATCAATGTATATTGGGGAAAAAATTCTGATTAAGTTAATCGGCTTAATGATCTCACAGAATGAGCCACGATTGTAAACCAAATTGAACATGTGATTTGCATGTAATTGTATTGACATATCTAGGAAATATATTTGGTGCTTTCTTTTAAGGAGAATTCCATGACTGTTACTGATATCTTGAAACTGGTTCTTTAATAGCAGATGCACTCGTTAAGTGTAAGGTGCAACTTGCCGATACACTTCTTTCCGCCACTATTGCACGCGTTATGCATCATGTTGACATTCATCAAACTTGCAAAGTGAAATGAAAAGGGCTTTTTGTAAAACTCCATCTTTTTTATTTTAGAATAGCTGTACTTGATAATGAACTCCCTTTTAGGGGTATTGGAACCCCTTGAGGCCTCCAGCGTCCACACAGATTACAAGCAGACAAAAAAAATAGACTGCATGTGCATGCCAAAGAATTAAACTAAAATTTGTCAATATTTTGACGAGATTTGACACCTCAAATTGTCTTTGTTGTATTATACGTCTCTACCTTCCACAGAAATCAAATTTGATATTGTGGAAGAGATTAAACCGGTTCAGACGCAACGTGCTCAGACGGCTGAGTTCACTTGTTTGGTATCAGATAAGGCAGCGGATGTGAAATGGTTCAAAGATAAGAAAGAGGTTGTTCAAGATGGCGTCAAATTTGAAATGAAGTCCGTCGAGAGGAAACGGTCGCTGGTTATTCATGATGTCAGCCCTAAGGATGAGGGAGAATACACGTGTGAGGTCAAAGGTCGACGTACTTCCGCCTCACTACAGATTCAAAAGGCACCTGTAAAGACATTGGAAGGTATTAAAAGCATGATCATTTCTGCATGCTCTATAAGCATGGACCTATACGAATCAGTGGAACCCTTGAACCCTTTTGAATTATTCTCGAATTTTCCTGTCAAGATAGATGCATATTTGACCCATTTTAAAGGTCCCTCTGATTAGGGCATGATGATATTGCATGCTAAAATACAGGCATGTACTTTATGAAAGATCCAAAGTATAGTGATGTTGTCATCATACCAAATCCAAATTGAAAACCCAAAATAAAAATGATTATATTCAAGATACCCAGACAACTCACTATCACTATAATGATGGACAAAGACCATAATATTGTTACTAAGTAACGCCGTTATCGTTTGTTAAACTGATTGTAAATTATTTACAATGACAAATATCACGTGTGTATTTGCATCTCATTCGATTCTTATTATTCCTGTATGTTACTGGAATTTCTATTCTATAACACAACACACTTTGTCTGAAATTTTTTAATAATCGTTTTAGCTTGATATATTGACTGCGTGGTTATATATGATGATACACATAACAAATGTGATATGGCACCACAAAATGAGAGTAAAGTAGCAAAAGAAAATAATGATTTTTTCACATTTTCAGAAAGTAGATGTCCTCAGGTTTAAAAATGACACCAAAGTTGTCATAATAGGCCATTCCAAAGTGATAATTTGAAGTTAATCACCGCTGGATTATTGAATTGGAGAAAAGGGCTTTCAAAGTCAGTGAAGCTTATCGTGACTTGGCTCTCCAAAATATTCTGTCAAAACTTAATCGAAAGATTGTTTATGCCAAAGACCTCTTATTAAACGGCCTGTCATTGGTTCATTTGGGAATTTACAGGGTTCAAACTACTATTAATAGATTTGGAAAGCCCTGACCTTTAAGACCTTACCAAATTTGCTATAGGAGATACTATTTTAAACCCGTGGAAATGACGATGTCAACAAGGTAATTTCTAAGACATTTCGAGACACTTTTCCTCTCTTTGCGTTCATTTCGTGAGATGTAAGAATAAAATGCCCTCTCTAAAATTACTAAAAAAACATATTTAGACCCAAAATATTTTCTTAATACTTCAGAATGTGATACATCAATAGTTTATCTTTCCGAAAAAGAAAATATCTCATTTTCGACCTCCCCTTGTCAAATCGACTATTTCAGGTCATAACTCAAAATCAACCCCAGCGACTTTCCGCTCATGTTGTCGTGCCAGGTCACAAATGTTGTAAAGGGTATAGATTCAAAACATGAAAGTCCGTTGAACGTACCAGAGTGGGCAATAACAATCATATCATTAATAGTTGGACACAATAACTAGGGGTATGGAATATCTTGATTAGGTAAAAAGCTGAGCATAATAGCGTCACAACAGTACTCCACGACGCTCCAAATCTTCACGCTCTCACACACGTGCGTATAAATATTCATGATATAACAGCACAGCACTCTATAAATTCCCAAAGGACCCCGAACTATCCCACAATCGGTTTTTGTTTTAGCCGGAACTGACTGCCATTACATTAAACGAGGAGCGATTTAGTGTTGTGCGCCCTTATAATACGCTGGTCGGCTAGGTAACCTGCCTATCCGCAAATTCAGAGGCAATCGGCTTAACTTCGATTTGATGACAGTGCGGCAATAGGGTGAACACAGGACCAGCAAAGCTGAGAACGTTATAATATCCAGGCAGGCAAAACCATAGCCTCTATTAATTGGCTTAATCCTCCATAATTTCATTACAGATTTGGGAGGAAAATACACACGACAATTGTCACAGAAATTGGATAGTGTGAATTTTATTTGTGGAAAACATCAGATGATGTTGGATAGTGTGAATTTAATTTGTGGAAAACATCAGATGATGCAAGTGCTATCAATAAGGGGATACTGAACGAAAGCGAAGCATAAAATGACAGCTCGTCACCTATCGTGGTGATGAGCTGTTATTAGCTCGATGTGTTACGCAAACATGATAGGTTCCAATTACGAATGAATGGAATAATGACTATAATATTACAAATAACATCAATGTCAATCTACAAGTGTATAATGTTAATAGCCACCCACAATTCATCAGTTAATGCACTTAGCCCACGAATAAGTACTTTTTCTTTGCAAGAGCATGGGTTTTTAAAGCCCAGATTGTAGTACATCCATGTAGCATGTATTTAGTGTTCATATCGTAACCAACCCAGTCAAATGTCAAGGTTCTTTTCCCCTCGATCCACAATTGTATACTTAAGAGCATGGAGTTTGAAGTCCAAGGCACAATACATTGTACTTTCATCATAGTAGTCATCACATTATTACCTCTCCCCATGATTCCCGAATGTTTACCATGTACGTATAGGGATCATACATAGCCCTACAATACATTTTTCCACGTTACCCTTACCCATCGATCCTCGAATGCATACTTCATCTTTTCCCTCCACCAACAATGCCTTTTACCATATAGCTGTACCTTTCCCATTTTATTCGCGAATGCGAGAGCATGAGTTCCAAAGCCCTCGTCATAGTTCAAAGAATGTAGTGTTCTTCCCCTTACCGACAATGCATTTTCACGATGTGTATATACTATTCACTCCTCAACCCGCAATGCATTTCTCGAGGTATCCTTTCTCCTTTTATCC
Organism: Ophiura sarsii; assembly: GCA_035610835.1. Lineage (NCBI taxonomy): Eukaryota > Metazoa > Echinodermata > Ophiuroidea > Amphilepidida > Ophiuridae > Ophiura > Ophiura sarsii. Next base: position 10,292,263 of record CM069459.1, on the reverse strand, counting down.
GCAAATGCTAGAGCATGAGATTCCAAAGCCCTCATCATGGTTTATAGTAGGTAGTAGTCTTCCCTTTTAATAGCGGCAAAGCACTTTCATCATGAACATAGTGTTCATACCTTTACCCACAATGCATTGTTCATGGTCTACCCTACCTTTTACCCGCAAATGCTAGAGCATGAGATTCCAAAGCCCTCATCATGGTTGATAGTAGGTAGTAGTCTTCCCTTTTAATAGCGGCAAAGCATTTTCATCATGAACATAGTGTTCATACCTTTACCCACAATGCATTGTTCATGGTCTACCCTACCTTTTATCGAATGCTATGGCATGATATTCGTAAGCCCTCATCATGGTTTATAGTAGGTAGTGTTCTACCCTTTTATATAATCGCGGCAACGCATTTTCATCATGAACACAGTGTTTATAATTTTACCCACAATGCATTCACATGGTAAACTCTTCCCTTTTATCCGCGAATGCAAGAGCATGAGGTTATGATCCCTCCCCGACAACGCATTTTCATCATGTGCATACCTCAACCCACAAAGGACATAGCATGTATTTACGTCACTCTACCGACGTTGGATTTCTATCATGTATACATTATCCTCAACCCACCATGTAGTGTCAGCAACCCTGGATTCACGAATGCATACTATTCCCTTACAAGAGCATGGAGTCTTGAAGCCCTTGCCATGGATCATAGTGTTCATCTTTCAACCCACGATGCAGTTTTCAAGGTACCTTCCCTTGGAATGAACCATTTCATATTCCATCCCGATCATCGTTTTCACCCTGCATGGGTAATTCAGTCGCACGTAAGTATCCTAGCACATTTCAATATGTTAAAACGACTGAATAGCTACAATCAAAGACTAGTACTACATTGCATGACCCTCATTGGATGCTTATTTGAATGTAGCTGTTTCATCATCGAGATTCACCAACCCTCGCTACCTCTATACCTGCATGGCATGGCACCCAAAGAGAACGTTATTGACGTTATATACGTTACCTCTTGTTCGCCATGCAGAACCGACATACGAAATTGTTGAAGAGCTGTCGCCAATTCAAACCACTCCGTCTGAGACAGTGGAACTAGTCTGCGCCGTGTCAGATGAAAAAGCCGAGGTCACGTGGCTTAAGGATGACGTGACCGTCCAAATCGACGAAGTCAAGTTTGAAAGCAAAACGGAAGATAAAAAGAGATCATTGATAGTCCACGATGTCACCCCAGAAGATGCCGGCGAGTATTCATGCGAAGTGTCTGGTCATCGAACAACAGCATCTTTGGAAGTTCACGAAGCACCAAAACCTGTGTCTCTTCCAGATACACCTTGGCAGGCATCTGAAGAACTTGAGATAATTGTTGACAAACTTGAAGCAGATGAGCTACCAACTGTTGCAGTGGAGGCACCAGAAACAGAGGAGCAACCCACATGGGAACAACCAGAAGAAACAGAAGCAGAAGCTCCTGTTGCTAAGGAGGTATCAGAACTACCCCTGGAGACTGTTTCTGCAGCTGAGAAAGGAGCTTCAATGCCGTGGGAAACGTATGAAGACTTTGAAGTCGTTATTGAAAAACCAGAAGAAGCGAAGGAAATGCCCTTAACGTCTGTTGAAATCCCCCATAAAGAAGAGCAAGTTTCATGGGAAGTATCGGAAGAAGTTGAGAAGACAGTCGACGAAAAAGGAGTAACAGAAGTATCTACCACGGCTCTTGAAGCTACTGACAAAGAAGAAACACAGACGTGGATGGCAGCGTCAGAGACTGATGCAGAGGTAGCCCAAGCCGAAGAGGCTGACGTATCACCAATCTCAACAGTTTCTATCGCGGAAAGAGAAGCCACCATGCCATGGCAAGCGCCAGAATCATTTGAAGTCGTTATTGAGAAATTTGAAGAAGCCCGCGAAACGGCACCGACAACGGTTGAGGCTGCCGAGCAAGAAAAACAAGTCCCGTGGGAATCTACTACGGATACAAAGTTTGATGTACCTGTCACAAAAGCAGGTACCTTGCCAACTGAATCTGTTTCTGCCGTAGAAACTGAGACTATCCCATCTTGGCAAGCTCCTGATCAATTAGAAGTAGTTATTGACAAACAAGAAGCCGAAGAAGTACCATCGGTACCAATAGAGACTCCACAAACGCAAGAGGAAGTAACTTGGGAATCGCCCAAAGAAGCTGAAGGTGCTGAACTGGTGTCTGAAGAAGCCACTGCTGTTCCTGGCAAAACTGTATCTGCTCCTGAGAGAGAAACAACAGTTACTTGGGAATCGCCTAAGGAAGCCGAAGGCGCGGAACTTGTATCAGAAGAAGCCGCAACTGTTCCAGCTAAAATTGTAACTGCACTTGGGAAAGAGACCACCGTCACATGGCAAACCGGAGAACAGGTCGATATTACTGTGGAAACTAAAGAGGCAACAGAACAAGTTTCAGAAGCAATCACAACTGCTAAAACAGAAACAACAACACCTTGGCAAGCTCCTGATGAATTTGAAGTCGTTATTGAAAGACTGGAAGCTGACGAGGTTTCCATTGCACCGATAGAGGCCCCGCAAACTCAAGAAGAGGTGGCGTGGGAAGCACCGAAGGAAGCAGAAGGCGCTGAACTGGTGTCTGAAGAGGCCACTACTGTTCCAGCTAAAACCGTCTCCGCTCCTGAAACAGAAACAACTGTAGCTTGGGAAGTACCTAAAGAAGCCGAAGGCGCGGAACTTGTATCAGAAGAAGCCGCAACTGTTCCAGCTAAAATTGTAACCGCACTTGGGAAAGAGACCACCGTCACATGGCAAACCGGAGAACAGGTCGATATTACTGTGGAAACTAAAGAGGCAACAGAACAAGTTTCAGAAGCAATCACAACTGCTAAAACAGAAACAACAACACCTTGGCAAGCCCCTGATGAATTTGAAGTCGTAATTGAAAGACTGGAAGCTGACGAGGTTTCCATTGCACCGATAGAAGCCCCGCAAACTCAAGAAGAGGTGGCGTGGGAAGCACCGAAAGAAGCTGAAGGTGCTGAACTGGTGTCTGAAGAGGCCACTACTGTTCCAGCTAAAACAGTCTCCGCTCCTGAAACAGAAACAACTGTAACTTGGGAAGCACCTAAAGAAGCCGAAGGCGCGGAACTTGTATCAGAAAAAGCCGCAACTGTTCCAGCTAAAATTGTAACCGCACTTGGGAAAGAGACCACCGTCACATGGCAAACCGGGGAACAGGCCGATATTACTGTGGAAACTAAAGAGGCAACGGAACAAGTTTCAGAAGCAATCACAACTGCTAAAACAGAAACAACAACACCTTGGCAAGCCCCTGATGAATTTGAAGTCGTTATTGAAAGACTGGAAGCTGACGAGGTTTCCATTGCACCGATAGAAGCCCCGCAAACTCAAGAAGAGGTGACGTGGGAAGCACCGAAAGAAGCAGAAGGTGCTGAACTGGTGTCTGAAGAGGCCACTACTGTTCCAGCTAAAACCGTCTCCGCTCCTGAAACAGAAACTACTGTTACTTGGGAAGCACCTAAAGAAGCCGAAGGCGTAGAGCTTGTATCTGAAGAAGCAGGTACGGTACCAGCTAAAACGGTATCTGCGCCTGAGACAGAAACAACTATTTCTTGGCAAGCTGGTGAACAAATTGATATTACTGTTGATACGCAAGAGGCTACAGAAAAACTTGCAGCTGCAATCGAAGCTCCTGAACAAAGACTAGAGCAGACTTGGGAAAGTACAACAGAGACGAAAGACGATATTCTAACAACTGAAGCCAGCACATTGCCAACGGACTCATTAACAACTGCTAAGTCGGAAACAACAACACCGTGGCAGGCCCCAGATGAACTAGAAGTAGTAATTGAGAGACTAGAGGCTGAAGAAGTATCAATTGCGCCAGTCGAGGCTCCACAAATACAAGAGGAAGTCACCTGGGAAGCACCTAAAGAAGCGGAAGGTTCAGAATTGGTTTCTGAAGAGGCAACTTCGGTTCCAGCTCAAACTGTATCTGCACTCGAGGTGGAAACAACAACACCGTGGCAGGCACCCGATCAGTTTGAGGTAGTCATCGAAAAATTAGAAGCCGAAGAAATGTCGACAGCGCCGGTTGAGGTTCCGCAAATGCAAGAAGATGTATCTTGGGAAACACCTAAGGAAGCCGAAGGCGCTGAACTTGTATCGGAAGAAGCCACTACTGTTCCAGCTAAAACCGTCTCTGCTCCTGAAACAGAAACAACTGTAACTTGGGAAGCACCTAAAGAAGCCGAAGGCGTGGAACTTGTATCAGAAGAAGCCGCAACTGTTCCAGGTAAAATTGTAACCGCACTTGGGAAAGAGACCACCGTCACATGGCAAAGCGGAGAACAGGTCGATATTACTGTGGAAACTAAAGAGGCAACAGAGCAAGTTTCAGAAGCAATCACATCTGCTAAAACAGAAACAACAACTCCTTGGCAAGCCTCTGATGAATTCGAGGTAGTTATTGAAAGGTTAGAAGCAGAAGAGGTATCCACTGCACCAGTCGAGGCTCCGCAAATGCAAGAAGAAGTTACCTGGGAAACACCTAAAGAGGCCGAAGGTGCTACGCTTGTGTCAGAAGAAGTCACAGCTGTTCCAGCTAAAACTGTGTCTGCGCCAGAAACAGAAACAACTGTCCCATGGCAAGCACCTACTGAACTTGATGTTGTTATTGATAAGCCCGACAAGGCGGAACAAATGCCAACTGCAACTGTTAGCGTCCCAGAACAAGAAGAAAAACAACAATGGGAAACATTAGACGAAGGTGCCGCAGAAGCGCCAGCAACTGAAGAAGCTGTGCTGAACAAGCCCGAAGCTGTCGAGACAGCTGGCGCAGAAGTAACAACACCTTTAGAAGCTCCTGAAGAAATCACAACTGATGTCGAAATGTCAAAAGCTGAACGGAAACCAACTGAAGCCATGACAGCTGTAGGTATGGAAGTTACTACACCCCTGGAAACAACTGAAGAAACTACAACCGAAGTAGAAACCACAAAAGCTGATGAAATAGAGGCAGTAACTATTAAGGCTCCTAAAACAGAGCAGCAAATTGCTTGGCAAGCTCCGGATGCATTTGAAGTTGTGATAGAAAAATTAGAGGGCAAAGAAATGCCAGCTACGTCAGTTGAGGTTGCTCAAACGGAACAGCAGGTACCATGGGTAGCTGCAGATGAGGCAGACACCGGTATTCCAGATACACAAGAAGTGGATGTTGTAAAAGACACTGTCTCCGTTGCAGAAAAGGAAACAACTATCTCCTGGCAAGCGCCGGAGGATTATGAAATTGTTATTGAAAAACCAGAGGAGGTAGTAGAGACCACATTGGAGGCGGCAGATAAGCCATCGGTGGCGGAAAAATCTGAGGTTCAAATTGGTGAAGAAGAGACTCCTGAAGTGACTGCGTCAGTGTCAACTGACGTAGACATGAAAGCACCGCAAGATATAGTGACTGCTAAGTTTCAAGTGGAAGAACAACCAGAATCGGCAGTTACCACTGAGAAGGAAGTGACAAAGAAAACAATGGGTATTTCTTCTGCAGAGGTGGAAGTGTCAGAAGCACCGAGAAGTACCGTTACAACAGAGACGCCTGAACAGGTGACTGAAGTTTTCACACCAAAAACTACCAAAGCGTCATTTACCACCGATGTCGATATTACGGAAGATCGCAAAATACCCGAATCAGAAGTGGTGAAAGATGTTACAGTCAAGGTGGATACTGTCAAAGCTATAACAGCGGAGGTCGAAGCTGATGAGATGCCTACTTCACTTGAAGTAGCGGATGTTACAGCAAAGAAGCCTCAAGTTACCAAAGATTTAGAAGTACCTGTTACGATCAAACCTGAAATTCCTTGGCAAGCACCGGAAGACTTTGAATTTGTTATCGAAAAGCTTGAAGTTCCTGAAGAGATGCCAACAGAGGAAGCAATTTCGCCAGAGATCACTCAGGTGGTGCTTCAAGAAGCTCCTAAAACAAAACCTGTAGTTCAAGAAGAGGAAGTTGAGATTGCTTTGAAACCTAAATCTAAGGCTACTACCGAACTTGAATTGGATGACGATGAGGTTGACGTGACGGTCTCCAAAGATGTCGAAAAAGTTGAACAAGAAGATGTAGAGATAACCACAGTATTGAAGAAACCAAAACACAAGGCAGAAGCAAAGCTGGAAACTACTGAAGAGAGAGTTGAAAAAGAGGAAGTTGTCCTTGAAAAAGTTCCCAAAGAAGCTGATACTGAACCGGTTGGCATCACAATAGCTCCAACTAAGGCTGTTGAAGACACCTCGAAGGAAACGGCTGATATCTCACTTAAACCTACAGAGACTCCGACAGAAGTTGTGACTGCCGAGATGAAGGTGAAGGAATCAAAGCCGGAACAGATTATTTCTACAAGACCGATATGGCAAGCCCCTGATGATTTTGAATTCGTGATAGAAAAGATGGCGACGACAACAGAGGAAGTCTCTGAACAAGTTACAGAAACTGAAGAGCTGGTGGAAACAGAAAAAGTGACCACTTCCGAAGAAGTCATCGAGGAAATAGAAGTTGCTAAACCAAAGAAACCTGGTGTTACAACGGAAGTGGAAGATGTACCTCAACCGGATGAAACTGCGCAAGTAGAAATCACAAAGAAACCGAAGGAGACTGTGAGCAAGAAAATGAAGATCAAGAAGATAGAATCTGAGCGGGAGGAAGCCGAACTACAGGTTGAGAAAAAGCAGAAGATTGAACAAGAGATCTCATCTCAAGTTAAGATTATGGAAGAGACACAGGTGGAGGTAGAGGAAACCAAGGAGAAGAAAGTGATCCAACCTGCTCTCAAGCAACCAGAAGTAACCGTGGAGGAAGAAGTACCACAGAAATTGAAACCCGAGAAGGCAAAGAAAGTATTGCCTTTCTGGCAAGCTCCTGAAGAATTTGAATTTGTTGTGGAAAAGTTGGAAGTTCAAGAGGTAGCTGCCACCGCAGAGGTTGCTGTGGAAGAAGAATCCGTGCCTGAAGCAACCAAAGTTGAAGTGAAGAAAGCTCCCAAGAAGGAAGCGGTCGTCGAGGAGAAAAAGCCCAAGTTGATTGAGAAAGGAGAAGCTATCCTTCAGGAGAAACTTGTCCCGCAAGGTATAGATGAGGTTTCCCTTATTTTTGCATGGAGACTGAGATAATTCAGTAAACAAAAAAATTAGATTTGATTTTACATAGTGCTTTACAGTACTGTTTCGTGGGGCCTGAGATCAGATCCTCACTCCATAGAAACAAGATGCATAATTGTAGTGTCACACAATGGTACATATTATAATACAGGTTCACTGTATTATAATATGTACCATTGTGTACGTGTAACACTACAATTATGCATCTTGTTTCTGAGGAGTGAGGGTCTGTTCTCAGGCCCCCACGAAACAGTACTTTAAAGCACTATGTAAAATCAATTCTTAAATTGTTGTTTACTAAAGCTCCCCTTTAGGGTTGAGCACTCTTCCATTGGATGGTTTTACCTCGTTATGATTAGATAATTCAGTATATATGTCCACCCTCTCGTGACTAGGTTCTGGAATACACTGTGCTAACTTATTTCACGCTATAGGTTAGTGCTTATTTCGTCTAGGGAAAAATGTTAGGTATGGTTTGATAATTTGTCTAATTTTTTTTCTTCTCATACATGTATAATCGCGTTTATTATAACTATAGTTATTTGATGAGTGGCACGTGTATTTCTAAAGGCTAGTGTATCCCATTTTTGTACCAACACTTTGTTCTATATGATAACTGTTGAATATTCATATTCTATATGATAAATTTGTTGAATATTCATGTGTTCTATGATATTAAGTTGTTGTATATTCATATTCTCACTGAATATTTATATCCTATGCACACCCTTTGACGTTTTCCCCATTCAAATTGTGTTCACTCTGAAGTGTACCCTAGACCTCTGATTCCATCCTTACAACAGCCTTGGTGGTTATACCCAATTTTAAATGGTAATCAAGTTAGCAAGTTCTTGTATGGCAACCCATGACGACAGAAAAAGAAAAACGTTATACGTTTTAAGATCATTCTGCAGTGCTACTGGTTATCAAACAAGATATTACCACCGTGGTGTAATTTATGAAATTAAAAGTAAAATCATGACAATTATCTTAATGATGGGCGTGAGTCGTATGATACCGTATTATCTCACAAATTGGCGCGGCTTGCCTGTAGACGCACACATGTTTGTAAGCGCCCATGCTTGTTAGCGAGACTATAATGCTACCGTATTATCTCACTAATTGGCGCAGCCTTAAACTGTAGACGCATACATGTTTATAAGCGCCCCTGATTGTAAGCGAGACTATAATAATGCTACCGTATTATTTCACAAATTGGCGCAGCCTTAGACGCATACATGTATAAGCACCCATGCTTGTTGGCGAGACTATACGGTACGATTGCTACCCTATCCTACGGACATCAATGTTTCAGTCTTCAATGAGCACATCCTAGATATACCCACACATTCTACCAAAACGTAGTAATCAATCTTTTTGTTTGTAAAATAGACAAAATGATTTGCGCTACTGCCTGCTCCCTAGTACCCATTGACTTCCCAGTAGACTAGATACCACGTACTATATAAGGACAACTGTATTATATATATATCAATTTCGGGTTAAGTCTGAGGATGATATCGATGGTGTAGCGCAACGAAGTCCTATCTGCAATGGCTGCCATTTGTTAGATTGTGTTTTCACATGGGCATATCTTAAAGCACCCCTATCTGCAATAGCTGCCCCGTGTAACCTTTAGTTTATATGAAGGGATCTGCTATAGATTACCACATAGTACATAATTATGATAACATCTCTCAGCTATTACATTTCGCTACTCATCTCACTAGCGAAATGTGTAATAGGAAACAGCCGCACTACGAAAAGAAATCTTGAAACCGAGATGAAAATAATGAATTTGGAAGTGAGACACTTTTGGGCAAATGTTAACATTTTGTATGATAAATAATATCAAAGTCTAGACGCAAAATTGAACATTATGTGTATGTTGTGACTTCTGGAAAATCAGAAGCGTGGCTTCAAAGGTAAGGACGCATGAACGTCATAATGCATCCATACTACTATAGTTCATTCAGCATACACTTGAGCCTGACCTTTCATAATATCAGTTGATTAAACATAGCAAAAGGTCAAAATCATTTCCATGCGATAGCAAGCATTATATCAGCAAAGTTAATAATTATCAGTTTTCCAAACGACATTGAAGATTCCGCACTTTATTCTGCATGCCTTGGCATGATTCAAGGTGTATCTAAACACTGCCCTCTATAGTTAATATTATGCATGTCTTGGCATGGTGACATCTGCTTGTCATAATCTGCACGTCAAAATAAACTGAACCACAAACTGACTATTTAGACTCGTGTTATGTATCAGAACCGAAAGAGAAGATGGAGAAAACCAAACCACTGGAAAAGAAAAAGGTTCCCGAGGTGAAAGCGGAAAAGAAGAAAGTCGAACCACTGAAACCTGAAGGTATTACCTATAGTTCCTTGAACAAAAACTTGCACAATGTCACTGTGTATGTTGTGGGTTTTGATGATCCCCTTCACGTGTGTAAAATTACACCTCACTCATATTACACGATAAAAGATCAAAATACACCTATGATGTATCACCAATAATACACGATTGATTATTAAACACTCACACACATGTATAATACACTTTTAATGACGATGGCAACCATCGACACTGATACACATCGAGAGTTGAGCGCCAGAAGGCCGTAACTCAAGAAATGCTATTTTGAGATAATCGACTTCAAATATTTGGGACTCATTACAATACACTGTAGCACCCAACTTATAACTCTAATTTTAGTCAAATTCAGAGTGTTTATGAGTTATCTCTTTATGGTTCTGAAAATCTAGGTTATATGGATTATTATTGTACCAAAAAAATCAATTTGCCCAAAATTTGAGTTACGGCCTTCTGGCGCTCAACCCTTGACATTTGTTTAACACTTTCCACGCAGCAGTCGTCAGCAGACGACAGTTCCAAAATGTTTCAAAAATGTCATAATTATTTAATCTCACACCATGAGAAATGCATTAACGCAAAAAAGTACAAACATGCCTAGTATGAGATAATACTTTGAAAGTTAGGAAAGGTTTCTGATAAATCTGTTTTGTACGTGGCAATACTAATCAATAGCCGCGTGGAAAGTGTTAAAATACATCGTTACCTTATAGTCACGACTCATACATTCTTTTGGATACTAACATTTTAATATGTAAGGCCAAGGCACTCGTTTCTTTCATGCTAGGGTTTACACACGATTATATGCTGGTGATACAGTTTGTATACCGTTTGTAGCTAAAAGTCTATACTCAGTTCCTTACCACTTCTTATTTATATTTTTATAGCAATACATAATGGTGTCACAAAACGATTGTTAAAAACGTCATAATAAATGTGGTAACAATCATCGCAGTGGAAACATTAACAAAAATTGAAGTTAGTACCAAAAACATTAATATTAAATGATAAAAGAAAGTATTTTGTATTCAAAGATGTCTTCATGTTTAATCTTGCAAAACCTTTTATCGTAAATGTGTTCAGTGATATGTAATCTATGGGGGCACGTATCCAACAACTGTTGTCAAACCATGGACATTCAATAATTTATGAATTATTTGAGATATAGTATTTTCTGATAATTTACAGTTGGCGACGAGGAAATACGTAATATATTGCACATAATACTAACACATAACAATTTTAAGATGGTAACTTTTATTTACGTTTAATATCTTCACTTAAATAACCCTTTCATCACAATTTATTCAATAGTATATTTCTTACTTAAAGCACCTTATACCAATCACGTTCTTCAATCGTAACAAATGTGAAGACAGTTTAATATTTGTTCGTTTAAACATGCATCACCATTGGGCAACAGTATTTCGCCAAAAAACACTTCACATATTTTTTACCTTAAAGCACTTTACACCAATCACGTTCTCTGTTGTATTATCACATAATATGATAGCAGTTATCCTTTATTAAACATCCATCACCATTGGTCATAATTTTTTTAACCCAAAACACTTTCCTCAACACTCAATATTTCTACTTAATATATTGGAGCACATACAATTGGATGGAATAACCCGATCACATATTTTTGCACGCGGCACCTTTACATTCGTCGTTGGATTTCGACGCAAGTTGACTAAAAGCACCGATGGGCGTGGTTACTCCTCACCAGAACACTCCCCAATAACGGCCTGAATAACGAGTGTGAAAACTTCTTCATTCAACTATACTCTCACTATTTTACATAGCAGGCAAGATACAGCCAGTTGAACAAGCAGAAGTTGAAGCCAAACCTAGACCACGTGGACAGATGGCCATCGACGTAACAGAGGATGTTCCTACTGAAGATGTTACCACCGAGCATATTGCGATCAAGAAAAGAGTATCCGAAGTATCCATTGCAGAAGAAGTGTCTAAAGTTCAAGAATCCGCGGTCAAGATCACACCATTATTGGCTGAAGAGGATGCGTCGGAAGTGACAATTGCAAAAAAGCAACGCCCATCTACTACCGTGGTTTCTAAGCGAGATGATGTCACAGAGGAATCGATTGATGTCCAGCAAAAGTTCAAGATCCAAAAGACTGTGGTAGATGATGAAGTGTCGCAAGAGACGCTTGATACTGAGGCGCGAGTAACAATGCGGGCCGGCGTAGCGAAGAAACCTGTGAAGGACACTACCGTCGAAATGGAAACATTTGACGTAACGAAACAAGTGTCAACCACTAAGGAAGAAATCAAGGAGGATGAACTGCACGCGCGCATACCGGTTACAAGAAAACAACGATCTGATGTAACCATCTCTGAAACAGATACAGTAAAACGACAAGATACTGAGGTGTCAATGATCGCTGTTCAAACAGCGCCGAGTGAACTCGTGACAGAAACTGAGAAACATGTGACGAAAACCGAGGAACATGTGACAGAAACTGAAACACACGTGGTAGAAACTGAAAAACACGTGGCAAAAACGAAAAAGACAGATGTATCTGTCACTAAAAAGGGGGAAAAGGCAGTGGAGATCAAGAAGAAAGCGTCTGCAAAGCTTGTTAAGGCGACAGAAGCCGAGCTGCCAAAAGAGAAAGTCGTAGAAGCAACACAAGGTGTGGATGAAATTATTATTATTAGAACTACGCATGCTCTGAACTGATTCTCTTGTAATTTAGAAGTGGGTTAAAGAGATAATTTTCTGTTCATAGATCATGAAAGTTAGAACATTAAGTACAATGCATGATTATCATACTTTCATCATAATCATGATATTTGTAGCACTAGACTTATGTAACTTGTTGATGACGTAAATCATGATAATGGCATTAGTTTTTAGGATCGTGATTATAAAGGAAAGGCATTGGCTGATCTCTATAACACTGAATTGGTATTGTTTTGGAACGGGTTTGTGCCCGTTGACATCTCCATTGCTTGATTTTCATTGTGCATCTGAATATTCATCGAATGCATAGCTATATGATAGCTTTGTGCAAGATTATCAGAATCGCATCATAACTTAATACATAATAAACCATTGTAGACTCAGACGCAATTCTTTATCATTGGATGTACCTTACTGGAGTTATCAGGTAAGCAACATTGTATTAAAGCAGTTTATGTCACGGGAGTTTAAGTCAATCTTGTCTTAGCCTCACCCCGTACCGTCATGTAAGTCGTATTGGCCTTTGTGGGGTTCATAAGCCGCGGATAATAGCACGGCAATTACGGTACATCTTGAAAGTAAGTATCTCCGTGAATACAGCTAGTGCATACTAGCACACTGTTTGTGCTGAAAGTATAACATTATCCATGGAATACAGGTATACTAGTATTATTTTGAAACCATACAATGGCCGTATATTCACAACAGCATTTGGTCCTATATAGGTTAAATTTTAGTCCAAGACTAAATATCTCACCGTTCTGGACTTCTAATTTTACATTCCTACTCTTTCGCTGCCAAATGTGTTGAAATAAAGTTACGATAAAGCTGAAAACCTTCCATTTTTAGGGATTTAACTTTGTATGTCCTATTTCAAAAATGTTCCACATACCGTATATAAAAGGTCCTTCCTATTCCTATTCGGATTTCGACCAGATAGAAATTTAATGCAGTTCCAAATCTTATGTGAATACAGGCCTTAATTGTATAAATATCTTACTATCACTAACCATTACCTTTCCCACCGTACTGTAGCTAATTGTTTTGGTATCTAATGGATTTCAAGTAATACTTCCTCATTTCTTCCACCTTTTTAGTCGATGCCATCTTCACTAAGATGCTTGACAACATCACCACCAAGGAAACTCGTGATGTTATCTTTGAAGTAAGAGTCAGCAACGCGGCAGTCAACGTAGAGTGGTATAAGGATGACACTCTCATCTTGGAGGATGATAAGCATAAGATTAAGGTGGAAGGACGCAAGAGATCCATGACCGTGGTCAAAACAAGACCAGATGATATTGGAACTTATAAGTGTCTCTTGCCCAAAGACAAGACTCAAGCAAAACTCACACTTATTGGTAAGTCCTTGTAAATTCTGACAAAATGGTTCCATTGGTAGGTTAATCAGTGTCAATATCAGTGTCAGTATCAGTGTCAGAATCAGTATCAGTATCAGTGTAAGAATCAATTTAAGTATCAGTGTCAGTATCAGTGTCAGTACTAGTGTCAGTATCAGTGTCAGTGTCAGTATCAGTATCATAATCAGTATCAGTGTCAGTATCAGTATAAGAATCAATATCAGTCAGTGTCAGTATCAGTGTCAGTACTAGTGTCAGTATCAGTGTCAGTGTCAGTATCAGTATCAGTGTAAGAATCAATATCAGTATCAGTGTCAGTATCAGTGTCAGTACTAGTGTCAGTATCAGTGTCAGTATCAGTATCATAATCAGTATCAGTGTCAGTATCAGTATAAGAATCAATATCAGTATCAGTGTCAGTATCAGTGTCAGTACTAGTGTCAGTATCAGTGTCAGTATCAGTATCAGTGTAAGAATCAATATCAGTATCAGTGTCAGTATCAGTGTCAGTACTAGTGTCAGTATAAGTGTCAGAATCAGTATCAGTGTCGGTACCATTTTTCCAATGTCAGTCGGTGTCATGTATCAGATCAGGTGTCAGTGTCATGGTATATCAGTATAAGTGTCAGTGTCGGTACCATTGTCAGTGTCAGTATCATCAGTAATACAGTATCAGTGACTTATCGGTAAACAATGAAGTATCAGGATTAGCCTGGATTATCCACAAAGATTTCAGCGTTTTATTATGACTGTTAAAATGAGTTGATTAGCAAAGCAACAGTAGATTAGCAAAGCAACAGTAGATTAGCAAAGCAACACTGTCCTGCCCCTTCTGATCATGAAGCTAGCTTCATGTTCTAACGTATCCATTACTGGAGCAGAGCTTTACAAATTAGTTTGTTTAAATGGGATACAGGCTGTAAATAGTAATCTTTAAAAACTTCGCGAAATTTAGTTTAGCGGATTTTCATACGAACATTCAGATTTTTTATGGGATTTCTTGATTTGAGAACTTCGAAATTCATGAAAATGGAAGGCGAGGTTATTCATCATTTAGGAAGAATTGAAATTGTTACATTCAGTAACCTCAGTAGATTGAAAAAGAAGTTGAAAACGTCATTGCATTTGAATTTGTAAGTTTTTAGCCTTTTTTAGGTTTGTTGTAAATAAGCTTTATATAGTTTATGGCAAAAGCTATACAGCCGATGATCGGGCAGCTATTTCGGGAAAAGCTATACAGCCGATAATGTGTTCTTCTAAGTTCTATTTCTATACGGAATAAACGATAACCTCGTTGTAGCATCATCCAAGCGGCACAGTTCTTTCCATGAAAAAGCACATCCAACAATTACGTAAAGTTCTGTGGTACTGGTAGGGATGTTCATATCATTGACTACAGAGGGCGACATTTTTTTTGAAAATTAGTTGGCCAAAATATGTAGAAAACTCCATGTTTACCTCTTTTAAATACAGCGATGTAGTACGATGTGGCTAGGATGTACCGTATTATCCCTATTAAGCTCCCAGGACCTTATAAGCGCCCACCCCTGTTTTTCTCAATGACTACCAACAAACAATCTCTTATAAGCGCCCACCTTTTCAAATGGTCAGCATTCTCAAATGAACACCTGTAAATATATTTCATTTAGTACATGAAATGGTCAGCCTCCTCAAATGATCAATTGTACATTGTATTTAGTACATCAAATGGTCAGCATCTTCAAATGACCACTTGTACATTTTATTTAGTACGATAAATGAGTTTAAAAAAGGTAACATAATAAGCGCCCACCCAAAATGACTTTGCTAACCGCCCTGGGCGCTTAATAGGGATAATACGGTATTCACTGATGTCTATATAACCCTGCGCAGGTAACTAGACATCATGAAAGTAAACCTTTTTTTACCTAAAATGGTTTAAAATGTGCATGACTTGCCCAGTTTTCAGCAATATGAGGCAAACTACTTTTGGTTATAACTTTTTTATTATTCAGCCTGCAGACATGGTTGAACCATCATTTTTTATTGCAAAGTACTTTGTTTCCATGTATTTCATTTTTAAAGAGATAATTTCATTTTCAAAATTTTATGAACATGCCTATCTGTGGTGATAGGTTGTTTCACTTCCATAGCATAGTTTATACTATAGCCTTAATAACTTTAAGCCTTATTGCTGATTGAAGGCAGTTGTGTAAGTGATTAACTGTCTTTGCCATGCTCTTTTATTCCATATTGGAGACCTATTTGTATCTAAGGATATTTTGCTGAAGTTTTGTTTAGGCCTACCTCTGACCTGGAATAGATTTTTTTACTGACAGTGACACCATCTCTTGGAACATGGAAAAATAAGTCTATTATATAACCCCCTGAATGCTACAAAATGCTAATCCTAAGTTCATCTCCAAGCGCCTGTGCCGCCGGTTTTCGATGACGTAATCAACCGAGCCTATATACTATAGTGAGCGCGGTATAGAGCACAAACGAGTAGCTGAGGGCCGTGGCTTAGTAGGTGGTACATAAGGCTGGAGTCCGGAGGGTCCCCAGATTGATTCATAGCAGGTTCCTGGTCGATTTAGTTGATGTTTTTTCTTTTCGAAAATTGTGATTCCGGTAAAAAACCTAAACGGGGGTTAGGGTTAATAAGTCCATGCTTGGAAAAACATCATGACACGCTAGCAGATTGGGTAACCAGCATCCATCTAGGCATGTTGATGGTTTCTGTCGTGACTCTAAGGTAGATATAGATGTAGAAGTTATTGTTCCAGAGGATAAGTGGAGATTATAATCATTATATGTTCATCTATGCATGCCCAGCAAATATGAGACAAAATAAACAATATTATAGACCACTAACTGTGGAGATCATTAACTTATAGTTCTATTCATCAATTTGCTTATAGACCATGCAATTAAAGGTATATTATGTGATCTTTTCCAGTGGAAGCCCTCAATCCTCTAAAATAAATTGGAAGCAGATTTTATTGCAGATTTACATTTCCAATCATAAATCATGAATATATTCCAAGTTACAGAGCGATACGATTCCTAATTACCTCAAAATCATGGTTTTAGAGTGAATTTAGAGTAAAAATAAGTTGTCTGCGCAGACTCCGACAGTTTATTTTCACTATAAAACCATGATTTTGAAGCAATTAAAAATCTTATCGCCCTGTAACTTGGAATGTATGTACGATTTATGATCAGAAATGTAAATCTGCTAGAAAATCTGCTTTCAATTTTTCTTTGAGAATTGAGGGCATTCCCTGGAAAAGATCACATAATATACCTTTAAGAGGTCAGGGAAATGGTTAGGATAAAATTGGTTCCCTTCTTCTGAATTGCCTTCCGTGATACATATCTTTTTATATTTCTGTTGCAACTAATCTCAAGGACTTTATCATTGGGCCTAAATATGGCTAATTTAACACATTTTCATTATATTCTCTTGTAGAACTTGTCCAAATAGTTGATGGCCCCCACGACCTTGTCACTGTGGAGGACCAACAAGCTCTATTTAAGGTTGAGCTCAACAGAGAGGCAAAACTGTTCAAGTTTAAGTGGTTCAAAGGTGATAAAGAGTTGAAATCAGACAAGAAATTTAAGACGGAATTCTACGGAAACTTCGCTGTTTTGAAGGTAAGTAAATTGTCAATCACATTGGGATGGTCGGGGTGTATAACAATGCGATGTGTGAAAAACAAACTACAAACAATCTCATATGGTGGGTAATGCAGTCGCATCGCATTACGCCGCATAAACACACAGGAGAAGCAAAGTAAGGTGTATGGTACTAGAGAAGTGTGCATTGTATATCAAACAAAACTATTACCACGCACCACGAGAGGTTGGTCGCACTACTAAATGTAAGCTACACCTACCAAATTGTTATATTGGCTCATATAAAATGTTGCCGATTTGTGTATGAGGTGGTCCGAACTTGCGTAGCTATTTAAAAATAGATGATAATTAGATAACATCTTACCATCGTTTTATATCATTTTACCCAACAGGTTGACCATACAGTTCTAGACGACATTGGTGAATACACCATCGAGATCGAGGGTCGGCGTAGAACGGCTAAACTGAATGTCACGCCAAAATCCAAGTTGATTGCACCATTCTTTGTGGAGAAACCAAAGAAAACTGATGTTGATGAAGGCAAGTGTTATTATAGTAATTGATTATAAGTTACATTACAAGGTATTGTTTTAGTTTGCTACCTCATATCGATTCAATTACTGTACAACATAATAATTATGGGGATACTTTATTTCACAAATTTAAAATTCCAAATAAATTATGAACAGAATCAGTAGATTCTGCTATGATATAGATATAGATGAAAACTTTTTAACTGTTTACAAGTGTACATGATCTTACAAGGATCTTGACAGGGTGTTAGGGAGCAGAATTTCGCTCTCTTTTTAGCATGCTTGTTTTTGGAACGGCGTTGTGAAAACTTGCCTAGACTTTATCATCAAAATCTTCTGTTTGTATGATTTATAATTGAGCTGTGAAGAAATAAAGCGATTGGGGAAAGAAATATAAATACCCTGGTCGACCAACAGTTAAATCTGGTGTAGAATCGACTCTATTACTTGTTAATTTAACCGCAACGCAAGGTAAATTTAAGCAAGTAAGCTTAACTTACGCTACCACTTTCAAGCTAAAAAACATGCTTGAAACATGTCATTAATGGCAATAAAAGGAGCAATGACATTGATAACATGCTAGCAGCGTCGCACCGAAGTTACCTCACTGAAAACAATTTATTTTATGCAGGTCTCTCCGCCAAGTTCACCTACAAGATTGGTGGTGATCCCTTCCCAACCCAGCAGTGGTTCAAGGGTATCAACCCAATCGAAGAGTCGGATGCTTTCTCCTTCAAACACAATGAAGAAACCGATGAGTACAGTTTTGTGATCCATAGCGTCACGCCAGATGATGGTGGAAAGTACACATGTGTGCTCACGAATGAAGTCGGAGTGGAGAAACAACCGGTGACACTGATGGTGAAAGAATCGGACAGGCTAGATGTGCCAGCTGTGGCCCGACTTAGAAGGTAGGTTTAACACTTTCCACGAGGCAGGTGTCTACAGACGACATTCCAAAATTTCACAAAATGTTTCAAAAATGTCAAAATTATTGAATTTCATTACCATATTTGGAATCACCATAAAAAATGCATTTAGATAAGTACAAACATGCCTAGTATTTGTTCAGTAATCCAAGAGATAGACTCTGAAAATTGTGAAAGGTTTCTGAACAATCTGTGTTGTATATGGTAAAACTAATGGCCACGTGGAAAGTGTTAAAAACATCCTAAATCATTGTTATAAGTAATGCATGTCCAATCAAAATAAGTGAACCCTAACTCCCTAAGGGCGTTTTTGACCATTTAACTGTTAGCCGCGAAGTGAAAGGTGGACGCCTAACTGATAGCGCAAATGCGGAATTCAAAAAAAATATTGATGGCTCACTGGATCGTGCCACGAGATAGAACTGTGAAGCATGTGGTACTGCAGCTTGTAAATAAGATTTATACATTACTTATAAACAATACATGTACCTTTGCGGCCTCTAGTAAGGTTAGAGTTAATAGGGTCTATGTTGTTGCCTTATAATGTATTGAATCACAATCATTCATTACATTCGTTGTGTCAATTGAAGTTGTCAATTATGTTGAAACAGGCAAAAGAGTTGACTTACTTTCAAATGTGATTCTTTAAAAATAAAAATAAATTGTAGGTCCTCTCACTTTTCACAATGTGAGATGAGAATATCTGATTATGATCCTGCTCCCAACTTATTCTGCATCAAAATCCAGGTCATCATCCTTAGTATCTACCGAATCCAGCAAGTCGGAAGAGGAACTCTCCCTGGAGGATATCGTAAAGATCCTTGAAGACGTCGCGCCAAAAGAGTATGAGGCCAAGCTGCGTGAAGCCGGTATCTACGACTTCCGCGTCATCCTCAAGGCCATCAACATGATGAAGAAGAATACCGAGCAAAAGCAAGAACCACTGGTGGGTGATTTACTGGAGGAGACATTACCAGAAAATGAACAAACAAATGTGACTTACTGGAAAAGATATTATAAGAAATATTACACATTCAAAAATGACTTAATTTGAATTTGGATGATATTCAAAAACAAAACAAGTATATTATATTAATCAGAAAATACTTGATATGTAGGGTTTATATGATAGACAATTTTGAGAAAGGAATTAATCATTACTGTTGGACAAATGGTTAAATCACCTGTCCTGAAAATCGTGGGTTTGAGTACCACACTCGTGAATAACGTCCTGGGTTTTTAGATGTGAGACTTATTATGAGACCACAAAATGAGCATTAAGTCGCCAGTGTGCATTAGGAGATATGGTCCAATAAACATGCCAAAAATCAATAGAAAACAAAGGCATTTTGCAACATCAATTTTAATTTTGACAGGGAAAACATTGAGCTATTATGACATGTTGCATATTATTTTAAAGCTTGTTTTCTGAGCATTTTGAATCTGGACAAACCTGAAAATATTTTTTTCCTACTTAACTCTCATTTTGTGATGACAGGTCTCATATGGTTTTGTTCCCCCACTTTCACCTGGGATAAGTTTCAATTTATTATAATTACTATTCAGTATTGCTTAGAAAAATTGATTTTCTTTGGGAAATGGCAATATTTAATCATTTGCATTCAACGTATCAAATCTGAATTCTCTTACTGTTGTCAAAGGTTAGATATCTATCAGTGTGCAGGTCATTGTCAAATAGTAAACATTTTCTCTGTGTTTTTTCCAGGTGCTCAAAAAGATAGAACAGCCTATTGAGTCCGTGCCTATCGTCAGAGAGTTTGCACCTCAAGAGGAAGCAGGTAAATTGAACAGGTCAAAGGTCAAACTTAGGTCAATGTTTAAACTTGGGTTAAATGTCATGGTTGTATTATAGCGTTGATGTTGAGTTTTGCAACTTTTCAGAATTTGTCATTTTCTATGATATAGTTAGTCATAATTTAGCTTATTTTGTCTATGCATGTATCAAATTGTTGTAATCTTGTATATTTCAGTAACAAAATGAAAATTGGCAAAGTGATTTGCTTATCAAAATGTCCATATAGGTTATAGTGCGCTAGAAAATGAATTAGTTCATATTTTAAATGTCATCTTATCTATAATTGTATTAGGTCCAAATTGACAAGAAATTCGGTTTTTATCTCTTTGCGCGCAAAGGTAATCCTAGCGATGGCCACTCGCACACGGTTTTTGTTGCAGGCATATTAGTGCGCTCGTTGCCTATATGCTTGTTTATTCATTCACTTCTGTAAGGCGGCTTTGCCAATTTTGAACTGATCATACTATTGTAGAGGATAGATTAGTAAATTTGTGTATTTGATAATTCCAATGTGCTTCAGTTGATAAAATATACATTACTTTTTAATGCAATGCACACAAAAAGAGTCATAAAGTGCATCCATTTGTTTGATGCTGTTATCTAAAAGAATGAATTTCTTTTAGGAAGAGAGATGCAATACAAAAGTAAATATGTTAGCTTTTAGTTGTGTTTTATACTGATTTCCTATATATATACATAGAATGTATCCAATTATACATACATTTTGAATCTAATATTTTATTATGCAAATGTATGCAAATCCTCAGTCTGATTTATGCAAACTAAACTACCCGTCACTATCATTTTACTATCCACACAACCTGTTTTTCTTTGTCTCCAATGTTGCTGAGAATTGTTATCACTGCTCTTAAACCTTCACTGTTGAATTTTCCCCGCAAATTCTCATAAATTGCTTTCAATTGTAACCTCTGTATTGCACTATTTTGCACACACCAAAACGGTAAGTATCAATCACTGTTTGCATGTTGTTTCCTTGTGAGTGGCAGCACTCAAATAAAGCCTGTAATGGCACTAAATGGCACACATGTTGTTAATACCCACCAGTTTCACCTACTTCACATCATGTTGTTATCCTGATACGCTATTTAATGTCGTGCACCCCCATAAGACGTGGAACTAACTTCGTTAAAACCCCCAAATGGCACCAAGTAAATACATTGTGGCAACTACCAGTTACATCCAGTTGACATCGTTTGATGTCCATTTTACACCAATTGCCGGAAACCAGCTTCTTCTCAGCACTTATATTGCACCAAGTTGTACCTGATCACACCGATGGTAATCAGCTAATAATACCTTACATCGTGTACCTCAAAAGAAGCCCAAACAGCACCTAAAACCAAGCTAATACCATGTTGTTATCCAGTCTATGTCATTCGATACCCCAAAGCGGACCCGGACAGTATCTACACAGCTTCATATAATACGGCACCAAGCTAATGTATTGTTAGTTACCTAATTCGTCCAAGATCACACTTATGGCACTCAGCTAATAATATGTTGTTGGTAACCAGTTTAAACCTTCACAACGCCATATAATATGGCATTAAGTTAATACTGTAAAAGTGTTAATTTTTCACATGATTATTTTTTTCATGCTTTGCCGATTTCGAATTGTTTTGCATGTTTTTAAATACACAATTTGTAGCTTAATCCCATAGACCTATACACAAGAGAAATGTATTTGTGTGTTATTATTTTTGCGGTTGCTCATTCGAAGAGCGTGAAAATATACGAAGCACGAAAATGTCCACTTTTACAGTACCTTTTTGCTACACAGTTGTACCGTGATTACACCTTATGCACCCTGCAAATAAAACTTTACCTACCGGCGTGTGTTCCCACTTTACACCATTGTGGCACATGTTACCCACAGACTCCCCCTATGCACCTAAACAGCACCAGGACATCTCTTTGGTACCCTGTTTTTAAATGAAATGTACCAATAGGTATCCAAATAGCACCTACTCAGCACTTAAATGGCACCTTGTTGGTACTTAAATGGACCGAAATCAACCCTAGGGCACCTTTATGTTGATAACCAGTTTACACCACGTTCAAGAACCTACGAGAACCCAAAAGACACCCAGACAGCACCTACACAACACCAACTTATGGCTCCAAGTTAATACACTGATGACACCCAATTATACCAGTTTGTACACATACCTGGAATAACACCCAGCTGGCACCTAAATAGCACCTATTAATGGCACCAAGTTAATACATCGTTGGTACCCAATTATTCCAGTTCGTATTTTATATCCACCTTGCTGGTACTTATTTAATCCCCCAAAAAGGCACCTGGCCGGCACCTACATATCAGCTATTAATAGCACCAAAGTAAAACCTTGTGTTATCCAATAATACCAGTTTATACCCTGTTCGCACCATATTGGTACCTACACATATCCCAAAAAGGCACCCAGCCGGCACCAACACACGCCCGTTAATGGCACCAACGTAAAACCACCTGGCACCCGATAATACCTATTTATACCCTATTCGCACCTTGTTGGTACCTACACGTACCCCGAAAAGACACCCTGGCAGCACCTAACCATGCAGCACCTAAACAACACCTACCATTATACATATTACTTATACGGAAGATATCATGTTAATCCATCCACTAGTACCGGAGTTCTTCTTCACCGAGGAGCTGAAACCTGTAACTACACCAGTCGCGAGAACTGTTGGATTTTCATGTGAAGTGTCCGACGAGCAAGCGGAAGTGACTTGGTACAAATCGGGTGTAGCCATAACCCACGCGGACGTGAAAAAGTATGAGATAACGTCTGCGGGAAGAAGACGATCCCTCACGGTCCACAGCGTGACCCCGGAAGAAGCCGGGGAATACTCTTGTGAAGTGGCAACTCACCATACTGCTGCCATGTTGAATGTGGAAGAAGGTATAGCAAAAGAATTTGGGAGTTCCACAGGGATCATTATCGGGCCCCTTTGGTAGTGTGTATAATTTTAGTGCTATTTAAAAGGGTTAAAGATGATTTATATTGATTTGCTATATAAACAGCAGAACTCAAGGGATAATTATTACTTAATATTCTGTTTCTTTGTGGAGGGTTCCACATAGGTAACTATTGGCCATAAAAATATATACATGATGCTTGTTTATAGAAGGACGTACAACATTCTTGCATCTTTTGTTATTTTAAAATGTTCTTAAAGGTGTATATAGTAGGGATGTCTCATGAAAACTATTGAACCCATTAACAAATACCAATTAAAGCATCAAACTTTAAGTTTGAGCTCAAACATTGAAACTTATGTGACGCGATCAAGCGGAATTAGTCGGATGTCGGGAATATTGATTTTGAGTTGTAGGTAAAAAGAAAGGACAAATTCTTATGTATTACTTTGTTTTCTCAGTTGGTAAATTGTTTGTAACTTAAAAACTAGAGTACAATTTTAGTGGGGTTTGGACCATACTGTAGTATTTTGACCTGCTTTAAAATGATGGAAAATTATCTAAATTCAAAAACTGCCGACATTTGACTCATTTCGCTTGATCATGTCACATCTTGAAAATGACGGCTACATTTGTCTTGATTCTGAAGTGAACCTGTAAAAATTTAAGAGCTGCCTGAAAAATCTCTGCTAACATTTTCAAATATTGTTTAATTTCTTCAGCTAAAACCATCTCCTTCTTAACGCATCTACAAAGCAAGAAGGTACCAGAGAAGGAGTCCGTATCCTTCCAATGTGAACTCGCGGAGGAACCTGATGAGATGGTTGAGATCACATGGCTCAAAGCAGGACAGGAAATACCTCAAACTGAGAAGGTAAGATCATTTCCATATTAGGTAAACCCTTTTCCATAAAAGGGTTTACAGTTGCCATATTAGGATAAATTGTTATGGGTCAAGGCAGGATAGGATTTCCTGCAAAGTGAAGAGGTAAACTAATTTCCATATAAGGATAACCCTTTTCTATGTAAGGGTTTAAAATTGCCATATTAGGATCCAAGAGAATGAATCTGTATCCGTATTGTGAACCTGTTGGTTAGACCACATGGCTCAAAGCAGGACAGGAAATACCTCAGACTGAGAAGGTTAGTTCATTTCCATATTAGGTAAACCCTTTTCCATAAAAGGGTTTACAGTGAGTGTATTTGCCATATTAGAATAAATTGTCATGGTTCAAAGCAAGTGAAGAGGTAAACTCAGTTCCATTCCATATAAGGATAACCCTTTCTATGTAAGGGTTTAAAATTGCCATATATGTGTACCGTCGCGGAAAAAGATATTGCTTATTATTGTTGAAAAGATTCATCAGGATTGGTAGATAAGTTTCTATGTATCTAATCCAAGAATAGAGTGGAACTCCTTGTATTAGATACACAGAATCTTATTTTCCCTATGTCTCATTATGTTTTTAAAATGTTTTAAATGTTTTATGTTACAATCTCTACTTAACTCGTGTTGTAGTTTAAACTGAACATAAACAATTTTAGACAAATTCCCCATTTTTAGTCATTTTATTTCCATTGATAATAATAATATTTTTTGGACTTTGGACCCAAAGGCTGATTTTGAACAATATAACAACGCACATAAAACACTAAAATACAATACATAATGTATAGACCACTACAGAGACACGCTAGGAGGCAGGAAGTAGAACTTATTGAATGAACTATGCTTCAGTAGTGTTGCTATTTATATTTTTCGATTTCAATGTGATGGTATCATTAAGAGTACGGTCATTGTTTTTTTGTATAAAATCAAGTATAACAATAGCCAAAGTATATAGAAATGGATTGATGGCAGAGTTGATTGGCAGTACAACCGTTACAATCCATGTATAGACCTGAGGGCCTACTGTATGCGTCCCACTCTGTACAAGGATAGAGAGTATAATGATAGGTAACCAACACATCATATCTGTAAGAACAATCAATCCCATCTTGATAGCCATTCGAAGTTCTTCCTTTTGATTTTGATTTCTACCAGCTTGTTTAGCTGTTTGCCTGACAGTTATGAAGATCCCAACATAGCATAACAGTATTATCCAAACACTTATAAAGTTGATGATGGAAAATATTGCAATACCATAATAAACCCCTGGTTTAGAGCCAATTACTGTATCATGAGTAATATTCAAAATGATTGGTTTTCCTTCCTTATCACGTAGTCCAAGTTTATCATATTGCAAATACTCAGTCTTAAAAGTATTACTTCTAGAGAGTGGGAGACCAGTACAAACCTCAGAATTGTCATACAATTCAGGGTTAATTTCTGACAAAATTGTTAATGTGATACTCAAAACAATGGCAAATGCCCAGAGCAGAGCTATGACTACCCTCGCTGATTTTGTCCTTAATCGCTTGTTGCTATACATATATCGGATACCCATGAATCTATCTATGCTAATTAGTGTTACAAAAAATACAGATGCCTCACTAGATAAGATGGATAAAGTTCCTGCTACTTTACAGGTAATGCTTGATCGCCATGCTTCAGATGGGAAATAATTCTGATAATATAGATCTGCTGATGCTATCATCAGCATATATAAGCCCATAACCAAATCTGACAGTGAAAGATTTGAGATCAAAAACAACTGAATTTTATTTTGACGTTGATTTTGCCGACATCGATAGCACAATACACACACATTGCAAATAACTGCAAACATACCTAATATCCACATGAGGATTCTTTGAATTTGATTTGAAAGTAATCGGCCACATGTTAGAAATTGTGACTGTGGGATTGTGCCAGTACAGTTTGCTGATTGTATAAAACAACAAGTAGCAGCATTGTCA
The DNA here is from genome assembly GCA_035610835.1 of Ophiura sarsii. Taxonomy (NCBI): domain Eukaryota; kingdom Metazoa; phylum Echinodermata; class Ophiuroidea; order Amphilepidida; family Ophiuridae; genus Ophiura; species Ophiura sarsii. Next base: position 10,265,959 of record CM069459.1, on the reverse strand, counting down.
ACCAATATCTCAGTTGAATTGCGGAATCCTTGAAAAGATTCATAGTTTACCCGCTGCAGTATATTTGATCTCATATCTACTATGTCAAGAAAGGGCAATGAATTGTTCTGAAAATACATCATTGAATAAAATACATTTAAATTGTTCTCAGATAAATCAATATATTTCAGATTAGTCATGCTCTGGAATATACCATGTGAGAAATCTGACAACTTATTATGAGAAAGAGAAAGATACAGTAGATCATTGAATTGTGCAGAGGTCGACAGATGAAAGGACAACAACTTATTGTGACTCAGATCAAGTAAATTTAGCTTAGTTAAATGTAAAAATACATTTGGATGTATCGTCTTAATTTGATTGTTTGACAAGTATAAGTATGTAAGACCATCAAGGTATTTGAGACGATCAAGTCCATTCCGTTTGCTTTGCAATTCAAACAACCGTGGGTGTAGCTCCACAATGTTATTGCTGGATAGATATAGCGCCTCCATTTGGTTGAGGACAAGTCCAATGAAGATCGGGTGTAGCTCAACAATACCATTGTAAGACAGACTTAAAGCCAATAGGCTTATTAATCCTCCAAACTGTCGCTGATGTAGCTCTACAATATTATTGTTAGACAGGTCTAATATATTCAGGCCTGTGAGTCTATCAAATTGTTTTGGGTGTAGCTCAACAATACCATTGTAGGATAGGTCTAAAAACCATAGTCTGCTTAGTCTTTCAAACTGTTGCGGATGTAGCTCTACAATATTATTGTTAGACAGGTCTAATATATTCAGGCTTGTGAGTCTATCAAATTGTTTTGGGTGTAGCTCAACAATACCATTGTAGAACAGGTATAAAAACCGAAACCATAGGCTGCTTAGTCTTTCAAACTGTTGTGGGTATAGCTCAACAATGTTATTGTGGGACATGTCTAATTCGAAAAGGTTGGCTAGCCTGTCAAACTGTTGTGGGTGTAGCTCCACAATATCATTTTTGTTCAGATATAAATATCTGAGATGAGCAAGTCCATCAAACTGTTGAGGGTGTAGCTCTACAATATTATTGTGGGACAGGTCTAATGTATCAAGGCTGGCTAGCCTGTCAAACTGTTGTGGGTATAGCTCCACAATATCATTTTTGTCCAGATATAAAGCCTTGAGATGAGCAAGTCCATCAAACAGCTTTGGTTCCAATTTACCAATCTGATTGTTTGACAGGTCCAATGTTGTCATGTTTGATAGCTCAGGTTGGTCTATAAATGCATTCCGCTCTATTGCATGTAGACCTGTGTCACGCCAAGACAATCCCTCGACATCTGGCGGATACAATACCTGCACTGATGATGTTCCACTCGGGCAAGTTAATGTAACACTCCGATTGCCTAGTACACACAAGCACTTGGACGAACATTGGAATTGTGTGGACATATCTGTAATTATTCCATAAGGCCATCGATTAAAAACTGCCTGACATCCAACGGTGCAATTGATAGGCTGATCATATTCTCCACAGACCACTGAGATGTTTGCTAGCAAGATATATGCATTAATAATGCATAATATCAATACCCAACATGAGAGTTCTACCACATTTCTTGAACCTGTTATGGATGCCATCTTTGACTGCTTCAAATCGAGTTGCCAAGTGACTATACCAAGACAATGTCTGGTCTGATTGGTTGGTTAATAGTCGAGTTGCCAAGTGACTATACCAAGACAATGTCTGGTCTGTTACAACCAACCGATCGGTTGAGCTTAGATGAAACTCAACTATCATACAATAGTAAAATGAAAGGCTTCATAAAATGTCAGTTGGGTGGGGCTGATAGATATTGATAGTATGTCTTGCAATTAAGCAATTATATTAGCTTTTAGCAATTTGAGATGGATCAAAATATAGTAATCATCCTATTCCAGACATGCACTTAAATAAGCTTTTGATCATTTGAGATAGGTAATGTTGTAGTCATATAAATATGTGGGGAAAGTGGGTCAAATTAAATTGATGATATATAGCTGATATTCTAATAATATGATAGGCATATAAATATATGGGTGAAATTGGCCTAAAAGGTATTCTAATGATATTTTTTCAATATTAATTATGGCTTTCTATTTGCTTTTTCCTAAACGTGACTTTACTTAGTGTATGAGCTGGTATCAGTTCAGGCCTAGTATATTCAGCACAGCTCATAAATAACGGGTTTATCAAAATGATTCAAACTGTAAAGAAAATATAAAGATTGACGTTTTCCCTTCAATTTATAAATTTCTTTAAGATACATGTACTTGTTATGGCGTGTCATGGCATTATTGAAAATCAGTGAAAAACCCATTCAAAAATTCAATACTGGTTGCAAAATAAAAGCCACACCAGCTGAATAATTCCTTTACTTCATAAAATCACAAACAGTTGATATCCATTTACAATTCAGTTGAAACTAAAACAAGACAATACAGATTTCTTTCACATTATTTTAATAGAGCTTTGTGTTGCACATGTTCAATGATTTGATAGAGTTTGGAATTTACTGTTTTACAAAATAGTCTTCTATAGATAGATTTCTATCAGAAATGTTCAATTTGATAAAAAATCTAAACGAGCTGGGAAGAGCTGTGCAAGTCCCTTGACTCTTAATGACAAGCTGCATGACTTGATATTCATACACATCATGTGATAATTGACATCATGTAAATGTAAATCTCTTATAATGTGCCATATTTAACCATAAAGGGCCAGCCATTTTACCATATAAGGTCAGAAGTGTAACATTGACAGGTTTTTAGTCTTATTAAGGATGAGATCATAGAGAAGGTTGTAAGCTGATGTTGGTGGTTCATGCTGTGGTCAAGACTAAGGGCCAAAGTTTACCGCTTTGTAATTGTCAAATTCCGCGTTTTTCCGCTTTGTAAATTTTGCCATTTTTCTGTGATGTAATTTTCCCCAAGAAAGCTTAAAATTTACGATCTATAAAACCAAAATAAACATACTTTACAGAAAAACACATAATTTTTAGGTTTTATTAAGTATCGTTTTTTAATATTTATATTGTTTTATTCAAGACTATTTATAAATGTTGTGTTTTGGACGTTTTTTGTGCATTTTCCCCCCTTCTTTTCATTAAATTGTCGTTTTCCGCGTTTAACCTCAATTCTGCGATTTTCGCGGAAATTCCGCAACACGGAAAACTTTGGCCCTTAGTCAAGACTGATCAGGCAGTGTAGGGTTTCCACACCCACCTCCAAAGGAACAAGCAACCCACTGTCCCCATAATAGCAAGGGATTGTATTAATATTGTATTTTTATTCCTTTTGGGTTGAGATCAAGAGAGAAGGTTGTAAACTGATGGTCAAGACTTGCCAGGAAGCATAGGGTTTCCACACCCACCGGCAAAGGAGCAACAGGCAAACCCCCTTTCCCATACTAGGGAAGGACAGTAATAATATTGTATTGTATTCATATTATGTTGAGATCAAGAGAGAAGGTTGCAAACTGATGTTGGTGGTACACAACATGGTCAAGACTTACCAGTAAGCATGGGGTTTCCACACCCAGAGGAGCAATGGGCAGACCCCCTTACCCATACTAGGGAAGGATTGTAATTATATTGTATTTTTATTCCTATTAGGTTGAGATAAAGAGAGAAGGTTGCAAGCTGATGTTGGTGGTACATGATGTGGTCAAGACTGACCAGGCAGCGTATACAGTTATAGTGGGAGACAAGAGATCGTCTGCAACACTATCTGTGGAACGTAAGTCAATAGCAACAACCGGGGGGGGGGGGGGGGGGGGGGGAGAACACTTGCGGTCTAAGCTTTGGTCAATAATAATATTTAGATCAACCTTGTTTTATGGTGTATTACATTTTTCATCAGTTTGTAGACCACTATTTTCAACTAGTTTTTTAGTCAATACAAATGTAATTTCAGGCCTTTTTGGCCTTCCTGCCTTTACCTCCATATTGTCCTATGGCTGTATTTTGTGTGTTATCTGTTTGCTTTGTTTGAATATTGTTGATGTTTTGTAAATGTTATTATATGGAAATAAATGATTGATCCATAAATGATTGATTAATGTGGTCACTTTTAATATTTGGCAGCCATCTTAGAAATATATATTTTGTTTTTAACATTAACTGTATAATAATAGCATATAAGCATGATTCTAGCAGATTTTATCTCTAGCAGAACTCTATTAAATCCACGCGAGGATCGAGCAAATGATACAAGCCGAGTAAGTGAAGTGTAAATTGAATTCATTTCACTGTTTTGCTAGGCATAGATTCTGTTAGAATCATACTTATAGCAGGCCTTTTCAACTGAATGTTGTGAAGCACCACTTTTGAAATGTTATCGGCTGCTTGAGACTCTCAACAAAGACTTTGTATACATAAGCACTCGTTCATCTGATGCCCATGTAAACACAGTCCCTGTGGTCTAGTGGGTTACCCTTCGCCGCAATAGGGACCAGGTTCGATATCGCTTATTGTTAAGGTCTTTGTTAATTTAATCAAGTTTATGGTGGCAGTTCATGCTAGTTTGTCCGAGTCTAATAATAAATTTGACAGCATTATATTCAACCAAATTAATCACCTCAAACTATTTTAACGATTTTGTTCATCCTACTTTTTTCCCCAACCATAGCAACCAGATTTGTGATCCCGCTGCGAGACATCCAAACGACTGAATTCGACACCATAGCTAAATTGGACTGCACCATATCCAACAAGAAGGCCACCACAAAGTGGCTCAAAGATGGACAGGTGCTAGAGACCGGAACCAAATATGAGATCGTAGAAGAAGGCACAGCTAGATCACTTGTTGTACACGACCTCAAACCAGAAGATGTGGGAACTTTCAGCTGTGTAGTAGGCGACTTAGAGACCGTAGCCCAGCTGAATGTTGAAGGTATTATGATATGAGTGATAGTACAACTGATAGGGAAACACAATTTAACCCTAACCCTCCTGGACACTACAAAACACGACAGTGCTACAATTTTGTACCACGCGGCGGCCCCATCAATCTCATGCCACGCTCAGCACGTGGTTCAACTTGTTAAAAAACTTCAGTTTTTGACCTGTTTTTCTCCCCTGATAGTTTAATTCACAAAAACACGCCCGGGGAGTTAGGGTTAAGCAGGCCAATAATTTAAGTTGATTCTTTGCCAAATTTACCAAACATTTCACTTTCGAAGGTGATGCACTCTGCAACTTATGATGATTTGCTCACCATTTTCTAGAGGGCTTCCCCCAACCAACGCATAGTGTAATTCAAACAAACAGAAATGCAATAAAGTTTTGGTATAAGTTGCATCTGTTGAAAGATGAATTAATAGTTGCATCTGTTGAAAGATGAATTAAATCATAGAGAAATAATTTGTTTTGGTTTGGTTTTCTATTGCAACTAGTTCATAAAAAACAAGCATTCCATGAAGTGTTGTTTAACACTTTCCACGCGGCTATTAGTTTTACCATACACAAAACAGATTTTTTAGAAACCTTTCCCAACTTTCAAAGTCTATCTCAAGAATTACTGAACCAATGCTATGCATGTTTGTACTTCTCTTAATGCATTTCTCATGGGTATTCCAAATATGGGGATGAAATTCAATAATGTTGACATTTTTGAAACATTTTGTTGCAACTGTTGTCGGCAGCGTGGAAAATGTTAAAAGGGGCACTAAGAGATGTGCTGGAGACTGCGCCCTCAATTATGATAAAAACTGGGATTAGTATATTTTTATAATTGTATTACATGTATGAACTTACACCTATAAGGATTAAGAAAAATCAGCCCTCTTTGTACAAGAAAACATCGATTCAAAAATGCTCATACAGCCGGGACGAGCATTTTACGTCCGACAGTATTCCCCTGTAGTACGGGTGATACATAACGCGAACCATATTTGCGTAGAGGGCGTTTTTCAATAAATAGCGATGATATTGTTTTAATCAAGTTTTGCTGTGTTTTTGTTAGTAGAAACAACAATAATGGCAATTTTTATTGTTCATCTTGAATTCTGAAGTAAATTTTTAAACATTTAAAATTTTCAACACCACTTAATGTCCCTTTAACTTATAAACTAACAATAAAAATTTTCTCCTGTTCACAGTCACCAAATTTAACAAACCCTTAGAAAACGTAGAGACGGCAGAATTTGAAGAGGCCATCGAGTTTGTGTGTGAAGTATCTCTGCCTCAGGCTAAAGTAACATGGCTCAAGGATGGTTTACCATTAGAGGAAGGACCCAAGTACACAGTAGTCGAGGAAGGTCCTGTACGGAGACTGGTTGTCAAAGATGTTGCTAAGAAAGATGAGGCAGACTACACATGTGTTGTAGGAGAACAGAAGACTCAGGCTGGTCTCTTTGTAGAAAGTAAGTACACCAGTGTTACTGAAGGTTAAGCAATTGTTTCCTTATTGTAGGAAGACAGGAGACTCAGTGTTGTGTAAGGTTAAGTAGATTATATATCACTGTACATGTAGGAGGACAGAAGTAATAGAACACTTAGGCTGTTTTTGTTGTGGAAAGTAAGTATTCACTGTTGTTTAAAAGTTTAACAGATTATGTGTTGTACAAGGCAAAAAACTTAGGGTTTTCTCTTATCTCTTAGTAGGAAGTAAATAACTGTTTACTGATTAATTAAACAACTTCTGTAAAAGCTTGACCAATTAAATTCCCCAATGATGAACTTGTTGAAATCCTGTACATTTCATAATTTTGATCTATTTTCAGAGTATTTGTCCAAGTATTTTAAGGATGAAAGCAATTCATTAAGAAAACATGTATGCTAGAATATACTTAAGTGTAAGCAAAATAAGTTGCGCCCAAAGTTTGGCATATGATGGTCCAAAGATGTCCATTTTCTGCTCTGACTTTTAATATCAATAGATTAACAAATCACTTAGTTTGGAATCATTATTGACAAAATCAAATACTACTCTGTGTGCATCTACAATGTAAGTTGGTGGCACAATTGCACATATTAGTTCAAGTTTAACCATGATTTCACAATTGTGTTATTTTTTTCAGCCACTAAATTCAACAAACCACTACAAAACATTGAAACTACAGAATTTGATGAAGCAGTTACCTTTGAATGTGAAGTAACAATCCCAAAAGCAAAGGTAAGCTTACTTTTCAACATGTTTTGAGTTAGGCGAGGAAACCACCTCTCCCCACCCCCTGTTTTACAAGCCCGACCGACCCACTTTTTGCGTTTTTAAAGAATTTTTATAGAATTTTTTTCTCAAATCATGTAAAATCAGCTGTTTTTTGGCCGAAAATCTGTCAACAAATTTTGTTTACAAATTTTTAAACAAAATCCAGATTTTTGCAGATTTTTGTGACATTTTAGGTTCTCCCCGACCGACGGACCCTACTTGACAGGTCCGTCCTACCGTAAAACAGTATGTGGTTTTTTCGTCACCTTAGAGAATAAAGGTATTGTTTTTAGACCGTACCCCTGTTATATTGTCTGACATAAATGCAGGCAGTAGTATTATGCAGTGTTGTTGTTCCACGCAAGAAATACCTTTGTTTCAACTCCTCAGATATAAAAGAAGTAGTTGCCTTTGTCTTTGTTCACTGTATTTATTTTCCTCCTTATTTCATAGGTGACTTGGTTAAGAGATGGTATGCCAATAGAAGAAGGGCCAAAATATACCGTAGTGGAAGAAGGACCAGTGCGTAAACTTGTCATCAAAGATCTTGCCAGCGTTGATGAGGCTGATTACTCTTGTGTCATAGGGGAACAGAAGACTCAGGCTGGGCTCTTTGTAGAAAGTAAGTACTCCATGGTGTTTAAGGTTAAGCTGATATACATATTTTGTTGAAAAATGAGAGACTCAGGCTAGTCTCTTAAGAGAAAGCTAGTCCCTAGTATTGCTAATAATTTTTCAGCTTTGCAGATTTTTAACTGTTTTACGTGTTTTTGAATTGGCAATTTGTAGTGTCATCACATAGACCTATATATATGTAAAAGAAATATAATCGCGCGTTATTGTTTTCAAGGTAATTGGTTCGAGCGCGAAAAGCATGAAAATAAACGTAGCGCGAAAATTTCTACTTTTACACTAGTTTGATTCCCCTTCTCCCCTGTGAGTATTAGGATTAATAAAACTAATACCCTATGTATCATTTTACTAAACAGCTGCTAAATTCAACAAACCACTAGAAAGCGTGGAAACTGTCGAGTTTGAAGAAGCAACCAGTCTAGCATGCGAAGTATCTATGCCACAGGCTCAAGTGACTTGGCTCAAAGATGGTGAGCCTATCAAGGCAGGGAAGAAATATGAGTTTGTAGAAGAGGGCCCTGTACGTAAACTCATCATCAAGACCATACAGAATGAAGACCAGGCAGACTATACTTGTGTTGTAGGAAAACAGAAAACTGAGGCTGGTCTATTTGTCCAAGGTAAGCATCCAGTTAGGACAGTTTATTGTGTGTAAGTAAATTAGAGGGAGATTATAACTCAGGCTAAAACAAGGTAATTTTATTGGATAGCAGACAACTGAGTCTGGTCTATTTGTCCAAGGTAAGCACCCAGTTAGGACAATTCATTGTGTGTTAGTAAACGAGAGGGAGATTATAACTCAGGCTATAACATGGTCATTTTATTGGATAGCAGACAACTGAGTCTGGTCTATTTGTCCAAGGTAAGCACACAGTTAGGACAATTCATTGTGTGTTAGTAAACGAGAGGGAGATTATAACTCAGGCTATAACATGGTCATTTTATTGGATAGCAGACAACTGAGGCTGGTCTATGTGTACAAGGTAAGCACCCAGTTAGGACATTTCATTGTGTCTTAGTAAACTAGAGGGAGATTAATATTCAGGCTAAAACATGGTAATTTTATTGGATAGCAGACAACTGAGTCTGGTCTATTTGTCCAAGGTAAGCACCCAGTTAGGACAATTCATTGTATGTTAGTAAAACGAGAGGGAGATTATAACTCAGGCTATAACATGGTAATTTTATTGGATAGCAGACAACTGAGTCTGGTCTATTTGTCCAAGGTAAGCACCCAGTTAGGACAATTCATTGTGTGTTAGTAAACGAGAGGGAGATTATAACTCAGGCTATAACATGGTCATTTTATTGGATAGCAGACAACTGAGGCTGGTCTAATTTGAACAAGGTAAGTACCTACCTACAATCCTGGAAAAAAGTCTTGGAACACTTGCGTGTGATTAACGTAAAAGTGTCACCCCCACTCCCCTGTACAATGTTGACCAAGGCCAGTGGCTCCTGCAGCTTGCCAGAGTGTCCCAACATTGATCGATCGGGGGGTGGTGAAGGACAAATCTAATTTGAACAATTTCCGTTTATAACAGAAGACACTAAGTATCAATACATGCACACAATACCCAACATGTGTGCTCAGCGGTTGCATTCCAAGGACTTTTTTCCAAGATTGTAGGACAATTCATTACAACTTTGACAAATAAATGGAATAATAACTTGGGCTAAAACTTGATCATGATGCTGGAAAAAACAGACAACTTGTAAAAGAGAAAAAATGAAAGAAATTTTCAAATGGTTAAAAATCCCTTTTCTTTTCAGCCACTACTTTCCTGGTCCCACTGAAGAAGACCGTCGCCATAGAAACCCAGAGAGCCACTTTGGAATGCGAAGTATCCAACGAGAAAGCCGAGGTAACATGGTTCAAAGATGGCAAGGAGCTACGTGAGAGAAAGCGCGTCAAGATCAGCGCTGATGGCAAGAAGCGCACACTGGAACTTCTAGACGTCAGGCCTGACGATGAAGGGGAATATACATGTGTTGTTGGTGACAACGTTAAGTCTACGGCTGGACTCTTTGTCGAGCGTAAGTCATTTGAATTTTCCTTTGTTTTTGCTAAAAAAAAGGTGAGATTTAACGAACCTGTTACTTCAAAATGGACAATTTGGTTGCATGACTCCACTCCACCAATTTTACGAGCACATTTTTAAAAAGCTTCTAAATTATGCATTGTTAAAGAAAAGACCACTTAAAGTCTTAGGTTGGACACTTTGACACACTTAAGTCATTATTATTTTGTATTATTTTGTAGCTCAGATTTACAAAAAAGGTGATATTTTGGTGAATGAAATGTGACCAGTCACAACGGACATGTTAGTTGCATGACCCAAATCCGAGTTATTAATACCAATTTAAGGGGGCTGTGCACCTTCAGGTACAGCCTCCGTAAAACTGCCGTAACTTCTTTATTATTCATTAAATCTATATAAAAGTATACATTTTCTTGCAGAAAAGGGTTCAATGAATCCAACCATGATCATGAAATTGACCATTTTGGGAGAAAATTATAAAAAACACGTTTTTTGACCCATTTTAGGTTTTGAAAAGATAACTCAAAATATATTTTGTTAAATTTTATCATACTAGTTTAATTTTAATTATATTCCTCATGCAATTCCCTAGGAATCGGGGTTTTTTTAAAATTTTTACTTTATTATTTTTTGAATTATCGAACAAAAAGTGCCAAAAAAATATGATTTTTTTACCAAAAAACGTGATTTTCACGATTTTGGAGGTTAAAAAACAGGTTTTTTGGCACTTTTTGGTCTGTAATTCAAAAAATAATAATGTAAAAATTTTAAAAAAAAACGATTCCCAGGGAATTGCATGAGGAATATAATAAAACTAGTATGACAAAATTTAACAAAATATATTTTGAGTTACAATAACGTAAATCCAGAACATTTGGAACAGAGTGCTCAATACTAATAAGTAGAGCAATATATATTATATAAAATAAACTGGGTTAAAATTCCATGATTATACTACAGCACTGTTTCATACAGCCAGCATTGGCTGCACTCATCAGGTATAATGAATACATGTACTAAGAACACTAGCATTTGGTCCAACATAGATTGACTCAAGTATGGTCACAGACAATAGAAAGTATAATAAAACCTATGAGGTGTGAAGAGCGATCAATAATCAATAAACTATCCACTTAGAACATGTCACTGTAGTAAATGAGTTTTGATTTATCTTTTCCAAACCTAAAATGGGTCAAAAAACATGTTTTTTATAATTTTCTCCAAAATGGTCAATTTCATGATCATAGTTGGATTCATTGAACCCTTTCCTGCAAAAAAATGTATACTTTTATTAAGATTAAATGAATAATGAAGAAGTTACGGCAGTTTTACGGAGGCTATGCGAAGGTGCACAGCCCCCTTAAGGAACACAAATTTAAAGCCTTAACATTTTGCATTGTTAAAGAAAAGATGACAGCTAGTCTATAGCTGGACTCTTTGTCTGTTGCTCTTTGTTTTTGCTCAAGTGCAGGGAAAAAAGTGATACCGCCCCTACAATTTTGAGTTACATTAATTAAGTTTTAATAACTTTGGCAGCAAATTGAGGGTGGGGGAAAAATGATAAGCCACAATCTGTGCAAATTATAATTGGCATACTTCACCGATCTTATTTCATTTCACATAATTTTAAGTCAACATTCATGTGATTGCAGAGCCCTTTCCTTGTAATCAATAAACACTTTCCAATCGGCAGGCGTCTGCAGACGGCATTCCAAAACTTCACAAAATATTCCAACAAAAGTCAAAATTATTGAATTTCATTAGCATATTTGGAATCACCATGAGAATTGCATTGAAAGATGTACAAACATGCCTAGTATTGGTTCTGTAATCCTTGAGGTAGACCTTGAAAGTTGGAAAAGGTTTCTGAAAAATCTGTTTTGTATTTGGTTTTGGTAAAACCAAAAAAAATCAACAACAAAAAAATCAAAAAAATCTTATGCTCCTGTACTATTCATTGAGTAAGTAGTCTATAAATTTTATCTATGATCTTTCATGAGTAACAACGTTGGATCCTGGTATTTTTTCTTCTTACAGCACCTCCAGTTGAGTTCCTCACAGAACTGAAACCAATCACAATTGAGGAGAAAGAAAAAGCTGAATTCTTCTGCGAAATATCCGATGAATCCGCTGAGGTCACATGGTTGAAGGACGGAAAGCCAATCACATCGGGAGGACCGTATAAGATCACATCGATCGGTAAAAAGCGCCATCTGGTGATCAAAGAAGCAGAGATTCCCGATCAAGCAGTCTACACGTGTCAAGTGAGGGATAAAACATCAGTTTCTGAATTGATCGTAGAACGTAAGTCATCAGTTTTCAGTATTAAAATGAAATATCACTACCATATTCTCTTGATGATCTCATTTCAATAATAAATGTAAATCGTAAAACATCAGGAATATTTATTTATTTATTTATAAATATTAGAAAACAAATTCATCTTTAACATTTGTGTAGACCTGTGAAGAAAGGTTGTTTGATCTGTTGATCATCATTTTATTGACATTTTGATGGATTGAAATTTCGCCTACATGAAGAAGAAAAAATGTTTATAAATTTGAAAATCCTCAATTTAGAAACTTTAGTCCTATTCAACATGTTTGTTAAAATCAAATGACATGTTAGCCCTTGGTAGAATACTTGATAAAAATATTGTTTTATTTATGATTTTCCCTTTAGCTACCACATTTTTGGTAGAATTGAAAGACACAGACGCCATAGAACGGGAGACCGCCACCTTGGAATGTCAAATCTCTAGCGAGAAAACAGACGTCAAATGGTATAAGAGCGGCAAAGAAATACACATGGGCAGACACTACAAGATGGTGAAAGAAGGAAAGATAAGGAAGCTTATTATTAGTAATGTCAGCCCTGATGATGAAGGAGATTACATGTGCACCATCGGAAGCGTTGGATCTACTGCCGGTCTGTTTGTCAAACGTAAGTGAAATTTATTGGTTGAAATAAATAGCATTGAAGGTGATAGTCAAAATGATGAGGCTAGCCACTTAAGGTCCTGCGTGTTAAAAAAATAAACATCTAACTATTGCAATGAGAACTTAATCACCAAAATACCATGCAAATACTAAGTGCTCAGAACCAGATTGAAGATTCTAACAAAATCATTAGATCAAACTGAAATGCCTCATCACCATTTAAGGGATCAGGAAATGTGCCCTAATATGGGGCTATTAAAGATAGAATTATATTGAATGCTTCAATTTTGATTCTTTCAACTGGTGAGTTGGAGGCGGGAGAGGGACATTAGGCTTCCCAGAAGGGCTTTAATTTATAATATCTGTGGAAAATATCTGGGGAAGAGAGTAAGATTATATATAGAATCATAGCTATCATAGTTACTTGAGGGCTTGGTTCATGTATTGATATGTGTTCTGTACGTGCGCTGTTTTGCACGCATCACGCTTATGATTCGCAGTGTGCCATGTTGCGTCATGTGGGCTTTTTGCGCACCTATGCTCTTCTGTTTTAATTCGCTGCTGTAAGTAAATTCACCAATTTGGAACTGACTGAACTATAGGAATTATAGGTAGTTCTAACAAAGACTGCCTGTAAAACCAGAAAATGCACCGGCAATCCTAATGCATGGAGCAACTCAGAATTATGGTAGACAGGCATAATAATACTTCATTCTATGGCAGGACTGGAGCGAAGGGTAGGGAGACAAGTAATGCACATTGCAACTGCCAGGTGTTCCATTGTGTCAATGTTTTGTTTGTATTGGTAATCTATTATATTCCGTTTCTATCCTTTATATAGCGCCATTGTGTGAATTCATCACCGAGCTTAAACCAATCACGTGCACGGAGAAAAACAAAGTAGAATTTACATGCCAGATATCAGACGAAACGGCAGAAGTCCAATGGTTTAAGAACAAGACACCGATTAAATCTGAGGGACGCTTTAAGCTCACATCCAAGGGTAAAGAGCGCCGCCTAGTGATCAGCAGTGCAGAGCTTGACGATGAATCGGAGTACACATGTGAAGTGCGAGGAAAATCATCCACTGCTGAACTGACAGTTGAAGGTAGGGCATAGAATATACATTATACAATGCTCAAAAGAGCAATTTACCAGGTAAGGCCAAACAAAGAAGATAGTCTGTCTCAGAAGCCCGCCCGCATTGGTATGTGAAATGAGCTACAGCGGGTAGGTCTATGCACTGAGGCCTAAAAAAACTTTCGTTTTTTTGTTGTTGATTTTTTTTTAAATGTTTTTGATTTTTTTTGATTTTTAGAAGAATTTTTTTTTTTAAAAGTTCTCTAAAGCTTGGAATAGCAACAACAAAAAAATCGCATACCTCATAGCCTATTTTCGAAAAGAAAAAAAATAATAAAATTTTAAAAAAATCGCACAGCACTTACCTTATTTTCAAAATGTTTCTGAGACAGCCTATCTTCTTTGTTTGGCCTAATAAATATGCTCATAACTCTTAACACTTTCCACGCGGCTATCATTTTTTACCATAATACACAAAACAGATTTTTCAGAAACCTTTCTCAAATTTCAAAGTCTATCTCAAGGATTACTGACCCAATACTAGGCATGTTTGTACTTATTTCAATGCAATTTTGAAATTATGAGCTTATTTATTACATTGTAAGTTATTTTTATTAAGCACTGTAGATAGGGTAATCTGAACACAAATGTTGTGTTGGTATTTTGTGTGTAATTGGAACCATGTTGTTGGGTCTGTCTTGTACTTTAAAAAAAACAAAAGAAGACCGATACTTTGAATCAATTGGAACCCACCAGTATCATTACCCACACTGAACATTTTAACACTTACATGTGGAACTAAAGTCCATTCCCCAGATTTGGGAAGAGAATTGCCCTGATTGCAGGATGAAAATGTTGGCAGTTCTGGCATTCTAACTCATTGGATGTGAACTTTGCCGTCTCTTTGTATTCATAATTTAAAATGTCCCTGTAGTAGAACTGTAACAGCGATGAGCAAAATGTGACACGGCAATTTGGTTCGTTTTAACGCGACTATTTGTTTCTAACTCCCGACAGAATCCCCGCCGGAGATCTCAACCACACTCACCGACCTCCGCCTGGTGGAGGACACTAAAGTAGCGGTGTTCTCATGCGAGCTGAACAAGCCTACCGCCAGCATCACATGGCTGAGAAACGACGAGGAGCTGTCACCAGATGATGTCAAGTTTGAGATCAAGAAGGAAGGAAAGAAACACATTCTTATTATCAAGGATGTCACGTTGGAGGATGCGGCAAAGTATTCCTTCAGAGTCGGAGATTTCACATCCACTGCTCAAATGGTTGTGTCAGGTAAGGTCAAAGGCCATCTCATAGTGTATGTTGGAGGATGCGGCAAAGTATTCTTTCAGAGCTGGAGATTTCACATCCACTGCTCAAATGGTTGTGTCAGGTAAGGTCAAAGGTCATCTCATAGTGTATGTTGGAGGATGCGGCAAAGTATTCCTTCAGAGTTGGAGATTTCACATCTACTGCTCAAATGGTTGTGTCAGGTAAGGTCAAAAGTCATCTCATAGTGTATGTTGGAGGATGCGGCAAAGTATTCCTTATGAGTTGGAGATTTCACATCCACTGCTCAAATGGTTGTGTCAGGTAAGGTCAAAGGTCAACTCATAGTGGTGTATGTCTAGGGCACTTTTTTGTTAAGAAATCATAAAAAGGTGCCGTAAATTCGGCAGAGCATGTTCTGAGATATGGCCCTATAAACATTTCAATAAATAATACGAAACAAGGGAATTTTCAATGGATTTATTGATTTTGTATTACCTTTGTAACAAGCAATATGGACCTGTAATACATCACTGTAAAGCTGATTTGCAGGAGTAATTGCCTGTTCAATATATCAAAAAAATGTTTTGGCCAACTTTACATCCCATTTGCGGTGGATGGTCACAAATACTGACAGTGCTTGTTATGATAGGCCTGATTCCAACCATGCTATAGTTCTCATGTTCACATGGCTGGAAATGAATCATAAGATAGATATTGCATGCCTTTCGTTTGTGCAATAGTCAAACTTTGTCACTCATTCCAATTATTACCTTACTCACAATAGGGAATGTTGATGACCTAATGATGACTATGTTGTAGTTTCCAAGTTTGTCCAAAATTATAATATTATTTACAATTCTTCTTTTCTACCTTACTCACAATAGGGAATGTTGATGACCTAATGATGACTATGTTGTAGTTTCCAAGTTTGTCCAAAATTGTAATATTATTTACAATTCTTCTTTTCTACCTTACTCACAGTAGGGAATGTTGATGACCTAATGATGACTATGTTGTAGTTTCCAAGTTTGTCCAAAATTGTAATATTATTTACAATTCTTGTTTTCTACCTTACTCACAATAGGGAATGTTGATGACCTAATGATGACTATGTTGTAGTTTCCAAGTTTGTCCAAAATTGTAATATTATTTACAATTCTTCTTTTCTACCTTACTCACAATAGGGAATGTTGATGACCTAATGATGACTATGTTGTAGTTTCCAAGTTTGTCCAAAATTGTAATATTATTTACAATTCTTGTTTTCTACCTTACTCACAATAGGGAATGTTGATGACCTAATGATGACTATGTTGTAGTTTCCAAGTTTGTCCAAAATTGTAATATTATTTACAATTCTTCTTTTCTACCTTACTCACAATAGGGAATGTTGATGACCTAATGATGACTATGTTGTAGTTTCCAAGTTTGTCCAAAATTGTAATATTATTTACAATTCTTCTTTTCTACCTTACTCACAGTAGGAAATGTTGATGACCTAATGATGACTATGTTGATGTTTCCTTTTTTTGTCCAAAATTATAATATTATTTAGAAATCCTCTTTTTTACCTTACTAATGATGACTATGTTGTAGTTTCCAAGTTGGTCCAAAATTATGATATTATTTACAATTCTTCTTTTAATGTTGCATGATTCCACAGAAAAAGCTCCAGAAATCCTTGAACAACTTCACGAAGTCAAAATCAGTCAAGGCGAGACCGCCACTCTACAGTGCACTCTTACCAAACCCAACGTCAAGGTAAAATGGCTGAAGAATGGTAAAGAACTGAAGCCAAGTGCAGACATTGAGATGAAGGTGGATGGAGTGCATCATTTCTTGGTGAAACCAAAGACAGATCTTGAGGATGATGCACAATATACCATTGTAGTTAATGAGGACCAGAAGTCAAGTGCTCATCTCACAATTGAAGGTAAGTTTGCCCTTTGCAATTTGAGGATGACACCTTACCTTGTGTAAGACATTTTCATATCAACCTCATGCAAATCAATTTGTCCAAGGATAAGCGAAATCACAACACAATAGCAACAGAAGAGCTGGTAGTCATTTTTAGAACGTTTTTTAAACATTATGGGCCGTATTCTCGTACTAACACAGTTTTAGCTTAAAACCGTGTCTAACTAAACGTGTGTCTAACTTAAACGCGGTTTTAACTTTTAAACAACGTGTTTAACAAAACACTGTATTAAACTCCGCGAATCTCGTCCCCAGAGTGGTCGTGCGTTACTGTATACAGGTATTTACTTTTATTGTGGCCCTTATGGATTACAATAAATATCGACCGAATACCTCAAAAGCACATGTATTTTTAATACTACACGATCTGAACGTCAGCTTGCAGCAGGCACGGTTGAGTGATTATTCAAGGCATACAGTTGGTGTATGAGTTTAGTTAAACGCGCTTTACTCTACCCCCATACCCATGTTACACTTTTTAGTGAGTTAGACGCGTATTTAAGTTAAACAAATTTTCGATAATTACGTCTAGTTTAACGATGTGTCTAAAGTCAAAGTTAGACGCGTGTTTAGCTTAAAACCGTGTTTAACTACATACGAGAATACAGGCCTATGTGTTTGCTGGGTATTGCTTGGAGGAAAAATGATGAGGGAAAGCCAAATGCTCAAGTGTGTTGGAAAAATCACTGCATTTTCCAAGTTGTCCATCATCATCATGAGAATCAGCAGTAGATAACAAGTAATAATGTTTCTCAAACTACTACCAACAAAATACTCAACCCATAAAAGGAACACAAATTTGTGAAATTGTTTAAATATGCCAATTTTAAAAGAAATTTTACATCTTAATAATTGTCCATACATTTGTTTTCCCAGCTACACCCAAGATTGTAATTGAATCCATCTACAAAGAGATGACCTTCAAAGCTGGTGCCAAGATCCAGATAGAAGCATTTGTCTCAGGAAGTCCTGTACCCTCCGTCACCGTATCCAAGGCCAACGTAGAGGTCAAACCTAGCGCTAGAGTGACCATCAAAACAGAGGAAGGCACTAAAGCTAAGATGACCATCACTATTGACAAGTGTGAGAGGAATGATCTGGGAGAGTACACATTGACAGCGTCCAATGATTTAGGATCTGACTCTGTCAGTGTTAAGATTACTATAGTCGGTGAGTAAATGTTTGCTTTGTTTTGTCAGTTTACTTATTTTGTATTAGCAATGGCTGTAACACCCCTTTGCCTGCCCAAGAATATTTTGGTTGGTACTTAAAACTTTCCTGCGGCAGGCGTTTGCAGACGATATTCCAAAATTTTACAAAATGTTTCAAAAATGTCAATACTATTGTATTTCATTACCATATTTGGAATCATCATGAGAAATGCATTGAAATTAGTATAAACATGCTTAGCATTGGTTCAGTAATCCTTGAGATAGACCTTGAAAGTTGGGAAAGGTTTTGGAAAATAGTAAAACTAATCGCCGTGTGGAAAGTGTTAAGGTAGAATTATAGCACACTACAATGAGAAAAGGAATGATGGTTCATAAAATGGATGCATAGACTACAAGTTCTTGCTCTCATGCGACTCCACGGGTCAGTCATTTTCTACTGAGAACAAACATTTTTTTTATTGGAAGTGATATAACACTAAAATGCTTAAGTGATAACTTGATACATATTAGAAGAAAACAAAATGAAAGGGGAGGTTTTTCTTTACACATCAAGTCTGTCAATTTCTCTCAAATACAGACAAACCACGTCCGCCTACAAATCTCCACATCACCGAAATCACACCTGAGAATGTCACTCTGGTTTGGGAGCCACCGACTGATGACGGAGGAAGTCCTGTCACCCGATACGTGATCGAGAAACGTGACATGAAGAGACCAACGTGGACAAATGCTGGAACAGTTACCGACACTGAGTTGTCATTCACAGTACCTAAGCTGTTTGAGGGCAATGAGTACTTGTTCAGAGTCAGCGCTGTTAACAAACATGGCCAGGGTGAACCTATCGAGACTGCAGAGCCTGTTGTTGCTAAGCACCAGTTTGGTATGTCTAAGGCTGTAATTTTAGTGATATATCACATGGGGCATGGTTTGAGGAACCCTGAACAAAGTCAGTTTTTCTTTTTCTTTCCTCTATGTCATTTCCCAAATATAGAAATGATGATATTTCATGATTTCATTTGATTTAGTCTTTCAAACAGAAAGACAAATCAATATTTACCATTAAAGCAACTTTTTCAGGGTTCTTAATTTGTAGCATGTCTTGTATTTGTGTATTTATAGATGTTGGTGTTTTTTTCTCAAATTGATGTACATTTATCAGTTTTTTCTGATGTATGTTTTTAAATTAAGTTTGGTGTTCAGTATTTCATAAAAAAAAATGCTAGCTATGTCAAGAATGGCAGTCAGGCAGTTCGAGAAAGTCATTTTGAAATCAGATTTTTTCGTATCGGGTATCCATTGCATGATATGTAGTGGTTTGCGACTGCAATTCTTTCAGATACAAAGTTCCTCATGATTATTTTGATATCAGTTTTGTGTATGTGTATTTCATTTGCATCGTATTGAGCTATGTGTGAATAATCGTTTTACATTTGGAGGGAAGGAGCGTACTCAATAGACTGGTTGTTTCAAAGATGTCAACAAAATAAAAATAAAAAAATGTAAATATTTTTCTAATTGTTTGTGCTGGAGAGTGGAAAACTGAAAATTTGGATATGATTACATGAAATATGAACAGTTTATAAGTTAAGTTTGTAACCCCAATTGGTGACACATCACTGTAACATGTTATTCACAAACATCAATCTGGGAGCAATTTTGCATATAGACCATCAGATACCATGTAATCCAAACTCTGTACACTAAGTTACAATCATGGAAAAAAAGGTTGGCACACTTTGTCCGAATTAAGGGAAACAATTCCGCCAACATTGATTGATGGGGGTGGGGAAGGATATAAGAAAGGGGGAGACTTCTGCTTTGTATTAAACGGTGCCATTAAGATTACAAAGAACAATATGAAATGCTTCAGTGCAGTGCCTATCGATCAAGACAATTCAATAGTCATTCCAAAAAAAAATTGAAATTATCTATACTCCATTTTGCAACAAAGTGTACAAAATTTATTATGATGTGATTATTGCTTGAATTTAATATTATTTGCTTGTTTTATTTCATCATCATTATCATCATTCTCATTGTGTCTGTTTGTTTGTTATGATTTATCATATTTGCATCTCTGCATCCTATTTTTCATCCTTGCATCTGTGCCTTCATTTTGTACATCGCTATCATCCATCCATACATCCACAACAACACAACAGATGTGCCGTATCCACCAGGCAAACCGGTCATCTCCGACATCGACCGGACCCAAATGACAGTCACCTGGACCGCCCCGCAATTCAACGGCGGTAGCGAAATCACCAACTACATTTTGGAGAAACGCGACACAAGCAAAGACGCTTGGGTCAAAGCTAATAAAGAGCCTTTGACCGAGCTGACGTACACATGCACGGATCTTGTAGAGAGCTCGGAGTATGAATTCCGAGTTGTGGCTGAAAACAAGGCTGGTCTTAGTAAGCCTAGCGATGTTTCCGAAGCAGTCTTGGCCAAAGCACCTTATGGTGAGGGTAAAATAAGTCAAAGAATGTCATGCACATTTTTGTAGAAAAATTAATCCATGTAAAAATCAAGGTTACGTTTCCCTCAATTAGCTAATTTTTAAAGTCGCAACAGTCGAGTGGCAAGTTCCCCTTTTTGAAAAACTTTTTTCACCACAAAATTAACAAATATTTTGACAATGTAGTAATTGTCTTCAAACATGATTGTGCATTTATGCCCTTCACCTGGAATATATGTTGGCACATTCATGGGGCATATGCAAGATTTAAAAGGTGCTAAACTTGATAGATTTGAATTGATACAATACCCATTAACTTAATTATTTTCTAGATGCTCTACTGCATAGATACAGTTCTACTGCTTTTAACAGAACTTGAAGTTCTTCCATAAGAAACCCTAACACCCACCCAATAAGTCTCACTGTTTTTGAGAAAGTGACCAGAGTTGGTCGACAACATTTCTAGAAAAACTTAAGTATTAATTGCGAACAAACCCGATTAACCTATTCATGGATACATAAGTTATGGTTTTGTTTTCATATGGTAGAAGCTTTAATTGTCCTTTTTTGTGGTTCAGTCAACATAAATTATTACACCCAGTTCTGAATATTTATAAGTCAATAAATGCGTATGTGCTGTTTCGAGAGAAATTAGACAAATCAATGCACACAAGCTGATGTTGATGTGTGAATAATGGCACGACCCCACAGGGGAGTGCTATTGTGAGCATATCAATATTTGCGCAAGTGCATTGATTTTTCTAATTTTTTGAGAAACAAAACATATGCATGTATTGACCTACATACACGACAAAATTCACAATTTGAACATAATTTTGATATATGAAAAAACGAATAAAAACATGTTACAAGTTTGCTAACACCCACAGTGAAAATCAGCGAACCTGCAATTTCTGAACAACGAATCAAAACAAAGCGCATGGTGCGCGCATTGAACGGCACACACACGGAGTGCATTAAACACTTTCAATGCACTCTGCATATTTTAGTTTCTTGCTTTCTGATTGGTTCAACACTACTAAGAGTGTATGAATAGTCAGCAATATTCGTTGCTTTTCTTTCAAAACCTTGTATGTTTTTCTGGCCCTTCAGCATGTATAATGTAAAACTGCCAACGGTTATGCATAGGAAGAGTTGCTTTATACATGTTCCGGGACAAGAGAACTTGCAAGGTTTTGATAGATGTGATTTTGTCACTTAATTTTTTTTAGAGCAGACCGCCTAAAGGTCATACATAGGAAGTATTTCTGTATACATGCTGAAGGGCTGGATGGAGATACAAGGTTTTGAAAGAATATCGATGATATGCTCATAGTATGTGAATCATTTATAGAAGTTCTTTGCACTGTTATTCTATTGTAGATGTGCCTGGTTCACCCAGCAAACCACAACCAGAGAATATAAACAAGACAACCATCAAAGTCACCTGGACACCCCCTGAGACTGATGGCGGATCTCCCATCACAGAATATGTCGTGGAGAGATGTGATCTCAGCCGAGGAAGATGGGTCAAAGCTAACAAAGAGACGGTGGGTTCTAGGGATCTTCTGCAAAGGCAACATAAATTTGTCATCAATGAAACTCCTCTTTTTAAAATTTTATTTTGTCTGTATTGTTTGGCGGCAATGGCGTATTGAACTGACAGACTTTAACGGCTAGCTCAATAAATCATGCAAAAAAATTGTGTAAAATTTCAAGTGACACTGTGTTGAAACAATACTGCCTATTAACTCTTATGTTTCACTACCCAACTGGTAACTTCTTCAGATAGACATCTCTGTTTACCTCTGTTAACTCTTATGTTTCACTACCCAACTGGTAGCTTCTTCAGACAGATACGTATGTCTACTACCTGCAGACTCAAAAACATGTATATTATGATCATCACATACACTTTTTCTATATTCCCTTCTAGGTGACCGAAACCAGCTTTACTATTACTGATCTGATGGAGGGTAGCCAATATCAGTTCCGTGTTTCAGCAGAAAATCTTGCCGGAGTCGGGAATCCAAGTGAACCCTCCGATACCATCACTGCCAAACTGCCTTATGGTAAGTGTTTCTATTCCTTTCTTTTTTTGATTAAAAATGATTAAATGTCAGTGTTTAAATAGCGCTTTTCCATGCTCAAAGCATGTACATTTAAATCCGCTGTCATTGTGGGATACATCAGAATCAATTTTGCTCCGCTCATATGGCTGCATATCATACAAATATGGATAATTCCTATCAGACATTTAGATTGTGATTATCCCCAAACAGCTACTCCATGTTAACACCTGGGTAGAGAGAGTCAAGTGTGGTAAATGACACAACACATTGCCCGCAAGTGGGACTCAAACTCACAACCTTCCGATTATGAGTGCTGTGATCATTCCACTGGACCACACGTACAATCATAATCATAAAGAAATGCATAAATGATTGCTAATTGTTAAAGTACAAAGCTGTCAAAACACTTGCGGGACTTGTAATTACAGTACTTTGATTCATTGGTAATTGCATTCAATTGATCCAGATACACAAAGAAATGGTTTTTTTCGGTGCTTATACTGCAACAATAACGGCTGTTAATCTAAACATATTAACTCTATTTATTTACACAGATCCTCCAGGTAAGCCGAAGATGCCAGAGGTATCCGACGTGGACGCTACAGAGATGACAG
Source organism: Ophiura sarsii (assembly GCA_035610835.1). Lineage (NCBI taxonomy): Eukaryota > Metazoa > Echinodermata > Ophiuroidea > Amphilepidida > Ophiuridae > Ophiura > Ophiura sarsii. The sequence continues at coordinate 10,242,543 of CM069459.1, read as the reverse complement.
TCACCTGGTCTCCGCCAGAGTCTGATGGAGGCAGTCCAGTCACAGGTTATATCATAGAAAGAAAAGACAAAGCTGCCACTAAGTGGTCAAAGGTCAATAGGGAGCCTGTGCTGGAGACTACACTCAGGGTTAAGGAACTCATCCAAGAAGAGAAGTACATGTTCCGTGTTGCGGCAGTAAATAATGCAGGACAAGGACCGTTTAGTGAGCCGTCTAAACCTATCATTGCTAAACCTCCCTATGGTAAGCATTTTTCCAAATTTTTGCAAAAATGAGTGTTCAATTTCAATCACATTTGTGATGCGATCTGTGAAAACCCGTCAGATGTCGCAAAATGTGAACTAGGGATTATGGGTAAAATGTAAAAAATTCTTTCTTTTTTTTAAAGATTTTTTAAAATAATTAATGTCCAATACTTTGTGTCATCACCTTTTATAAAATTTCACCTTCAAAAACTTACTTAAGTCACTTTTCTTATTAACTAACCTTATAACGTCATTCTATTGAAACATGTATCTTTTTTGGCCTGTTTTCATGATTTATTGTTTTTGTTGTTTTTTATGACATCACAATCATCATTCACTCATAACTTATTTTGTAGTGATCATAGAAAAATGATCGAAACAGTTCTGTAATCAGCACAGTTTTAGCTTTCTCATGATATAAATATCTCTAATATGAAAAATCCCACCATGTGGCGGGTTTCACAGATCGCATTACATTTTACAAAATTGTCATAATATCCTCAGTGATTGCAAAACCTCCATAATATGGTAAGAGCATCTTGAAAAATGTCTACAAGAAATGTGTTGCAAATTTTAATGAAATTCTACAAAATTCACACACTTTCCAGTGTATGCTTTAAACCTGTGATTGCTAAAACTTTGTATGGTAAGAGCATGATGTTGAATTCCTACCAAATGTGTTTACAATTTCTACAAAATTATGGAATTTACACAATTCCTACAAAATTATAGTATTCACTCAATTTCTATAACATTATCCATTTATAGCATTTCTAAATAAATTATAGAATTTACACAATGTCTACAAAAATCATAGAATTTACACAATTTCTACAAAATCATAGAATTTACACAATTGAGACCTGTCACCACAAAATGAGCGTTAAGTCGCCAGTGTGCATTAGGAGATATGGTCCAATGAACATGCCAACAATCATTAGAAAACAAAGGAATTTTTCAATTTCAATTTGTTTTTTGACCAGGAAAACATTGAGAAATTATGACATGTTGCATATCATTTTAAAGCTTGTTTTCTGGGCATTCTGGATCTGGACAAACCTCAAAATTAAATTTTCCAACTTAACTCTCATTTCGTGATGACAGGTCTCAATTTCTATCAAATTATTGAATTTACACAATTTCTACAAAATTATAGAATTTACACAATTTCTAACCATACATAACTATGCTAAGAATATGACTATTGACACATTTTCATCTGAATTACACCACCAATAAGGGGATTTGATGTTGTGTCAGGGCACAGAGGGGCACAGACGCAAATGTGCAGTTTTCGTGAAATTCCACGTCAAATTGCATGCTTTTTGTACATGTTCTTTTCACAGTCCCTCGATTTGGTCCATAGCTGTAGGACTCAGTCTAGGGTGAATGCATAGTTCTACTACAACATCAGTTTGCATGGTAATTAATCTCTTATTTCGTCCCTCAGATGTTCCAGAAGCTCCAGGTAAACCCACAGTATCTGACATCGACGCCACACAAATGACAGTCACCTGGTCTCCGCCGGAGTCTGACGGTGGTAGTCCAATCATCGGCTACACATTAGAACGCAAGGATACGACAAGCACACGCTGGTCAAAGGTCAACAGAGAGCTTGTGTCAGAGACTACATTGGTCGTTAAGGATCTCACAGAGAGAACAGAGTACCAGTTCCGCGTCATCGCTGAGAACAAAGCTGGCCCGGGTCCTGCTAGTGAGCCTTCGGATGTCTACATGGCTAAGCCTCCTTATGGTAAACAGTAGTTCCAATACTTGAGGGAGGGAATTAGTATAAAGGTTTATTATGCTCATCCAATAAGCATTTAAGAGGAGCAATTTGTCCTAGAAATAAAAGGTTTGCTTAACTACCGGCCTATCTTACAGTGGTTATGATTGGTTTATCGCAATATATACTCATTTGAATGGCCAATTAAAATGCAGCTTGTAAAATATTTCACTCCAATCTTTATCAGGGATACAACTATTTTAAACATGTCTCTGATTGGTGCAATAAATCATGTATCTATCTTTCTGACCAATCGGCCGGTAGTTCTCAGGGGTTAAGGTGTCAAAACAATTGAACTTGGAAAACAAGGTATGTTTTTTTCGCATAAAACTTGGAAATATTTATTTAAGATACAAAATTAAAGACAAAGACGTGAAAAGTGATGGATTCTAATTTCAAAAATCTTTATTTTGTGAAGAAATTTATAAACAATCATCTCAAACTGAAAAGATTTGTTTATTGCTGAAATTGAGACAAAACTTATGAATTTTATGTTTTTTCATGTTTTATTTACAGATATTCCTGAAGCACCAGGCAAACCTGAAGTCACAGAAATCGATGCCAATCACATGGTGATCACATGGACACCACCTGCATCAGATGGTGGAGCTCCCATCACTCACTATATCATTGAGAAGAAAGAACCGAGGTCATCAAGATGGTCAAAGGTCACCAAAGAAACGGTCAAAGAAACAACATGGAAGGTCCTGGAGCTGATCGAAGGCAAGGATTATGAGTTCCATGTGGCTGCAGTCAACAAGGCAGGACAGGGTCCGTTCAGTGCACCGTCTGAGCCAAAGACCGCTAAACTGCCATTTGGTAAGTATTTTTATTCTGTCATTTCAAAAATTAATGATAATAATACTCTAAAAAGTGGTAATTTGCGATTCATTTTTTGTGCTTTGCCGATTTTGAACTGTTTTGTGTGTTTTTAAATTCGCAATTTGTAGCTTCATCATATAGACCTATACGCAAAATAAATATATATGCGTGTTATTATCTACGCGGTAGCTGCGTTGAGCGCGAATTACAGTAATACAAAATACTTGTAGAGCGCCCGATAACAAGTTCTGAAAGCGCTATACAAAGAGAAAAAATACAAAAACACTAAAGTGTCAACATTATCATAACTGCTGTTAATGAATGCCTTGATTAATTCCTTGCAAAAAGAAAATCAAATTTTACTTTCATTTAAGCATAAATACTCGACTTAATAATGTGATCACTCTTTCCATATCTAGATCCACCTGGAGCCCCGGGCAAGCCAGTAGTGTCTGACATCGATGCCACACAAATGACCGTCACATGGACTGCGCCAGAGTCTGATGGAGGCAGTCCTGTCATCGGCTACTTTATTGAGAAGAAAGAAGCTAAAAGCTCAAGATGGGTCAGGATTAATTCCTCGCCGACGGAAGTTGTGACGATGAAAGTAAAAGACTTGACGGAGAAATCCAAGTATCATTACCGCATCATTGCTACGAATAAAGCGGGCGAGGGACCGGCCAGTGAGCCATCAGATGTACATGTGGCTAAACCTCCATATGGTAAGTCGCAAGCTATTCTGTGGCAGGAAATAAAATGTACGATAGGAATAAGCCTTATCGCCAATTGGAAAAAAATCCATCGATTATCCTTTTCTGATGCATTGTGGGATAGAAAAGGGGCATATTTTGCCCTTTTCAATCCCACAATGCAACAGAATAGGATAATCAATCGCTTTTTACTGATTCGCGATAAACCTTATGAATGGTCAAACCTGGATGAGTTGGAGTTGAGTTCAGAAGTTGGATTGGTTTGGTGGAAGGTGGGGGATGCATAGATGTTTTTAAAAGGTATGTGCTTCCATGAAGTTCCCCTTTGAGATGGCATCATATCTTTAGATTACCTTTTATTAAATTCTAAAATGAAAACAAATTGTGCTCTTAATTCAATTCATTAAAGTTATTTCTTAAGACCTTAGTTTTTAAAACCAAAATTACACACAAATCAGTTTGCTCTTTCACTGGTTTTGATGAGCTGAGCACAATGTTACTTCTTATTTATCTTAACAAACCGGATGAACTTAAACAACAATTTGTTGATCATAATGTTTTGACTTCTAATTCTGGGATTTCATTTGACAGATATTCCTGGTGCTCCAAGCAGACCCGAGGACACCAAAGTAGACCGCACCTTAATTGCCATCACATGGTCTCCACCAGAGTCTGATGGTGGTTCACCAATCACAGGCTATGTTGTTGAGAAGAAGGAGACCTCTTCTAACAGATGGACAAAGGCTGTACCGGAGACTGTAGAAGAAACAGAACTGACGATTAAGGAGTTGATTGAGGGAAATGAGTACCAGTTCCGTGTCGCTGCTGTCAATAAAGCAGGACAGGGACCGTTCAGTGAACCATCGCAGCCTAGACTCTGCAAGCCACCATATGGTATGTATGGCAGACATGTCGAGCTTAATCTCTAGGTTAATAAGGCCAACAAAATTAAATACTTTGTCTCAGCGCCTTTTGGCTAAAAAGCTATGTGCTATGCAATTTATTTATTTTATTTTATTTTTACCAACATTTTATAAAAATCAAAATATAGTCAATAGTTATGCTTTTGTCTTTTAAATAAAAGTTATCATATATGATCAATGCACATTGTATGCTTGTGTTCTCTTTATCTCTTAACTTCATAGTTTGTTGAATGTGTGTTCTCAGCCGAGTATCACCGAAACTTACTTGTTTTGGTGTTTTTTTTAATTGAAAAAAACACCTAAAGATCGAAGAAGAAAAAAATCAGGGGAAAAATCGGGGGGAAAATGAGGAAAAAGGCTGCCGCACGTAGCGCTACGCGTGAAATCACATTTTAAAAGCAATGCTCGGGGGTCGCTGAGACAAAGCATTAAATTTGTTTGGCCTAAAAATGATAAAGATGATGATTTGTAATGTATGCAGATCCATCAATGCTAATTTAAAATAGAAATAGAACATAAGTATTTTCAACAAAACAAATGTAGATAACTTTTTGTTGAGATCTCTTATGTCAGATTATTTTTGAAACAAACCATCAAACCTGAAATTATTGCAATTTATGCCTATCACATGGGTGTCACGTGGACACTACTTGCAATAGTTGTTCCTGAGAACTCACAAGTCAAATGTTACTGAAGTTGATACTCATCACATGGTTATAAAATGGTTATATCATGAAAACCACATGGTTATCACATGACTACCCCAAGCTTATCACATGGTCATTACAAGTACACATGTGCCATGATGAAAGCTCTTCGCTAACCCACTATATCTCCAAATATTGTTTCTAGATGTTCCAGAAGCACCAGGCAAACCTGACGTAACCGAAGTGGATGCCAATCACATGGTTATCACATGGACAGCGCCTGCATCTGATGGAGGCTCTCCAATCACCCAATATATTGTAGAAAGGAAAGATAAGCTGTCAACAAGATGGATTAAAGCCCATACAGAAGAAGTCACGGAGCTGACACTTAAAGTGACAGGTTTAATGGAAGGCAAGGAATATGAGTTCCGTGTGGCCGCTTTAAACGACGCTGGACAAGGGCCATTCAGTGCACCATCTGAACCTAGACTGGCGAAACCTCCATATGGTAAGACTAATTTGGGGGAAATGTTTATGGATTATAATAAACTGATAGGTTCTCAGGGGTGAAGTATTGTTTGAACTTCCATCTAGAACTCAACACTGATTAAATATTGCAGAACAGGGTATACAACAGGTCTTGCAGGTTGTAATGCCCTTGTACTTGCATGGAAACTTGTTTAGGGTTTACTTTGATTGACCCAACAAATCTTTAAAACACTAGCCTTAGTTCTTGCAGAGTAATGACTTGTTCATACTACTGTCCCCAGGCATTGTTGGACATCCACGGATATCTGTGCGGGAGTTGAAGCAATTATCATTTTTATCCACCTACATGGATAGGAGTTTGGGGCCATTAGTCATTATGATTATAACAAGTTTCTTATCACTTATTAAACTCCTTTTGCTAAATGATCTTCCACTATCAGACCTCCCGGGTGCCCCTGGTAAGCCAGAGACATCAGATGTCGATGCCACCAAGATGACCGTCACCTGGACTCCGCCAAAATCCGACGGTGGTGCTCCCATCACCGGATACTACGTGGAACGCAAAGAAGCGACAAGCTCAAGATGGACAAGAATCACCAAGGAACCTGTTACAGATACGACGTTGAGAGTGAAAGATTTGATGGAGAAATCCAAGTATCAATTCCGTGTGTCGGCAGAGAACAAGGCCGGTGTCGGCCCTGCTAGTGAACCATCTGATTTGACCATGGCTAAACTGCCATTTGGTAAGTAGTAGAAGTTAAAGATGGGGTGACAGGTGATGTCACAACGGGCATTTGGTCTGCAGTTGCCATTGTTTTTTGCCCGGTGGTTTGCGTGCACATCCTGTTTTGTTTAGGACCCATGCTTTTATAGCATTATATAGGGCAATAAGGCATAGTGGACAGTGTTGTGTTCATATGCTGTTCCTTTAAGCATGTATTAACAGTCCCTTCGACCATTGCGTTTGTTGATAAACATTGCTGTCACCCCATCTATAGGTCCAGCTTGATGTAAATGTAAATTAACAAGATATCTTTTTTGTACATTCAAGGCCCCTTTCCAAGCCAATCTAATTGCCAGAATTGTGCCATTATTTGTGGAAATGTGGCAAGATCATGTAAAGTTATGATCCTGGGGTGAATATATGGATCAATATTATATTTAGTTGAGAACTAGTAAAGTTAAGGGTCTCTTTTCATTTTGTGATGTTCCTATACCAAATGTAATTGAATATCCTCAATTTGGTGTAACCTTCATGTTAGTGAGGCAGTGTTATAGTTTGGTGACACCTTACATGAAGTAAGAACCCTCAATTTGCAAACGTACTTGTAGTCCCAAGCATGGTCACAGAAGTAGATAGTAACACTCTGATTCTTATCAAGCATTTTTTTGTTTATGGCATTTACAGATGTACCTGAAGCACCAAGCCGACCTGAGGTCACCAAAATAGACGCTACTCTCATCGGTATCTCTTGGTCTCCTCCAAAATCCGATGGAGGAAGTCCCATCACCGGCTATATCATTGAGAAGAAGGATAGAACATCGTCCCGATGGATTAAGGCATACAAAGAGACTGTGGAGGAGACTGAGTTCACCATACAAGATTTGGTAGAGGGCAAGGAGTATGAGTTCCGTGTTGCTGCTGTCAACAAAGCGGGACAGGGACCGTTTAGTGAGCCTAGCGAACCTGCATTATGTAAACCTCCATATGGTACGTAAACATTAACATATATACTCCCGGTCAACATTCCCCCAGCATCATAGCTTTACCTAAAAATATAGCACCATTTTGTAAATGGTTTATAAGCAACTTCTTATGTGGACTCATTCTTTGACATTCAAAATCACCAAACACAATGACAGAATGGCAGTAATATTTACGGACATGCGTACAAGAATGGTGAACAAAAAATTTGAGATTTGATTTCTGAACGCCATTTTGGCTCATTATTAGTGTAAAGAACTGCCCCTTACTCTTGATTCATTCATTGGAATGGGAGATTAACACTTTCCACATGGCTATTAGTTTTACCATATACAAAACAGATGTTTTCAGAAACCTTTCCCAACTTTCCAAGTCTATCTCAAGAATTACTGAACCAATACTAGGCATGTTTGTACCAAATTTAATGCATTTCTCATGGTGATTCCAAATATGTTGATGTAATTCAATAATTTCGACATTTTTGAAACATTTTGTGAAATTTTTGGAACTGTCATCTGGCGCCTGCCGCATGGAAAGTGTTAAGAATGTCAATGACTTATCTAGATGAAAGAAAGATAATCCATTCACAACAATATATGAACTTCTTCCCTTCCTACAGTGAATATATGCTATGCTGTGGGGAGATGTTTTTGACTGGACGTATATTATTGTTTAATCAGCACTAAGTGGGCCGGCTTCATAACATTACAAAAAGACCATATCTGCAGTAACTGCTCTAAGTCACATTTCATAGATATCAATTGCTCAGCATATAGGACTACATCACTGCTAGAATCTTTTTCTCTTCAGAAACTCATGCAATTACTTATTTTGTTTACAGATGTCCCTGAAGCACCAGGCAAACCTGATGTCACTGAAATTGACGCTACTCACATGGTGATCAAATGGACAGCACCAGCCTCTGACGGAGGCTCGCCAGTCACTCTCTACATTGTAGAAAGAAAGGAGAAGACTTCTACCCGCTGGATGAAAGCGCACAAGGGTGACATCCCTGCAGCTGACTTGACATTGAAGGTAGAAGGTTTGCTTGAGGGCAAAGAATATGAATTCCACGTTGCAGCTATCAACAAAGCTGGACAAGGTCCATTCAGTGAGCCATCTGAACCACAGCTTGCCAAACCGCCTTATGGTAAGAGTTAGGATAATATATGAGCAATCTTTGCACATTCAGCCAAATTTGTATGAATTTAGATATATATACTATTTGCCAGTTGCATTCCATCTGATGTCAGTGATATATTTCACTTAACTATACTTCAGAAAATAGATAAAAACACACAAATGTTAAAATACCTTTTTTGAGTCATTGTTGTACAGCGACAAGCGACTTTTCCTGAGGAGAAAATCAATAATTTTGTTTTCGAACTAAACATTGTAGAAGCAATTTTATGTACTTCATGAAATTAATATAAGGGCTCATACCGATATACTCTATCACAGCTTTTCCCAGCTTTTCCGGGGAAAGCTGTGTCAATGAATGAAATTCATTGTTACAACAACAAAGAAACACAGCTTTCCCCGGAAAAGCTGGGAAAAGCTGTGATAGAGTATATCGGTATGAGCCCTAAGTAGAAATGTAATTGAGATGTCACATATTTGTAACATGTCAGTATTGTGCTACTGACTGTAGAAACTATGGTGGTCTTCTAGGTATAACCATTTTATTTGGACAACTAGTGAGTGAAATATTGTTTCAAAACAATTTCAGATATTCCTGAAGCGCCAAGCAAACCTGAAGTTTCCGACATCGACGCCACACAAATGACAGTCTCCTGGTCTCCACCCAAGTCTGATGGTGGTGCACCTATCACAGGATACTATGTAGAACAAAAAGAAAGCACCAGCTCCAGATGGGTGAAAGCCAACAAAAAGCCTGTGTCAGAGACTACACTTAGAGTCAAGGATTTGACAGAGGGATCTAAGTATCAATTCCGTGTGTCGGCCGAGAACAAAGCTGGAGTGGGACCTGAGAGTGAACCTTCTGATCTCTTCCTGGCTAAACCGCCTTATGGTAAGTATGTTGGGGTGATGTTATTGGGGGGTTTTTTTTTTGGGGGGGGGGGGGTTATATGAAGAGCAAATGTGAACATTAGCCGAACAGACATTAACAAGATTAATAAACTAAGTGATTAGAAATCAAACTGGTAACTCTCTATAAAGAGCTCTGAATAGCCAATCAATTGGTTCATTGCTACTCAGAGAACATGCATATTACAATTAACACAAATAGGCAGGGGTTAAAAATGCCAATGAAAGTCACATAAAAATAACATAAAAGCCCATACGTATAGAAAAAAATATTGAAATGTAAAGAAAAAATAATAGATATATTTTGAAGTTTTAATTAATTTGTATCTCTCACCCAGAGTAATAAGCCATGCCTAAAGTATTATGTTTGCATAGCCATATATATACAATCAATCATAAAATAATGTCCCTATACCAGTCACCTTTCATAGATACGCAGTAGCAACATGGAAATCATATTTCCCAGGTGTTTTCTCTTCGTATTCAGAGGGGTAACACATGATTGTTCCAGAAGGTTGAAGAAAAAAAACCTATGTGACGGCGTTTCAAGGACAATTTTGCTAATTTGACCCCCTTTTTCTTACATAATCAAAGACATTTTTGCCTAAAGAACACATTTGGTTTAAAATACTCCCTTTTACAATTCATGCACTAAGGAATGGATATAGGTCTTCATATAAAATAGGCCTTTACCGTGTTGGTGATTTTTTTTCACGGACATCTAAAAAAACCACCCCTAATTTTGGGAAATCGCGGACATGATATGAAAACTCCCCTTTTCTGCAATTTTGGGAATGATCATGCGTACCCAAAGTCAATATCGACTGAATCCACTGGGGATATTTCCCAGAGCTCTAGTCAAGCTGCAAGCACATGTTTAACTTGATATTCATATTTGTTATTCAATACCCAGATGTACCTGGTAAACCAGACACACCCGACGTTACCGAGGTAGACCGCACCCATATCAGCATCTCCTGGTCTCCGCCAGAGTCTGATGGAGGCAGTCCAATAACCAGTTATCTAATCGAGAAGAAAGACACCTCCTCAACAAGATGGGTCAAGATCAAAGAGACCATCATCGATACAGAGTTCACCATCAGGGATCTTACGGAAGGACAGACTTACGAGTTCCGTGTCGCTGCTGTTAACAAAGCGGGGGCTGGACCATTCAGTGAGCCTACTGAGCCTAAGCTGTGCAAGCCACCATATGGTATGTAGTTATGTAGAATGATAAACACACCTTACACTTTAATAAAAAAAACCACCAATATTTGATCTTATAAATCAATTCAAATCAATTTTTTATTTCCATAAAACAACAAGACATCAAATAATATAATATAACAAAGCAAAACCAACCTGTTATGGAGGAGTAGGCTGAAAAGCCAACTAGATTTGTGTTTTTTCCCCTTCAAAATTCATGCAATTACTTATTTTGTTTACAGATGTCCCTGAAGCCCCAGGCAAACCTGACGTCACTGAAGTTGACGCCACTCACATGGTGATCACATGGACAGCGCCAGCCTCTGACGGAGGCTCTCCTATCACCCACTATGTCATTGAGAAGAAAGAGAAGACTGCGTCTAGATGGACACGAGCTCATCGGGACACCATTAAAGAGACCACTCTGAAGGTGGAAGATTTGACCCTAGGCAATGAGTACCAGTACCACGTTGCTGCTGTCAACAAAGCAGGACAGGGACCTTTCAGTGAACCATCGGAACCCAAACTGGCCAAATATCCATACGGTAAGGTTCTGTTAACACTTTCCACGCGGTTATTAGTTTTACCATATTATACAAACAGATTTTTTTGCAACTTTTCCAAATTTTTAAGGTCTATCTAAAGGATTACTGAATAAATACTAGGCATGTTTATACCCATTTCAATGCATTACACATGGTGATTCCAAATAAGGAATTTAACAATTTTGACATTTTTTAAACATTATGTGAAATTTTGGAATGTCGTCTGCAGCTGTCTGCTGCATAGAAAGTGTTAAAATGTCATCTTGGGAAAAAAAGTGAAATAGCAGAAATGTTATTATGATGATGTTTTACTTTCTAATATATGTCTAGCTGTCTTTGGAAACACATTTTGTAAAAAACATTTTGCACATGGTCTTCATTGGGATATTGAATTTAACAAGGACATTTTGTCACAATAGGTATACTTTCACACACACACACTTTCAAATCATCTTCAAACAGAGGCTTATTATGCCCAGGAGGTTCTCAAATTATTTTCACGCATTCGTATGTATCACACTGTAGCTCTAGAACATTTACATTTCTAATAAAAAAGTGTTTATTGGGAGATGCATACTATTAATTCATAACAAATAAAAACCGATGTTTTGGTCCATAGACTGTTTTATTATCTCGTCTGTACAATGAGATTTTCTTGAATTGGCACCCAAATATTATCTCCAAAGCAGGAACCATATAGCATGTATACTTACATGTGTGGGTATCGTACCCACTCCTTGGAATTAAATGCTTACTATTATTGGAATGACTAAATGTCATGAATATCTCTTACACAGATGTACCTGGAGCACCTGGCAAACCTACAGCAGCTGAAATTGATTCCACACAGATGACAGTCTCTTGGACCGCACCAGAGTCTGACGGTGGTAGCCCTATCGTAGGATACTACCTAGAGCGTAAGGAGTCTACCAGCTCAAGATGGACACGCTTTAATAAACAACTGGTAAAAGAGACTACGCTGGTCGTGACTGGTCTTGTCGAGGGTTCAAAGTATCAGTTCCGTGCTTTTGCCGAGAACAATGCTGGGCCGGGACCGGCTAGTGAGCCATCTGATGTCTACACAGCTAATCCGCCTTATGGTAGGTATTGATAGAAAGTGTATGCACCAAACAAGTGTAAACCATAGGTAAATTTAGACCTGGACCAAATGGTGGTTATTACTACAAATAAGAACATTACACTTGATTTATTTTCCTTCTGTAATCAAAACTGAAAAGTTAACTTGCTTCCATTAAGTATCAATTTAAATGTTAAATTCAAATGCCACCCATGCCAAGGTCTAGAGCAGTATTTAATGAGGTGTTTTATATCAAACAAGTCCTTTGTGTAGGACATTTCTTCATTAAAACCAGTTTTTTGTCCTGTGTTTGAGTTGCACTCCAACTTACAACTTAAAAAGTGAGGTGTAGTTTTGCAAGAAAAACAAACAAATTAGAGAGCTGTTTATAAATTAGCTATTATATCTAAACAAATAATAAACACAATATTTTGTTCACAATTTTTTCAGACCTTCCCGGAGCACCTGGAAGACCCGATGTCACAGAAGTTGATCGTACATTGATCTCCATCGCCTGGTCTAAACCCAAGTCCGACGGCGGCAGTCCAATCACTAGCTACGTCATTGAGAAACGAGATACCTCGTCCACAAAATGGATGAAAGCTACACGAGAGAAAGTGACCGATTTAGAGTTGACTATAAAGGATTTGATTGAAGGAAAGGAGTATGAGTTCCGTGTTGCCGCTGTGAATAAAGCCGGACAGGGACCGTTCAGTGCACCATCTGAACCAAGAGTATGCAAGCCTCCATATGGTGAGTGTCTTGACAGGCTGTCGTCTGCAGACGACAGTTCCACAATTTCACAAAATGTTTCAAAAATGTCACAATTATTGAATCTCATCACCATATTTGCAATCACCATGAGAAATGCATTAAAATAAGTAATAGGCAAACATGCCTAGTATTGGTTCAGTAATTCTTGAGATACACTTCAAAAGTTGGGAAATGTTTCTGAAAAATTTGTTTTGAATATGGTAAAACTAATAGCCGCGTGTAAAGTGTTAAGATGGAAACAGGACATTCCCAAATATATTCTACCAAGTGTAACAAGCAGTTTAGATAGACGATGTGATGCATTAGTCTAGTGAGTTAAGTGAAATCTCGCTCAATATGTAGCAACTGGTGACATTTTCATCCAATCAAAAACCTGAAAAGAGCATACTGATGCTTCCAAAAACAAAAAATTATGTATAATATAAACAGTCAACAGTATTTCTGAAGAGTGTTTTTTTACAAATTGTAAAGTTATAGGCAATTTTATAGTATAGCTTTTTCAATTTTTTGCAAGGATATCTCCTGCTAAAATACAATTGTGGATTGCTTAGATAGACGATGTGATGCATTAGTCTAGTGAGTTAAGTGAAATCTCGCTCAATATGTAGCAACTGGTGACATTTTCATCCAATCAAAAACCTGAAAAGAGCATACTGATGCTTCCAAAAACAAAAAATTATGTATAATATAAACAGTCAACAGTATTTCTGAAGAGTGTTTTTTTACAAATTGTAAAGTTATAGGCAATTTTATAGTATAGCTTTTTCAATTTTTTGCAAGGATATCTCCTGCTAAAATACAATTGTGGATTGCTAATTTGTTTATGTCAATTGATGGGCACTTCCTTCAGTGTAATCTTTTGTCACGGTAAAATGAACCAATTTGACGTATCCATTCTTCATGCCTGATCAGTCTAATTAAGAGAACCCATTCACGCTCTCACTAGCATTCATTCATCATTCATTCATCATTTATTTCCATAACATCAAAATCACAAATAACATCAAATTACATTACAAAAAACGAAACGGTTATAGAGGAGAAGGCTGGAAGGCCAAAAAGGCCTGTAAAGTGCCATCCCCTGAAGCCCTGGGACAATAAAACACAAAACCAATACAGCCAAATTTAAAACCTAAATATGACACCAACAATATATACCAGACAAGACAAAGGACATTGCTCAAAAAAATATCAAATAACCATAAAGTGAAATTGAAATAGTGCTCTAAAAAAATAAATTAATCGTAACTTGAAATAAGTTTTTGCTTGAATTTATTACGAAAATATTTTACTGAATTCAAATTTTTGTATGAATTTTCGAGAGAGTTCCAAAGATGGGGGCCACTAGTGCGAACTGAGTGATCCGAGAATATTCTCTTATTTTTTGTTAGATTAAAGTTGTTACTATGCAGTAAGTCTGATGGGCATGTATGAAAAATGATAGCTACCTAGTAAAATCTGTTGTCACATTAAAATGAACCAGTTTGACATACAGTTTTAAGGAGGAAGGAATGATCAACTTCTTTTACCTGGCCTTATGACAACTGGAAGGGTATTATTATAGAGGCTTTGTAGCCTATAATATAAACAATAAAATGGCTACCATTTATAATCTCACAGTGGTTCCTGAAGCACCTGGCAAACCGGAAGTATCTGACATCAACGCCACCCAGATGAGCGTCTTCTGGACGTCACCAAAGTCTGACGGAGGTAGTCCGATCACCGGCTACATCATGGAACAGAAGGATTCAGAAACTACCCGATGGTCTTGTGTTACTAAGAAACCGATTATGGACACTACCTATGAAGCGACAGATTTGAAGGCTGATATGGAGTACCAGTTCAGAGTGATGGCTGAAAACAAGGCAGGAACTGGACCAGCCTGCGAACCTTCTGATAAGAGAGGTATGGCAAAAAAAATTGTGAACAATATTATTAAAAATTAACCAAAATTGACAAACCTTTTACCTTTATACATTTATGCATATGAAGATGCTATATAACAATTTGTCCCCTTCAGGTAAAAAACAATATGGGCCTGCACATTTGTAGGTGAAAGTATTTTGTATTCAATATTTTTGAAATCCATAATTTATTCATTTATTCACCCAGCCACACCAAGTGCACCAAGAAAACCAGAAATATCCGACATCGATGCCACACAGATGACCATCTCCTGGACTCCGCCGGAGTCTGACGGAGGCACGGCAATCCGTGGATACTTTGTAGAACGTCAAGACATCAAGAGTACACGCTGGGTGAGAGTGAACAAGGAGCTTGTGAAAGAGACTACCCTGACAGACACTGGTCTCACAGAGAGATCTGAGTACATGTTCCGTATCACAGCGGAAAATAGAGTTGGTCCTGGACCGGCTAGTGAACCGTCAGATGTGAAGATGGCTAAACCACCATATGGTAAGGAATTATTCACTAAGACCGAGAGGAAAAACTGCGGGCTAAGCCAACCCATATTTCTTTTTCAATTTGATGAAACTTTTTGAACACATTTTTTTACATTTATGGAAGATTATGAAAAGATTTGAGAACAGTTTTGAAATTTTGGATTTTTTGGGGAAAATAGGTCGAATTCTTGGAAGATAAGAAATCTTGAGTTAAAACCCCATCCCATCTGCTGAACAGGTTTGGCTTGTTTGACTGAAAGTAGTACCCCAAAACATATGCATTTTGAGAGCTTTTTAAATTATATTGTTCTCTATTTCTGTCCATACAGATGTACCAAGTGCTCCAGGAAAGCCAGACATCACAGAGGTGGACAGCACCCTGATTGGACTTACATGGTCTCCGCCAAAGTCTGACGGTGGCAGCCCCATCACTGGTTACATCATTGAGAAACGTGATAAGCCTACTGCAAGATGGATGAGAGCCACAAAGGAGACTGTGAAAGAGACCGAGCATGTGATCACAGATCTGTTTGAGGGCAAGACGTATGAGTTCCGTGTAGCGGCGACTAACAAAGCTGGAACAGGACCGTTTAGTGAGCCCTCTGAACCAACACTTTGTAAACCACCATACGGTAAGCAAACATGATTCATAGCCCAGCTAACCATAACAGTCCTCAGCACTCCAATTCACTATAGCAACTGCATTGTGCTACCAATTCTAGGCATGTTTGTACTTATTTTAATGCATATCTCTTGGTGATTCCAAATAGGGTGATAAGATTCAATAATTTTGACATTTTTGAAGTATTTTGTGAAATTGCGGAACCTTGTCTACAGAGCACTGCTGCATGGAAAGAGTTAAGATGAAAACATGACATCCCCAAATATATTCTACCATTCTACCAAGCAGTTTAGATAGCAAATGTGATGCCTCAGTCTGAGTTATAGTGAAATCTTGCTCAATAAGTAGCAACTGGTGACTCGGTGAATCAAAACTCGGTCAGCCGAAGGTATATAGTTCAGCTGACTCTATCAGTCCTCAGTACTACAATTCACACAGCAACTCATTGTGTAATCATGTAATATCAGAAAAGTAAGTTTCAGTAGCAAAATCAAGTTGCATGTTGGTCAATGTCAGGAACTCCCATGGGAGGCCCTGGTTCTATTCCCTGTTGGGCCAACTTCTCCCTTATTTGGCCCATTTATTTCCCATGATACATTTCATTCACAAGCCTGCATATTTATTATATCCCTCAAAAATCTAGATGTTCCTGAGGCGCCAGGCAAACCCACAGCATCGGACATCGACGCCACAGAGATGACAGTCACCTGGTCTCCGCCGGAGTCCGACGGTGGCGCTAAAATCAAAGGATACACCCTGGAACGCAAAGAGGTTAGCAGTTCAAGATGGGTGCGTGTCAACAAGGAGCTAGTACGAGAATTGTCGCTGAAGGTGACAGATCTGAAAGAGAAATCAGAATATCAGTTCCGTGTTATGGCAGAGAATAAAGCTGGAGTTGGACCGCCGTCTGAACCATCGGATGTATACATGGCCAAATCACCATATGGTAAGAGTCTGGAGCTAAATATGTAAGGTGATAACAAAAGGCCCTGTTCTCCAGGCACAAGGTTTGATTTTTAAAAATATTTTCGCAAATTGTTGAAAATTCAAAACAAAAACAAATCAAAAACCATAAACACCTGGCCTACCCTACCTGAGAGATCCGTTTGCCTGTACAACAGGGTGGTGTTTTTTCGTCGCCTAAAAGAAAATATTAAAAGAAAAGAAAAAGCTGTCTTAGGCAAAACATAATTGTTATATTGGTGTAACCCGACCAACCCTAAACTTTTTTAGCATTTAAAAAATGTAAAATTGGTTGAGAGATTGAAAATCAAAAGCAATCCTCCTTGGCAATTGGTATTTTGCATTAAAACAAAAGTACGGAAGTGCACACATCTTACATCCTCATGGCAGTTTGGAAGTGCAGAGTAAACCCTATTTGCAATACAATGTGCCAAATTGATTTAAACCTTGTTCATCGGCGAAGTTGCTGTCAATGGTAAACCATCAAGAATCATTGAGTAGTGCTGTCTGTGCAGAATACACTTTATTAATACTTGGATTACATTACCTTCTATAGCAACACCCTCCCAAGTTATCATAACTACAAAAAACAAGCCCCAAAAAGTCCTGTATATAGTCATCATTTTATAGAATGTATATGATCTCGGATGATTTACTATTGGCAGGCAGATTTGCCTTCACCAAAAAAAGAACTTTTACACATTTCTAAATATGTTCAACTTACAATTCCCAGATGTTCCAGGTGCACCTGCCAAACCAACTGTGGGTGACATAGACGCCACCCAGATGACCGTTACCTGGACTCCGCCGCAGTCTGACGGTGGCACGCCCATCATAGGGTACTTCGTAGAGCGTAAACAAGATGCCACCGGTCGCTGGGTAAGAGTCAACAAGGAACTGGTTACTGACACTATGCTGACGGTCACCAAGCTGACAGAGAAATCTGACTATGAATTCAGAGTATATGCTGAGAATATGAGAGGAGCGGGACCCGCTAGCGAACCATCGGATAAACACACTGCCAAACCACCTTATGGTATGTATGGGTGTTTCCCAATGTATGTAGATTTTTTTGATTTTTTTTTAAATTTCTCTCAGATAAAAGTTTATAGCTACTTGTCCATAGATGACCCCTCTCACCCTTGACACAAATAATACAACAACAAACAAGGAGCAAGGAAGTGAACGACTGGCTTAGACCATATCATCACTTATCTCACAAAAACCTTATATGTTTTAAAACTGCCCAACGGTTATGCATAGGAAGTGTTGCTTTATACATGTTCATGTCTTTTTGATGATTTACATATTAAACCACACCCACTGTATAAATAGGTGTGATAATGTACAACGAATTTGCTTCAATAGATTGTTGGTGAAAATATTATGTGATTATTGAGTCCATCATAAAATCTTAATGAGATTCACCTACTTCTCTGAAGACTACAAAGTAAGATTAACAAGTTTTACTAACACTGTTACTAATCAATAGTATAAGTACACTTGTCTGTGTAAGAGATTTCCCAGTAAAATAAGCAGAGTCTAGCTGTGTCCAGAATGAGGGTCAAATTAAAGGTTATCCCCAAATGCTGTACATCTACATATCACCATTGAAACATGTTTACTTTTCAACATTTCACATATAATTCTTGCAGATCTTCCAGGTGCCCCTGGCAAACCAGATATCACAAAGGTTGACAGCACCTCTGTCTCTCTCAAATGGACACCACCAAAGACTGATGGAGGCAGCCCTGTCACCGGCTACGTCATCGAGAAGAGAGACACCTCGTCTACCAGATGGTCTAAGGCTATTAAGGAGGAGGTCACAGAGTTGAAGAGTACTATTACGAGCTTGCTAGAAGGCAAGGAGTATGAGTTCCGTGTGGCTGCTGTTAACAAGGCTGGACAGGGTCCATTCAGTGCACCGTCTGAACCAGCACTGTGTAAACCACCTTATGGTAAGTAACATCATAGAAATAAGATAGAGACACCAGACGTGGCCACCATTACTGTCTGTCATCTATGGTGCTTAATATAATGAACTACGCACAACAATATATTTGGTATGCGGTTGGGTATGCCTGAGCTGTGCTGTAACACATTTAATTACCCTGTGAATAAAACTTTGGCATCAGGGACAAGATAGAATTAAGAATTTGTTACATCATTGACCAGACTTACAAGTTGTTGTTGTTCAGAGTTTTGAGCGGATAGGGCAATCAATGTTGCAGACGCTTCCTGTCATTGACCCCAGGGTGTGAAGTTATGATATAACCTCGAAGCATAAATGTAACATTTCCGGAAATTATACCATAAATATAATTCCGGAATTGGGATGGTGTGGGGGGGGGGGGGGGGGGGGGGTGGGGGGTCATTTCCAGAATTGATGATATTTCAGCATCAAAAGAGGAAAAAATACATAAAATAGGCGGATGATAACCTGTAGCTTATTCTCCGTACAAGCCCCCATAAATGTTTGATCGCTCGGCCTTGCAAGAACATGCAGTCCACAATCTTAATATTGTGCAAAGCTCCAGGTCAAATTATGCACTTGGGAAATTCAGAGCGTCTTGCAGTTTTGCTTGGATCATATGTCTACACTACATTGTTGTATTTATGATGCTAATTGATTATTTGTTATTGATTATAGATCCACCCGGTGCTCCTGGCAAGCCCGAAGCTTCCGATATCGATGCCCATAAGATGACGGTTTCCTGGACTCCACCGAAGTCCGACGGAGGCAGCCCAATCATTGGCTACACAGTTGAACGTAAAGATGTGACCAGCAGCAGGTGGATCGGGGTGAATACAGATCTTGTGTCAGAGACTAGCCTTTTAGTGACTGGTCTGAACGAAAGATCCGAATACCAATTCCGTGTGACTGCTGAGAACAAGGCTGGTCCGGGACCCGCTAGTGAGCCTTCAGATGTCTACATGGCTAAACCACCTTATGGTAAGAATGTCCAAACCTACCGGACATGATTATTTTTAATACGTATTTAATTATGTGGTGAGTTATAAGCGACCATATGTTTGCCTTGCCTTTCACTATGTAGTGATTTTTGAATTTTGAATTTTTTTAAATGCATAAAAGACATTGAAGACATGATAGTCATTACCCAGATTCACACATTGGTACCTTTCAACATTTGTCTGGATATCAAATTTTACAAAGTTGGAAAAAATGAATTGAATTACTGTATACAAGGTTTATTAAAGTGACACCCTACCTTTAGTTGATTGATTGCAACTTATAAAATGATAATCAAAATGGAATTGGTGTGAACTTGGATAAAATGTTTTTGTTTTTGAATAGTGTACATAATCATTTATTTCATTTTAAGTATTGAACCAAACCAAATGCCCACAATTTAGCCAAATAATTGCACTTTATATGAACACAATAGATTTTCCAATTTCAATACTTGTTTTTGAAGTTAGGGTGTGGTTTTTAGGACACCTAATACTGTTGATTTGATGGTAGAGCACCAACATACCAAAATGATTTGAATACCAAATGTTCAACGTGAATGAAGATATTATTGTTTCAGTGATAAGAAAATTACTCACTTTATCAGCTGTTATCAGGCAAACCTGATATCATTCACATGGTTATCATATGGACACCACATGTGTTTGGTAAAAAACACACCTCATGAATAAAAATGGTTTAAAAAAACACCTTATGTTATTCCTAATTTTGTGTTTTATTTTAGATGTCCCTGAAGCACCAGGCAAACCTGACATCACTGAAGTTGACGCTACTCACATGGTGATCACATGGACAGCGCCTGCATCTGACGGCGGCTCTCCAATCACTGAGTACATTGTTGAACGTAAAGAGACGACCTCAACCAGGTGGATCAAAGCACACAAGACGCAGGTCACCGATCTGACACTGAAGGTGGAAGGATTGATTGAAGGCAAAAAATATGAGTTCCATGTTGCAGCTGTCAATAAAGCTGGAGAAGGGCCGTTTAGTGAACCATCTGAACCCAGACTCGCTAAGCCTCCATATGGTAAGAAATCCAATCATATTTACATATAAAGTTATCAAATTTCAGCACAGACAATCAAATTTATAGAATCAAGTTTACATATAATGTTTTTATTTCTAAATTAGATCACATCAAGTGATCTAATTTAGAAATAAAGTAATCAAATTTGAATATCAAATGATCAAGTTGCATACAATATAATCAAATATATTTATAAGGTAGCCAAATGTACATATTATACACCTAGCACATAAAGTCCCTGACCAGGTGCTTTGAGGCTAGCTAATTCAAAATAGATAATCGGTACCAAAAATCTGAGATATGCATTGAATGAGCAAATTTCTTCTCCGCAGTTTGATACCTCATTCAACAAAATCGAATGGATACTTTTAAAGTTATGGCGTTTTCAATGACTGCGCATGCAACAGAAAAGTTGCACTAGGTATAGGAAATCATTGATTTGTGTGTGATTACGCACTGAAAAAACTCACAGCTAATCAGCTAAGACTTGTATTCTTTACAGCCAGATACACCCTTTGTCCCGCACATTGCGGTTATCACTCCAGACCCATTCATCTGTCTCGTTCAGATAGCACACAGTTATGACAGTAATCACACACAAATCAATGATTCCTATACCTAGTGCAACTTTTCTGTTGCATGCACGGTCATTGAAAACGCCATAACTTTAAAAGTATCCATTCGATTTTGTTGAATGAGATATCAAACTGCGGAGAAGAAATTTGCTCATTTAATGTATATCTCAGATTTTTAGTACCGATTACATATTTTGAATCAGCCGACCTCAAAGCACCTGGTCAGGGACTTTATGTGCTAGGTGTATATGGTAGTAATGTAATCAAATATACAAATCAGGCAATATTATTTTTTAAATTAGAGAATAAATTTATGTCACACAGGTACGAGCTAAAACAATACCTTTAATCCCATCTTAAATAGTCCTACTTCTGACATTTACTTAATAAATCAGTACCTTTAATTGCCTACATTTATCAACTTTTACCCCTGTTAGTATTGAATAACCCAAAAACATTCCATCCAATCCTGTGCTGTGAGTATGCCATACAGCAGCATAATGCGCCGCATAATCACGCAGGAAAAGCACAGTAAGACTGGTTTTTATCTCTCCCGCACAAAAGTAATCCAAGCGTACACACGCAATTATGGCAACACTCACACAGTTTTGGCCGCTCGCGCGTGTTACGCATGTGATGCACAGTATTCAATTTTAATCATATTTACAAATAAGGTAATCAAAGTTACGAATGGAAACAAAATTTACGTATATGGAAACAACATTTACGTATATGAAAAAAAACTTACGTATATGGTAATAGAATGGGTTGCCTATTAATTTTTTTATTCTAATTTAGATGTTCCCGAAGCTCCAGGCAAACCAAAAGCTTCAGACATCGATGCCACTCACATGACTGTCACCTGGTCTCCACCAAAGTCTGACGGTGGTAGCCCAATAACCGGATACTACTTAGAGCGTAAGGAGTCTACCAGCACTAGATGGATTAAGGTCAACAAACAGGCTGTGTCAGAGACTACACTGAAAGTGACTGATTTGACGGAGAGATCTGAGTACCAGTTCCGTGTCTCTGCTGAGAATAAGGCTGGTGTTGGTCCTGCTAGTGAACCGTCTGATATGTATCTGGCTAAACCACCGTATGGTAAGTAATGCTGTTAACACTTTCCACGCGGCTATTAGTTTTACCATATACAAAACAGATTTTTCAGAAAACTTTCCCAACTTTCAAAGTCTATCTCATGGATTAATGAACCAATACTAGGCTTGTTTGTACTCATTTCAATGCGTTTCTAATGGTGATTCCAAAAATGGTAATGACATTTAAGAATTTTGACATTTTTTGAAACATTTTGTACAATTTTGGAATGGCGTTTGCAGCTGCCTGCCGCGTGGAAAGTGTTAACATCCATATTTCATTAACAAAATAAGCTAGGTCTAAGGTTTTTGCATAGTATTGCCATTGCTTTGAAAAACTTTTTTTTTTTTAGTAAGTAGCTGAAAATGGTTGTTAAAATTAGGTTAACTTTATGTAACCACCCTGTTTGTTGCCCAAATCCTGATTGCTATTACGTGGTGTTTTCAATTCTATCATATATACTGTCTTATTCTGAAATATGAGTCACTTAT
This sequence comes from Ophiura sarsii, assembly GCA_035610835.1. Taxonomy (NCBI): domain Eukaryota; kingdom Metazoa; phylum Echinodermata; class Ophiuroidea; order Amphilepidida; family Ophiuridae; genus Ophiura; species Ophiura sarsii. The sequence goes on along the minus strand of CM069459.1, from coordinate 10,219,397 downwards.
TGTATGTTACTTATATACGATAATACCTACTAAAATGATAAAAAGTAATATTTTCATCTTTTTATAATTTCCCACAGATGTCCCCGGAGCACCCGAGAAACCAAAAGTAACAAGCGTCGACAGCACAGAGATATCCATCAGCTGGTCTCCGCCAAAGTCAGACGGCGGTAGCCCCATTACAGGCTATGTCATTGAGAAGAGAGATACATCCTCTAGTAGATGGACAAGGGCATGTAAAGAGACTGTGGTGGAGATTGAACTGACTGTCAAAGATTTGTTTGAGGGCAAGGAGTATGAGTTCCGCATAGCCGCTGTGAACAAAGCTGGACAGGGACCGTACAGTGTTCCGTCTGATCCTAAAGTCTGCAAACCTCCATATGGTATGTGTAAAATAAAACTATTCTATAAGTTACCAAATAGGTTCATAAGGATCGTTGACAAGGAAGGTTCATTATACTGATCCAGTGTGGTTACTGCACGTGTACGTTTCAGATACGTCTGTATCCTTTGTTAAGACTTTTGGTAGTGATGATCTTGACAACTCACAGTCACAACGCTTTTTTTCAGGCATGGAATTGCCAGTTGAATGATAAAAAATCATCAAAACTTGAGTGAGGTTGTATTGCCCATCGTCTTGGTTCATCGTGGAGGTTCCTCTCTTTCTGATCTCTATAGCCTCTCTTTCTGATCTTTATAAGTGTCTTTATAAAATCTATACCAATCGTTGTTGCTAATTTCACATAAAAATGTATTTAAACCTAAGAATGTGATATTTTCGACTCATTTTGCTTGATCACATCATGATGATAAACATATTTTCTTAACTGTTTTTGCTAATTTCACATTTATTTTATATGAAATCCGCAGATGTTCCAGGCGCTCCCGACAAACCCAAGGTCTCTGACATTGATGCCACACAAATGACTGTCAACTGGAAAGCGCCCTCATCTGATGGTGGTAGCCCGATCCTTGGTTACATTATAGAGCGCAAAGAAGTGACAGCTACCCGCTGGTCTCGTGCCAACAGGGAGCGCGTCACTGACACCTCGTTCATGGTGACTGGTTTGACAGAGAGATCTGAGTATCAATTTAGAGTATCTGCGGAGAATAAAGCTGGTTTTGGACCCGCTAGTGAACCATCAGATGTCTTTATGGCTAAACCACCATATGGTAAGTGTTTATTCACCGATAAATATAAATAATATATATGTAAATGATCCAAGTGGTGTGCGACCTTTGCCTCACGGAGAAGCTGTACATCATCAACGGCGACAAAAGTAGACTTCTCAACAAAAGATCTGAGCTTGTTTCCAAGTGCCGTCATGAAAACAAGTTCTACCTTACGAATTGTTCCAGAGACATCACTTAATTATATTCACGTCTGCAATAACTGGCATCTACACCAGCGTCCGCAATATCCAAGATCTTCCCCGGTATACACAGAACCGAAACCAGTTGTCTGATGGTCGCACAAGCGTGAAACTCGGAGAAGCAACTACCATTCCAAAAGGTCTAACTTATATAAATAAGATTCACCTGATGAGCCTTTGGGCGAAACAGACTGTTGTGAAATAAACATGGAGTAAATTTACTTGTATTTTTTCTTCCCCGTATATTATTGCTCTCCGAAAGGATTGAGCACTCTACGTGACGAAAGAAGATATGCAACTCTCCTTGTAAATAATATATCATGTGATCAGTGTTTATGCACAAGTGGTTACTTTGGCTCTCTCAGGGAAATGATTGATACTTCAATCATTCTAGTCTATCCACTAGAGTTATAACTATTGTTCCTTTCAAACCTGTTTTGTTACCAATAGACCGTCCTGGAGCACCAGGCAAACCAGAAGCTTCCAAGATAGATGCCACACAGATGACCATCTCATGGACTCCGCCTCAGTCTGATGGTGGCAACCCCATCACAGGCTATGTGGTAGAGCGTAAGGAGACTACCAGCACTCGATGGATCCAGATCAATAAGCATCCTGTGAGAGAGACTACTCTGGTTGCTAAGGACTTAACAGAGAGATCCGAGTATCAATTCCGTGTCAACGCACAGAACAAAGCAGGATTTGGACCATTCAGTGAACCATCTGATGTCTACATGGCCAAACCACCATATGGTAAGAGGTTGTCAATGAATTAATGAAGAAGAAAGAATGTTGCACTTCATTCACAAAATAAAAATGTATTACTTTTCTTACAAATTAATTCATTTTGTTTTGATCGTAGGGAAATATATATGAAGTGTGTCTGTGTTTTTATAAGTGTTCAAAAAGAATAAGTGGAGATCAGAACCTTTTTGATATTAAGTGGTCTATGTTTATATGTCAAACAGTTAATTGACAGTAATGATCACCCATTCTCACCAAATATGTGATGTGATCTGGGAAAACACGTCAAATGTCGCCAGATGTGAAATCGTGATTATGGGTAGAATTCATTTCCAATAACGCTGAAAAAATAATTGAAACAGTTCTGTAATTAGCAGAGTTTCAGCTTTCTTATGATATAAATATCTCCAATATGAAAAATGTCATCATGTAAAGGGTTTTCCCTGATCGCATTACATATGCTTCTTGATACAGTTATCACACAAGAGTGTGTTCAGTACATTGCTCGCAAAATACACTTTAAAGTATGCATATTACCAGTCAGGGTTTCTTAACGCTTTCAATGTGGCAGTCGTCTGTAGACGACATTCCAAAATTTCACAAAAAGTTTCAAAAATGTCAATTTTATTGAATCACCATATTTGGAAACACCATGAGAAATGCATTAAAATAAGTACAAACATGCCTAGTATTGGTTCATTAATTTTTGAGATAAGACTTTGAAAGTTGGGAAATGTCTCTGAAAAGTCTGTATTGTATATGGTAAACTAATAGCCACATGGAAAGTGTTAAGCTGACTATAATTTACCTATGCTTGAAAGTATGGTGATACACGCACAATGACACACAACCTAATAGGGGATCAAAGTTCCATAATAAAGTTGTTTGATATGAAAAAGACATGTTCAAAAGAGATTTATATAATTTATGTATTGATTCATGTAGACGTTCCTGGAGCACCGGATAAACCTGACGTCAATAAAGTGGATGCAACTCTCATCGGTCTATCCTGGTATGCCCCAGACAACGATGGTGGTAGCCCCGTCATAAGCTATGTCATCGAGAAGCGCGATACCTCGTCTACAAAATGGGTGAAAGTGGCCAGAGATATCACGGAGCGAGAGTACACTATCAATGACCTGTATGAGGGCAAGGAGTATGAGTTCCGTGTAGCTGCCGTAAATAAGGCGGGACAGGGACCGTTTAGCGAGCCATCTGAACCTAAGAAATGCAAGCCACAGTATGGTAAGTATCTTTAGGGGAATCAATTGTCACTTTTCAAACTGCTTTCAGCCCTTTTTGTTTGCTGAAATTCTCTTCTAATGCACCTGGATGACAGTGTATTACACAGTTTTTACAGCAAAAGTCCCTATAACAAGTCACTTGACCTCTATGGGGCCAGAACACAATCAAGAAAATGTTGGAAAATTGGTTTAAAACCCAATTTTCTTGTGAGGCTGATCAACTCGCAAACAGGATCTTCATAGCATGATTTGCCCTCATTACTTCTATGGTTTTAACACAGAATCAAGATGCATTATGGTATATATCAAATCCATCTTTTCAACCTGGCACATTATGGTCAAGTCACCCTGTTATGGATGTCCCTGCTTCACTATTTCAAAGTACCATGATTTGGCAACATTACTTGTATGATATTAAAGGAGTTGTCCCGCAAGCACAACATTGTGCATTTTTTGGTAGAAAAATAATTATCGAGTCCCAATTACCTTATTATATCTATATAATAAGGTAATTGGCAAATCATCATACTTATCACAAAAAAAGGAATACAAACCGCCATCTCTCAACATGCATTTTTTTTAATTCGCGGCAATTGGAAGTCCCGTTATGGATGACGTCATGGTTATTGGTGCTCAAATTTGCGCAAGTGCATTATGTTATATAATAACTCCATCTTTTTCAACCCATTACAGATGTCCCTGCTGCACCAGGCAAACCTGATATCTCGGACATTGACGCCAACCAGATGACCGTCACCTGGACAAAACCATACACCGACGGAGGAAGTCCTATCATGGGATACTGGGTGGAGCGTAAGGAACCTACTGGTCTACGCTGGTCAAAGGTCAACCGAGACCTGGTCAAGGAATTGACCGTTATTGCTAAGAGTCTGACAGAAAGGTCCGAGTATCAGTTCCGAGTTTCGGCAGAAAATAAAGCTGGAGTGGGTCCTGCTAGCGAACCGTCTAATGTAAAGATGGCAAAATTACCATATGGTAAGTTATATGAATAAGATGCTCAGATTTATACCGATATTGACACACATAACATGGGGTTGACCTTCTTTAGAAGTATGTGAGGTCAACCTCATCCCAAAACAGTAAAACAGACATCTGTGGTGCACAACCTCGCAGCTCTGATTGGTTAGCGGAATTTTGTGAGTTTTAAAGCATGCTCAGTGAGCTGATTGGAGTGGACATCAGACTGGGCCAGTAGGATATGTAGGCCTACTGTAGGGTATATCAACTTGTTGCAGCCACATTTAAAATAATTGCAAGAACTAATTTCAGAAAGAAATTGTGTTCCATGTCTTTACTAGTGAGTCAACTTTGTAGAGATATTTCTCTAAAATTCATTGAAAACAATTTGCTCCATCCTTAACATGCTATCCATTTCTTTCCACTATCATTAGATGTCCCAAGCGCCCCAGGCAAACCTGACATCTCTGACATTGACGCCACTCACATGACCGTCACCTGGACGGCGCCCTCATCCGACGGAGGCAGTCGCATCATGGGATACATCGTGGAACGCAAAGAAGGCACCAGCACCAGATGGGTGAGGGTGAACAGAGAACTGATGATGGACCTGACGATGATGGTGACTGGTTTGACAGAGAAATCAGAGTATCAATTCAGGGTGTCTGCTGAGAATAAAGCAGGGCAAGGTCCATTCAGTGAACCGTCTGACAAGAAGATTGCTAAACCACCTTATGGTAAGGAAACACAGTTTTTTACAAAGTTGCTTATGTCAGTGATGTTAACTAGTGCTGACGTTTATAAAAATAATTTAAAAAATAAAAAGAAGACACTCTTTATCGCCTAGTGTAGCCATGTTGTTTCATTGTAGTATCTGAAGTAGTGGACCCTTGAAAATGCAACATTTTGCCAATATCAAATTGTACATAAAGGTTCAAAAGAAGTAAGTTCCCCCTTAAATTTAATCACGCTTGTTTGCATGGATAACCAAACGTTTTCCCTTTTCATAAACGTTTCAATTTCTCAAAACGTCTAATTGTGGTTGGAGTTATGCAAACAAATGTGATATAATTTTAGGGGGGGCTTACTTCTTTTGAACCCATTAATATCTTGAAAATAATATGCCTGAAAAATATGGTGTTATAGGCGACTTCGGCACATCTATTCGAGGGTTTCCAGTATGAACATGTGCATAGAGTATAGGTGACCCAGGAATGACGAACACATGCTGTTGACAAAAAACACAGCTCAGACGACAAATTGCAGATTGTACTATCACAAAAAATTGCCAAAATGCAGACCTTTTTCCAAATCCTCAACAGGGGTCATCGCTTACATATTTGCCCAAGGGCATCTCATCTTATCATCTTATACAAAATGCTGATTTTCACATTTGTGTGTGAGTTTTACAATTTTTGCAAATGTAAACAAAAGTCTGGATGCGATCACTCGGATTGATCTACTGTATGGTTGAGTTGAGCGTATAAACTGATTTGTTAAATAGTTTTGCTTTGTTGTCAGCAGCAAAAGGGGTCTCCGGGATCACCTTTAGGTTTTTTCATAAATATTCTTTGTGCTCCTGGTAGGTTGGGTGTCACATACATCGACAGAAATGAAATACTGTGAGTTTGTGCATATTCTCTAAAATTCTCAATAAATCCTGAGTTTTCACTAATTCTCGCCATCTCTCCTATTCCGTAGATGTTCCTGATGCTCCAGACAGACCAGATATCACAAACGTTGACAGAAATGAAATTTCCATCTCGTGGTCTCCGCCGGAGTCTGATGGTGGAAGCAGAATCACAAGCTACATTGTAGAGAAGCGAGATACATCTTCTACCCGCTGGACTAAGGCTACAAAGCAGACTGTGACAGAGACCGAGCTGACCATTAAGGATCTCATTGAAGGCAACGAGTATGAGTTCCGTGTGGCAGCTGTCAATAAGGCAGGAATGGGACCATTCAGTGCACCAACTGAACCCAAGATATGCAAACCACCATATGGTAAGATATTCATTGCAAATTTGAAATTATTTTTTTACATTTCCAAAATGTTTTAAATATTTAAAAATCTCGAAAATCTTCAAAAAAGGTTTATGGCGAGCTCACATTTAGAGGATAAAGTATTTCAAGACCAGTTTTATTTAAAGACATTTGTTGAGAAAAAGAACTGGGCATTCTTTATTCTTTATTTCATTCTAAAAAACATCTTCCACTGTTTCTACTTTGTAGATGTACCAGGAGCTCCTGGCAAACCAGATGTGACTAACATTGATGCTACTGAGATGACTATTGTATGGACTCCGCCACAGAAAGATGGAGGCAGTCCTATTCTTGGTTACACTGTCGAGCGTAAAGATGTCACCAGTACCAGATGGAGTAGGGTCAATAGAGAGATTGTGTCAGAGACTACCATGAGGGTTACAGACCTGATTACAAAATCTGAGTATATGTTCCGTGTGATAGCCGAGAACAAAGCAGGACCTGGACCGGCTAGTGAGCCATCTGATAGCTACAAAGCTAAGCCACCTTATGGTGAGAACAAATAAATAAATGGCAAGATGGAGGATGGTGACAAGGGGGTGGGAGGGGGAAGTGGGGAGGGGAGGGGGAGGACGAGGGAAGATATGGCAAAAACATTAATACCATTTGGCCAAGGAGGGAGGGGAGGAATTTGGTCTATTGGCCTGACCGACCCATTTTCCACCCACATTTTTTAAACATTTCTGACAATTTTGAAAATTAATAAATAATATATAGACTCGGACAAACTGGCATGAATGAAATCAACAAAGACCTTTAGAATACACTGTCTCAAACCTGGTCCCTCTCGCATTTGCGGCGATAGGATTATCCACTAGACCACAGAGGACTGTGATCTTAAACATGGACACCAGAAAAACGAGCACTTATGTATATACAAAGCCTTTGTTGAGAGTCTCTAGCAGCCGAAATACATGAGTAAATATTAACTATTTATGATGGCCTATAAGCATGATTCTAGCAGAATCTATGACTAGCAAAACTCAATCAAATTTTGAAAATTGTTGAACATTTACCAAAATGTTAACAACAATTTTGAGCATTTCAGTTTTTCTTAGAAGATGTATTAAATCATACATTCTCATGAAATTGCAATAATTTAATAAATGGTTCTCTCATCAAGTTCAAATAAAACTCAGAAAATCTCATAATTTCTCATAAATCCACACTTACATTCTGTTACCAGATGTACCAGCAGCACCTGATAAACCAACCATCAAATCATCCGACAAGACAGACATGACAATCGTATGGTCTCCACCAGAGTCTGACGGTGGTGCTCCAATCACCAGCTATATCATTGAAATGAAAGAATACTCTGCCAGTAGATGGAGTAAGGCAACAACACAGACTGTAACGGAGACCGAGCTGTCCGTGTCTCATCTCATTGAAGGCAAGAAGTATCAGTTCCGTGTTGCGGCCGTCAACAAGGCCGGACCAGGGCCGTTCAGTGAGCCATCTGAACCAAGAATGGCTAAATCACCGTTTGGTAAGTCTTTTCAAACTTTATGATTTTATATATCTAATAATAATAATAATAATAGTGACAAGGCACATATCCACTCTGAATAAGAGCGCTCAAGGCACAAACATAAACAATACAATATAAATAAAAAATGATAAACAACAACAATAAAACTATGCATATTAATTCTGTTTTCTCCACACAATATTAAATAAATGACAGCCAGTGAAAAACTCACTGACCATCCAGGAATTGAACCTGGGACCTCCGGGTTACTAGACCGGTGCTCTACCAACTGAGCTAATGAGTCAGATGGGGAAGAACAGCGATGTTATTATCTATAGGCCTTCAGTTCAACTCTAACAACTTCTAATCTAAGAAGCATTGAAAGAGGTTAAAACAATCTAAGAAGCATTGAAAGAGGTTAAAACAATAAAACTACTTAATTATCACAAAAGGTCTCAGACATCAGATGTGTTTTCAACAGTTTTTGCAGTTTTTATATGGATAAAAATAGATGCCCTGCTCCTTTATGTAAAACAAATTCAGTTATAGTTAACACTTTTCACACGGCAGTCATCTGCAGACAACATATACAAAATTTCACAAAATGTTCAATAATGTCAAAATGTCAAAATTGTATTTCATCACCATATATTGATTTCACCATGACAAATGCATTAAAATAGGTGCAAACATGCCTAGAATTGGTTCAGTAATTCTTGAGATAGACTTTGACAGCTCACCAATTTCCATCATGATAAGTTTGTTTCCAAAAGTGGTTAAATCAAATGGCTGTTTCCTGTCAAATTTTGTGAATTCTTATCAATTCTCACAGATAACTGTAAATTCTCACCAATTCTCACAGATAATTGTAAATTCTCACCAATTCTCACAGATAATTGTAAATTCTCACCAATTCTCACAGATAATTCTAAATTCTCACCAATTCTCATCAATTCTTACAGCTAATTGTAAAATTCTCCCTGATTCTCACAGATAACTGTAAATTCTCACCAATTCTCACAGATAATTGTAAATTCTCACCAATTCTCACAGATAATTATAAATTCTCACAGATGTAAATTCTCACCAATTCTCACAGATAATTGTAAATTCTCACCAATTCTCACAGATAATTGTAAATTCTCACCAACTCTCACAGATAATTGTAAATTCTCACCAATTCTCACAGATAATTGTAAAATTCTTACTAATTCTCACAAATGATTGTACAATTCTCACAGATAATTGTAAAATTCTCACAGATCATTATAATTGTTCACTAATTCCCTCAGGTTATAAATTCACACCAATTGTTACCTGTAATTATAAATTCTTACCAATTGTCATAGATTATTATAAATTCTCATGTAATTGTAAATTCTTATCAATTCTTACAGAATTGGTAAATTTTTCACCATTTTTTATAGATAATTGTAAATTTGCACAAATTTTCACTGATAATTGTAATTTCTCACATATTCTCGAAAGATTATTGTATATTCTCACAAATTTCTCTCGTATTTATACACAGATGTCCCTGGACCCCCTGGTAAACCAGACATCGTCGAGGTTGACAGCAACTCAATGACCATTACCTGGACTCCACCAACAACGGACGGAGGCAGTCCGGTAACAGGTTATATTATCGAGAAGAAAGATCGCTACTCGACCCGATGGTCAAAGGTCAAGGAGACCTCCATTACCGAGACTGTGTACACAGTTATGGAATTGAAGACTGGACAGGAGTATGTGTTTAGAGTTACTGCAGAGAATATTGCCGGCGTGGGAGAACCGAGTCAGCCTAGCAATGCTAAGGTGGCTAAACCACCATATGGTAAGTCTATTCAAAGAGATACATCATAAAAATATCTGCCTTTTGTTAATTGTTCATCTTGAAAATTATAGCTTTATAGCGAAGTGTTAAAAAATGGTTTCAAAATGACTTTGAGAATACAATACTTGTTGTATAAAGTCTCATAATTTTCCATCAGTTTTCCAGACATTTCAGATTTCAGCAGCAAAAATTCAATGCATATTCTTTTTGTTGGTATTCTTAACATTCTCACAAAATTCTCTTATATAATAACAAATTCTCTCAAACGCTCACAAATTCTTGCATATTTTTGAACATTCTTGCAAATTCTTAACAATTCTCAATAAATCTCTCAAATTTCCTTAAATTCTCAACAATTATCTCAATAATCTCTCAAATGCTCACAAATTCTTTAAAAAATTCTTAAAAATTCAGATAAATGATTACATATTCTTAAAATGTATTGCATATTCTTACCAATTCTCCACCCCAAATTTCCTCAAATTCTCAACAATTATCTCAATAATCTCTCAAATGCTCACAAATTCTTTAAAAAATCTCTCAAATTCTCAAAAATTCAGATAAATGATAACACATTCTTGAACTTGATTGCATATTCTTACCAATTCTCCACCCAGATGTCCCAGGCCCACCTGGCATTCCAGACATCTCCGACATAGACAGCAATAAGATGACATTAACATGGACGCCCCCGAAAGACAACGGAGGAGCAGACATCCTCGGATACGTCATCGAGAAGTGCGAACACGACAGGAAACGATGGGTCAAGGCACACAAAGAAGACATGATCCAGGATCTGTCCTACACTGTGCGAGATCTACAGGAAGGTACCAAGTATATGTTTAGAGTGAGTGCTGAGAATATCGCTGGTGTGGGAGAGTCTAGTGAAGCTACTCCACCGACCAAGGCAAGACCACCCTATGGTAAGTGAAAGGTCTCATACAATTTTACCAAGTTTTTAAAAATTCTGGCAAATTTATTCTAATTTTTCACTCAATCATATGCTTACCATCAGCTCATCCAAATTTCTTGTAATTTCTTATCCAAACTTATGCAAATTCATATTTTTTGTGTGTGCAAATTCTTTTATAATTTCTAATAAAGTTTCATATTTCTCACAAAATCTTATAATTTTTCACAAAGTTCCTTACTTTCTCACAAATGTTCACAATTTCTCACAAATTCTTATATTTTTAATGATTCTTAACATTTCTTTCAAACACGCAATTATGTGTTTTTCATTTTCTCATATTTTTCTAAATGGTTCATAATTTCTCGTTAGTAACACAAATTCTCATAATCGGACAAACATTCATAATTTCTTAAAATTAATCACCATTTCCGATTGTTCATTGCTTATAAATCTCCATGATCTCTCACAAATTCTTATACACATCTCATTTCAGACGTACCAGATGCACCCGGTAAACCAGACGTCGCCAACGTCGACGCTAACTCAATATATCTCGAGTGGACGCCACCGAAACACGATGGCGGTTCTCCAATCACCGGATACGTCATCGAGAGACGAGACACTGTTAGCGAGAGATGGATGAAGGTAACCAAGGCACCATTGCAAGAAATGAGTTTTACCGTCAAGGATCTTGTGGAGAACACACAGTATCAATTCCGAGTGAGCGCAGAAAACAAAGCTGGACTTGGCGAACCGAGTGAACCTTCTAGTATCATCAAGGCAAAACTGCCGTTTGGTAAGATTTGCAAACTAGTTTTGATGTGAAAATGTTACAGTTCTTATCAAGAGTTACAGTGCAAGCAAGACCTTGCTTGCTAGGCCATTGAGGCCCCTTCATTTAGTGTTATTGTGTTGATCCTCCAGTCATATGACCTACTGAAAACAGCGACAGATAGATTTCATAAAAATCTGGTAAACAGGTGGTTTAAAAATGTTTTGAATTTTGTTCAAACATTTTGGAAGTCTTGAATAAAAGGTAATAGTTGATTTTTTTAATGCTTGATTTTTCTTGGAAATTGTTTTGAAATGTTTGAAATTGTTTGAAACATTTTGAAATTGTTTGAAACATTTTGAAATTGTTTGAAACATTTTGAAATTGTTTGAAACATTTTGAAATTGTTTGAAACATTTTGAAATTGTTTGAAACATTTTGAAATTGTTTGAAACATTTTGAAATTGTTTGAAACATTTTGAAATTGTTTGAAACATTTTGAAATTGTTTGAAACATTTTGAAATTGTTTGAAACATTTTGAAATTGTTTGAAACATTTTGAAATTGTTTGAAACATTTTGAAATTGTTTGAAACATTTTGAAACATTTTGAAAAAGTTAAACTATTCTCATAACTCCTCCCCTCCCCCCCAAAAATAACCCATCAACAACAACTAAAAATGACCAACCAACCCTACTTGAAAAGTCTTTCCAGATGAATTTGTTGAGGTTTTTCTCGTTTCTTTCTGTGTTTTTCCCTCATTGATTCCTTATGTTTATTTACTTTCACAACAATCCTTCACAGACCCACCTGGAGCACCCAAAGCCCCACGTATCTCCAACATCACAGCGACGTCAGTCGAGTTAGAATGGGCGCCACCCTCTGTAGATGGAGGAAGCGCTATCACAGGCTACACCGTGGAAGTCAAAGACAAATACAGTCCCCGATGGAGGAAGGTTGTAGATGTATCCTCGGAGGAAACCTCGTATCTCGTGGGCAATCTAGAAGAGGGCAACGAGTATAAGTTCCGTGTATCGGCGAAGAATAAGGCCGGTGCTGGGATGAGCTGCGAGACACAGAGTGTCGTTACCAAGCCTCCATATGGTAGGTGTATCAGTTGGGAGCAGGGTTATTTGTAGCAGTTACTTTGTGGTGGGTTGGAGTGGGGAGTGGTGGGGTAAAGTGGAGGAGGATGGGATGAAGTGGGCTGTGGTATGATGGGTGTGGTGTGGTAGGGTAAGAAGGGATGGATGGAGGGAGGGGTTGGGTTGGATGGAGTGGATAGTTTGGGGTTGGTGAGAAAGGGTGGGTTGGGCTGGGAAGGGTTGGTACTATTGGGTGTAGGTGGATGTGGTTAGGGGTTGAGTGGAATAACACAGAGTGTTGTTACAAAGCCTCCATATGATAGGTTAATCAGTTGTGAGCAGGGTTATAGCTATTGTTTACACTGTGTCGGTTTGTGTGGGTTGGGGAGAGGTTAGTTGGTGGGAGGGGTTTGGTGGAATGGGGTAGGGAGGTTGGGTGGAATGGGGTGGGAGGGTTTGAATGGGTTGTAGAGTGATGGAGTGGGAGGGGTAGAATAGGTTGAGTGGGGTGTGTTGGGAGGTTGGTGTAGGGTGAGGAGGGATAGAGTGATATGATGGGTGGGGTGTGGGTGGGACATTGGGTCGGATGGAGTGGATTGGTGTTGTTATCTAGGGTAAGGGGTGGTTTGGAGTTATGATGGGTTGGGTTGGGATGGGTGGGTACTGGCGGGTGAATTAGGATGGAGATTGGTGTGAGTGGAATGGTGAAAATTATTAAGGGTAATCAGTACAATTATCTGTGGCACCAAACTGTGATCATTCATAACTTGACCTAATTTGGTTCCAATTTAGTAACAGATTTTCTGTTTGAAGTTTGGTCCATCACAACTCGACTTTTAAGTTAAATTAAAATTTTAGTTCCAATTTAGATCTTGGGATTTCCAATTTAATAAAAATCTGAATAAAACATTCTGGATATGAATGGTGCTTAATAATAATAAATTAATCTCATAAGATATCAAATTAATCTTTGTTCATCATTTTTGTTTCTTTCATTTTCTTAACTATTTCAACCCTGAACCAATTTTGCATGATTATTTATAACTGTACTTACATTATACTTTTCTTAAATTTATTATATTGTTCTTGTATATAACAATCTACAAAATAATAAACCCTACCCTGAAAATATAAACATGTTTCTTACAATTCTCTCTCAAATAGATTCAGGTTTGTAATTAAGTATTATTTGTTGTGAACATTTTCTGTCAAGATAATTAAGGCAACATAATTAGATAAATCAACTACACAATTTAAATCAATTACACAGTTTACAACTACATATACTGATCACGAAATATCTTGCAGCAAAAACTACCAATTTGATCAGTTGTTGGCATGTTGACAACGTTTTCAGTTTGTGTTAAGAAGACTGATTAAGCTTAAGAACACACGGACTGTTCACAAATTACCAATTACCTGTAAACCACTTAAGCCAAACATTAGTTTTCAAAATGCTATTTATTGAAACTCAATAATCACTCAAGTTTGTTTCATAGAAATAACACCCACATATAATAAAATGGATTAAATCTTGTGATACAATTAATAATAGCCCCACCCTTAATCAATTTCTCTACTAGTCAAATTTTACCCTTTTAAAATAATGTGTATAACACCCAAAAATATTAAATTAAAATTAAGTCTTGTTAAAACATTAACAAATGTTATAACTATATTTTAGTCAGTTCCAAATTGGCGAGAAACATATGTTTTTTATCACTCCGCACACAAAAGTAATCCAAGCATACATGCTTGATTTTGGCATAAGCACACATCACACACATGATGCAAAGTTGTTTTTTTGTTGCGTACTGCGAGCCTTATGCACGCCCATGCTTTTCTACAGTAATTTGCTGTTGTTAGGCGGAGTCTCTCCAATTTGGAACTGATTAATAAAGAATTATTTTGTGAATCCAAATTATTCTAATTTGCCTACCGCGCATTGATTTTTGTAGGTTGCTTCCTTGTGTTGTAACAACCCATTCCTTGTCCAATCAGGATTGGTGTTTGTTGACTCGCGGATTTTGATTTTGTTAGGCAGTCTTGAGATCTATTCACGGGCTGTTGTTCTGCCGGGTCACTTTTTTTCTCACATTGCATTTTTTGCCAGCATACCAGTCAGATGTCTCTGAAAGAGCATTCCGAAATATCATTGATATTAATAATTTTGTGTTTCAACAGCGCCAGAGTAGCTGGTAGCTGTTTGTGTGTGAATATATAATTTCGGGGGGCTAATAAGATATCCCAGTGGTATGCTGGCAATCAACACGCAGCACCTACAATGTTTGTGTCACTTTTCTGTATGCAAACTTTAGTTAATTTTTAACCATTTCAATGTTTTAAGTTCAATCAATTTAACCAGCCTGTTCCTCTTAAAAGCTTAAAAACAACTTCCCCTCCCATTGTGATGTTTGGTTCGATCAATTTAACCAAACTTACTCTTAAATCTTCGAAAAACCATTTCCCATCCGATTTCGATTCGCTTGGTATCCACCCAAATAACTCATAACACCATAACCCAACGAGGAGACCCCTATTCCTATAATTCTCTCTAGATATTCCTGGAGCTCCCGACGCACCCAAGATCTCTAATGTAGGACCGACCTCCATGACTGTCAGCTGGTCTGCGCCCAAGGATGACGGAGGATCGCCGATAACCAATTACATCATAGAGACAAAGGATCAGTATAGCACACGCTGGAGGAAACTTGCCAAGGATGTGAAGGAGACTATCTTTGAGGTGACTGACTTGAGCAAGGATGACACATATCAGTACAGGATTATCGCTGAGAATAAAGCAGGGCCGGGTCAGGCTAGCAACCCATCGCAGTCAGTCACGGCTACATTTGCATTCAGTAAGTATTGTACTAATCTGCTCAAAAAAAGTTTGGATTTTTTTTCAATCACAATTTGTTCAAATATCGCGGGATATGTTCATTTAGTATAATATATCATTTAAAAGCGGATGTGATCATCTTTACAATGATATCCAATTTGAAGCAATCCCTTGTTCCAGTGCTCAGCCACATGCTTGAGAACATGGAGAGATCATCACAATCTGAAAGTGCCAAAATCAACACTATTTTGTGCTTAAAAATCAATAGATCATCACACTACACTGTATACACTGTGTAGTGGTCAATGTAGCACTTCATTGAACAGACGACAAAGATGTTCTTTTGAGCACGAAATACTGCTGATTTTGGCACATTCAGATTGTGACCTCCCCATGTTCTCAAGCAAGTAGCTGAGCACTGGAGCAAGGGGATTGCTTTATATTTGGTATCATTGTAAAGATGAACCCATCAGCTTTACATGGATATAACGCTTAATGAACATATCCCGCGATATTTTAAAATCTTGTGCTTGAAAAAAAATTGCAAACTTTTTTTGGAGCAATTTATGTTACCATTCTTTAAAAATTGTTTTAGTTGGTGAAACACTTGATTGAAAAGATGCGAAAAAGTCTGGCTTTGAATTGGTTTGAAATTGGATCCCTGCACCACAGTCACTGTAATACTACATTGATTTGAAACTTGTATGTACTTTTATTTAGTATGCTGCATTCCTGTGTTTATTTCATACCCTTTCTTTTAATGTAATTTGTAAAGCACTTTGTGATCCTTTTCGATGTACGGTGCTATATAAATGCCTGTTATTATAATTATTATAAACAAATGGAATATCTCCTATCTTCATGCAAATAAGCTTGAAATGTAAGGCATACAAAAAGAATTAGGCTGTGAGTGGATTTCTCCTCAAAAATTGGAAGATTATGAATGGCCTGTTCCTTCTGCACAGGTGTAAATGGAATCAACCTCAGACAGGCATGATACTTTTTAGATAAATATCGGAAAGTTGATATTTTTCGCTCTCTAATAATGTAGATATTTTTTCCTAAATTTGCATTTATTTAGCCAAATTTTAGGCAATTTAGTACAAAAGTCTGCTGTTTTCTAATATTCCAGGAAATTTTAGATTTTTTCACCTGATATGAATATTATGCCTGCTCAGATGATTCCACAATCTATTTTTGTACTTGTTTATTTGTGCAGAAGTCCCAAGCAAACCCGGTACACCCATTATATCAGACATCGGAGCAACCAATGCAACAGTCACATGGACTCCGCCACAGTCTGACGGTGGCAGTCGAATCACTGGCTATATCGTGGAGATGAAAGAGACCATGTCAACACGTTGGACAAAGTCTACTAAAGAGTCAATAGAACACACGCATCTGACCGTGGAGAGTCTGATGGAAGGACGAGAGTATGAGTTCAGGGTCAGTGCGTGTAATATGGCTGGCACTAGTCAGCCTAGTGATTCATCAAAGACCTTCAAGGCTAAACCACCTTATGGTAAGTGTTCAATAAGGCCAAGGCTAAACCAGTGGCGTACCCAGCTTTTGGAAACTGGGGGAGGGGGGGGCCGACCATAGTTGTACTGACGAAAGGCATGATATTTTTTTTACATAAAAAAATCGTAAAACTTGCATAATTTTTTCCCTGTGAGCAGCTGAAATCTTGATATGTGGGGTGGGGGGGGGGGGGGGGGGTAGCGATGAAGTTGTATAACCGGTCAAAAAAATAAATTGTGTGGTCAAAATCGCAAATCTACCGACGGAGGTTCGTTTTTACCAACAGGCTTATTTCAGGGGGGCCAGGGCCCCCCTGGACCCCTCCTGGGTACGCCACTGACCATGAGACCTGTTTCCAGGTCTCATGGTCAGAAAGATACATAGAAAAGACAATTAATACAAGAGGCAGCTGTGTGAAAACAACTCCTGATGGCATGCCACAGATGGTAATGTAACTGTCAATGGACTGATGTGTCTTTAGGGTGACTTAAAGGTATATTATGTGATCTTTTCCAGGGGATGCCCACAATCCTCGAAAAGAAATTGGAAGCAGATTTTCTTGCAGATTTACTTTTCTGATCATAAATCATAAATATATTCGAAGTTACAGAGCGATACGGTTCCTACCTCAAAATCATGGTTTGAGAGTGAATTTAGAGTAAAATTTTTCAAACATGATTTTGAAAAAATTAGGAATCGTATCGATCTGTAACTTTGTAGATCTTTTATGATTTATGATCAAAAATGCAAATCTGCAAACAAATCTGCTTTCATAGTAAAAAATCAATGATAGAGGGCGCTACTTGGAAAAGATCACATAATATGCTTTTAAGAATTCCTGTAAGAGGACTGGGCAAGTGGTGTAAATGAATTATAAGACTACCACACATGCCATGAAAATAAAAGCTTTGGCTCATTTGCACTTGTAGCGCCTTTTTGAGGCCTAGATCCAGGCTATAAATATCCTGGAAAACCCTAGGATTTACCTTTGAAATTCACTCTCAAATTATGTATTTCACAAAAAGACTTCATATGGCTAATTCCAATCTGATATTAAATTAATGATTTTTTTATGATGATGAAGATTAATGAAAAATATTCTACACAATTTTTCTAGATTTTCCAACCATTATTAAGACAAATTTTCTAATTACCATATTTTGCAGATGTCTCCGATGCACCAGGTAAACCCAAAGTATCTGATGTAACCGCGACAACCATGACCATTCAGTGGACTCCACCTCAGTCTGATGGTGGGACACCTATCAAGGGTTACATCATAGAGAAACGGGATACAACCAGTTTGCGTTGGCTAAAGGTTAACACAGAGCTAGAGAAAGAGACTACATTTGCAGTGACTGGACTAGTACAGGGGACTATCTATGAGTTCAGGGTCAGCGCGGAGAACAAGGCGGGTGTTAGTAAACCGAGTCCACCATCAGATTCGTGGAAGGCTAAACCACCATATGGTAAGATATTGACTTCTTTCTTGCAATAGTTTACTATTACTTCATCAAATTAGGATTGGCTCAGTATTATGAGGAGTTGGCCAATAAACTTATTTATTATCCATTTCGGTCTATTACCTTCATAAAAACCTCATGCTCTAGGTTTCAGAGGGCTCAAAAGGAGCTGTGATAGAGTCGGGGAGGGGTGTGTGGTTAACAAGCAGTAAGCACCCAGTTAACTTTATCATCTTCAACATCATCACTGGTTGTGCATGGATGGAATGGAGGAATTGTTGTCAACATTCTGGACACAGACTTTCCTATCACGCACAAGTCATTGAATCTTTATAATATTATTAAAGAAATTCTATAAAACTCTCCAATAGTGGCTATGAATTAAATCAAACAAATTAGCTTCACAACAAATAATACACCAACAAATTATATAAATTGCATTGTCTAAATTCAATGCTATGCCATATTCAAAGTATCTTGACTAAAATCTCAAACTTGAATGATAACATTTTTACAGATGTTCCCGAAGCTCCTGAAAAACCAAAGGTTACAGACATTACAGAATCTACCATGACGGTGAAATGGAGGCCTCCGTTGTCAGACGGCGGGGCGGCCATCTTTAACTACATCCTGGAGAAACAAGACCGTTTCTCTACGCGCTGGATCAAGGTGACCCAGGATGAGATCTCTGCCACAGAGTTCACCGTGAAAGGATTGACTAAAGGCACTGAGTATCTGTATCGTGTGAGTGCAGAGAACAAGGCTGGTGTAGGAAAGCCTAGTCAGCCATCGGAGGCACATATTGCTAAGCCTCAGTTCGGTAAGTTTGGTGTCTACTACAATCGAGATTGATTTGGACATTTTGCTCTGGTCAAAAGTTATATATCATCATAGCAAGGCATTGAAGTTATGAAGCATTAATGGGCAACACTAGGGGATTCATAACCAGGGGGTGAGGGGGAATACCCCCACCCCCCCCCCCCCCCCCCCACCCTCATAAAAATGTACACATTTTAGTTTAAAATAAGATTTTTTTTGAATTTAAAACAGTTATAACAGTGTTTGTAAAAAGTTAATTTTTGATATATTCCCCTCTCCTATGACAAGAGGGTCCGCAATTGTGTAAAAAGGTCCTCACTTACCTCTTTCTAGTAATCCTGGCTACTAGTCTGGTCAACACCAACAAGTTCTATAGTGATTTCACAAACAACTTATAAGAACTGTACTGATACTGAAGCTCATTCTTCAACTTAATTGGTTTCAAAATGACTCAATTTACACTTAATTTGATAATTCATATTCATTTAAAATTATGAGAATACAGATCATTATTATTGTTGTCTGCGGGTTCAATTTCTTTGTAAGACTGTACCCTTTTTAGCCCTTCAATAAACTCTCCCCTCTCTAATTAATGCTTTCACCCACACTATATATTTGTAGATGTTCCATCTGCACCTGATGCTCCAAGTATTGCTCTACTCACACCAACATCCATCAGTCTTAAATGGCTTCCTCCACTTGACGACGGGGGTGCGCCCATCCTCGGCTATGAGATCGAACAGAGGGAGGAATTTGCCACGACGTGGAACCGCGTCACACCCCACTCCATCACCACTCTGGACTACATCGTCGAGAATCTCAAAGAAGAATCTGAAATCGCTTTCCGTGTGATTGCCATCAACAAAGCTGGCCCAAGTAAGCCAAGTGAGGCCGCTGCTCTGAAGATACATCCACCGTCTGCACCAGGCGCACCTGACATCCATGATGTGACTAATAGTACAGTGACGTTGAGATGGTCACCCCCTGACTATAATGGTGGCAGCAAGATTACTGGGTAGGTGTTTGACTCTCCTTTCTGAGAAGAGTCAAGATGGCTTAGTGGTTGTGAATTTAATTTTGATTACTATGAAGAATTTTAGCAAAAGGTCCATGAAGCTCGTAATCTTCCAAAAAGAACATTCAGCCGTCATTCACATGTACAGTGAGACATTTTGGGAATCAAAATCAGTTTCGAAAAAAGAAGGGTGATAACCCCCCAACTGTCCAAGTCAATAGTGGAACAATGAACCCAATGGAAATAAGCTTCAATTTAAAGCCAATGCTGGTAAGGATACTATGTCAAAGGTGACCTGTAAACCCTTCGGCCTACATGCCCAGCACTGAGGAACTTTGACCTTGGTCAATATGCGATCTGAGTGTATTTGGCCTTGTTTTGTTTGATTTGGTTGTCAAGACACATGGAGTGATTGTGTCATATATTTACCTTTTCATGCAACATTTAATACATGCCCTGGTGCCTTCGCTGCATTACTATAACGATAGAGCAGATGTTTTCAATATGCACACAGTGCAACGCACAGTGCAGTTTGACCTATTGCCTCTACATTACCCTATGTATCACTGTTTTATTCTGGAAGGCATGTGTCGCATTGTGGGTTGAGCATGGAATGTTACAATACCATGTCAGGTCCAATGTTGGATTTTGAAGTCAGCAGAATGTCTGCTTCTCAATCTTCTTTACTTCAGCCTTTTAATTGTTGTTTCCTTAATTCTATTCTAGATATTACGTAGAGAGACTAGATGCTGGCAAGGATACCTGGTCAAAGGTCAAAGCAGCCCCAGTGTCGGACTGCCATCTTACGGTATCCAACTTGACCAAGAACTCCAAATATGAGTTCCGAGTTATTGCTGAAAACAGAGCAGGCAAGAGTCCACCCAGTGTACCGTCTGCTAAAGTGGTTGTCAAATTACCATATGGTAAGTAAAATTCCAAAAGGAAGAGGGGGGGGGGGGGGGGGGGTGTGCACCCAATATATTTGGGGACTATGTATCTAAGGCTCTTAAGAATCACCTTTACAGCCTTGGTGTCACAAAACACACTCCTTTTTAGATATCACTCAAAGACCTCAATTTTATTTAAAATTTAAATGTCAACCTCTGTCACCCAAAGACCCATATTTTTAGGAAAACATTTGAAAGAAATCACTCAAAGACCATATTTTTTGAAAATATGGAAACCTACAAAATTCTCAAGGGGGAGCACTCATCATACAATACATCTAAAAATAAGCTTTCACATACTTAATTTTCAGATCTTCCTGATGCCCCGGATAAACCCGACATCTCGGATGTAGACCGACATGAAATGACAGTATCATGGAAACCTCCCAAATCGGACGGTGGAGCAGCCATCAAACAGTACATCTTGGAAAGAAAAGACAAGTACTCCACACGATGGGTTACAGAGACAAAGACAACTAGCCTAGAGTACAAAGTGACTGGTTTGACAGAGAGGACAGAGTATCAGTTTAGAGTCAGTGCTGAGAACAAAGCTGGCGTGGGACCTGCTTCACCACCTACTACTCCTACTATGGCTAAACCACCATTTGGTAAGTACCAAGATCTAACTTGGTAAATCACAAAAGGTCTTTTCTTATGGCATTTTGATATGGTAACTTCAGTTGCCATACAAGACAGGTGTAGGACCTGCTTCACCGCCTACTGCTCCTACTGTGGCTAAACCGCCATTTGGTAAGTTACAAGATCTAACTTGGTAAATCATAAAAGGTCTTTTCAAGTGGCATGTTATGGTAACTTCAGTTGTCATACACCACCTACTACTCCTACTATGGCTAAACCACCATTTGGTAAGTACCAAGATCTAACTTGGTAAATTATAAAAGGTCTTTTCTTATGGCATTTTGATATGGTAACTTCAGTTGCCATACAAGACAGGTGTAGGACCTGCTTCACCCCCTACTGCTCCTACTGTGGCTAAACCGCCATTTGGTAAGTTACAAGATCCAACTTGGTAAATCATAAAAGGTCTTTTCAAGTGGCATGTTATGGTAACTTCAGTTGTCATACACCACCTACTACTCCTACTGTGGCTAAACCACCATTTGGTAAGTACCAAGATCTAACTTGGTAAACCATAAAAGGTCTTTTCTTGTGACATTTTGATATGGTAACTTCAGTTGTCATACAAGGCTGGTGTGGGACCTACCTCATCACCTACTACTCCTACTATGGCTAAACCGCCATTTGGTAAGTACCAAGATCTAACTTGGTAAACCATAAAAGGTCTTTTCTTGTGACATTTTGATATGGTAACTTCAGTTTCATACAAGGCTGGTGTGGGACCTACTTCTCCGCCCACTACTCCTACTATGGCTAAACCGCCATTTGGTAAGTACCAAGATCCAACTTGGTAAATCATAAAAGGTCTTTTCTTGTGACATTTTGATATGTTAACTTCAGTTTCCATACAAGGCTGGTGTGGGACCTACCTCACCGCCTACTACTCCTACTGTGGCTAAACCACCATTTGGTAAGTACCAAGATCTAACTTGGTAAATCATAAAAGGTCTTTTCTTGTGACATTTTGATATGGTAACTTCAGTTGCCATACAAGGTTGGTGCTGGACCTGCTTCAACGCCTACTACTCCTACTGTGGCTAAACCGCCATTTGGTAAGTTACAAGATCCAACTTGGTAAATCATAAAAGGTCTTTTCAAGTGGCATGTTATGGTAACTCCAGTTTCCATACAAGGCTGGCGTGGGACCTGCCTCACCACCTACTACTCCTTTTGTGGCTAAACCGCCATTTGGTAAGTACCAAGATCTAACTTGAAGGTCTTTTTTGTGACATTTTGATATGGTAACTTCAGTTGCCATACAAGGTTGGTGCTGGACCTGCTTCACCGCCTACTACTACTACTGTGACTAAACCGCCATTTGGTAAGTACCAAGATCCAACTTGGTAAATCATCTTCTCTTGTGTCATTTTGATATGGTAACTTCAGTTGTCATGTCATACAAAGCTGGTGTTGGACCTGCTTCACCACCTACTACTCCTACTATGGCTAAACCACCATTTGGTAAGTACCAAGATCTAACTTGGTAAATCATAAAAGGTCTTTTCTTATGGCATTTTGATATGGTAACTTCAGTTGCCATACAAGACAGGTGTAGGACCTGCTTCACCGCCTACTGCTCCTACTGTGGCTAAACCGCCATTTGGTAAGTTACAAGATCCAACTTGGTAAATCATAAAAGGTCTTTTCAAGTGGCATGTTATGGTAACTCCAGTTTCCATACAAGGCTGGCGTGGGACCTGCCTCACCACCTACTACTCCTTTTGTGGCTAAACCGCCATTTGATAAGTACCAAGATCTAACTTGAAGGTCTTTTTTGTGACATTTTGATATGGTAACTTCAGTTGCCATACAATGTTGGTGCTGGACCTGCTTCACCGCCTACTACTACTACTGTGACTAAACCGCCATTTGGTAAGTACCAAGATCCAACTTGGTAAATCATAAAAGGTCTTCTCTTGTGTCATTTTGATATGGTAACTTCAGTTGTCATGTCATACAAAGCTGGTGTTGGACCTGCTTCACCACCTACTACTCCTACTATGGCTAAACCACCATTTGGTAAGTACCAAGATCTAACTTGGTAAATCATAAAAGGTCTTTTCTTATGGCATTTTGATATGGTAACTTCAGTTGCCATACAAGACAGGTGTAGGACCTGCTTCACCGCCTACTGCTCCTACTGTGGCTAAACCGCCATTTGGTAAGTTACAAGATCCAACTTGGTAAATCATAAAAGGTATTTTCTTGTGACATTTTGATATGGTAACTTCAGTTGCCATTCAAGGCCGGTGTGGGACCTGCCCAGTAACGTAGCCAAATGGGGGCAAGGGGGGGCAGAGTGCCTCCCCCTGAAAAAAATTGACCGGGAAATCGGGAAGAAGGCAGTGGAAAATCGGGAAGGCAAAGGAAGGGAAAGAAAGGGAGAAGAGGAGACAAAATGGGAAGGAAAGAGAAAAGGGAAAGGAAATGGACAGAAAGGATAAAGGAAGACAGAGAAATTAGTTGGAAATTGCAGTTTTTCACGCCGGTATGGGGACACAACGCTTCTAACCCGCGTATTCTAGTTTCCTGCTCTCTGATTGGTTCGATACTACTAAGAGTGAATGAATAGTGACCAATTCATAACTAACTAAGAGTGTATGAATGTATACCGATTCATTACATAAACCTAACCACGGAAGTATGTTCCCTCATCGGGGTTCTTGTTCATGCTTATAACCAATATTTATAACCTCGTATAATTTACAGATGTTCCCGAAGCACCAGGCAAACCCAAAGTCACCAACCTCACAGAAGACTCCATGCGCGTCCAATGGACCCCACCAGAGTTTGACGGAGGTAACCCAATATTCAACTACATCCTCGAGAAGCGCCAACTCACTACATTGAGATGGGTGCGCGTGACCGAGGAGACCATCACCGAAGCGGAATTGGTCGTGGAGAAGTTGACGCCAGGGGAGGAGTATATCTTCCATGTGAAGGCGGAGAATAAAGCAGGACCTGGTCCCGAGAGCCCGCCATCTGATTTGACAGTAGCCAAACCACCCTATGGTATGATGATTTCATTTATTACTTATGTATCTCATGAATATTCATGAATTGAATATGCAAATACATAAATATTAAATTCCTTCCATAAATACTCTCCAGTTGGAATAGTTGTACCTATTACTCTACAGTATCAATCCCTGATTCGTAGTCAAATGTGATATACAGGGTGAGTCAAGTCGGAAGGTCATAGGTTCGAGTCCTGCACCGGCTCATGTACTTGCTTTATAAGTTGGGATATGAGTCGAGGCTTGTTATGTTTGTTTGAGTTGTGGAGCTTGCAGTAGTTTTGCTGCCTCACTGTTATTCCTGTAGTATTTGTTAGAACAGAAGATGCCCCCTAAGTTGTAGGACAACTTCAAGTTATTACTAGGGTAATCCTGGTTTTAAGAAAACATTCATCTTATTATCATTTGCATTCTTTCACAGATGTCCCTGGTCCACCAGAGAACCTTAAACTCAACAAACTCTCTCCAAAGTCAGCCAAGCTAACCTGGTCCCCACCAACATCTGATGGCGGTTCGCCGGTCACTGGTTATTACATCCAGATCCAAGATGAATACAACCCACGATGGAGCAACATCACACCGGAACCAACCCCAGATGTGTCATACACACTCAAGGATCTTGAAGAAGGGGTTGAGATCTCCTTCCGCGTCATTGCTCTAAACAAGGCCGGTAAAGGTCCAGCTAGCAACGTGGAGGTGCTAAGAGTCTTCCCTCCGAGTCCCCCTGGAGTACCAGATGTAAGCGAAGTGACCAATGTCTCTGTGACGCTTAACTGGACCGTGCCGGAATCCGATGGAGGTAGTAAGATCACTGGGTACATTGTTGAGATGAAAGAGACCAATAAGGAGAGATGGCACAAGGCAAACAGGTAGGTGGATTTTGAACATGACCATAGAGAATTAATAGACAAATTGCCAAACAATAGAATGCCTTAATATGGTCTTTGAGTGATTTGAATGGAAGACATGCAGTAGATGGTATTTTACAGCTACTCTAAAAAATAAGCTTTGGTACAATTATCATCTTTCTACTTATCACATTTTTTATCTCATGGTACCATATTGTTTCTGTTCTCAACAAATATTATCACCTGTAACATTTTAAAGAGGAATTTTAAAACTTGAATGATTCCGCCTACAATAGAATACCCACAAAGTCATTGGAGTTAGTAGTTCAAGACAAGGTTGAGAATGCTCACATGGGTTTCACATGGCTGTCAAATGGGCATCACATTTATACCACGTGGCTATTACACAGGTGTCTCATGGGTACCACATAGTTTCTGTTCTCAACAAATATTATCACCTAGGGCATTTTTATTGAGAAACATTTTATTATGATTCCGCCTGCAACAGAATACCCACAAAGTCATTGGAGCTAGTCGTACAAGATCTGGTTGAGAAGGCGGAGTATGAGTTCCGAGTTTCAGCACAGAACAAGGTTGGACGCAGTGAGCCAAGTGGACCTTCAAAGAGAGTTGTGGCTAAACTGCCGTACAGTAAGTGTAACTCTTCATCTTATCTATTGTTTTATGTAAGTTTTCTTAACTTTAAATTTTTGCTGATTTTTTTCTCTCAATCAAAATTATGACCAAATATGGATAACACTTTTCAACATAATTTCATTTTCAATAAAACCAAGTGTTCCTAAAACTCTGTTGAAGCTTACAATCTCCAATATTGACAGCAATGACATGATGTTGAGTAGAACTCCACCTAAGTCTGGTGGCAGTGCAAATATCACAAACTATAATATTTGTTACCCTAATTTTATTTCTGATAATACCAGGTGTTCCTGAGGCTCCATCGAAGCCTACAATCTCCAACATTGACAAAAATGAAATGACAGTGACGTGGACTCCGCCCAAGTCTGATGGCGGTTCAAAGATCACAAATTATATCCTGGAGAGGAAAGAGCAATTCCAGACTCGCTGGAATAATGTCGTCAAGACTCCGGAACTGACCTACAAGGCTATCGGGCTCAAAGAGGGCACGGAGTATCACTGGCGTGTATCTGCGGAGAACAAGGCCGGTGTGGGACCAGCGAGCGAGCCCTCAGAGGGACACATTGCCAAGCCACCGTATGGTAAGTTTGTAACTCAACTAAGAACACCAACTCTGGTGGTAGACCTGCTTGTAAACCCTTGGAGAAAAACGAAATATATATATAGACTTGGACGGCATCTCGAACCTGGCAAAGGATTACCCACTGGACCACAGGGATTGTGTTTACATGGGCATCAGATGAATAAGCGTTAATGTGTACAAAGTTCTTGTTGAGAGTCTCAAGCGCCGAAATACATGTAGTAAATATCAACTATATAATGGCCTATAAGCATGATTCTCGCAGAACCTGTGACCAGTGAAACTCAGTTAAACCCATGTGAGGATCGAGCAAAAAGGATACTGGCCGAGTAAGTGAAATGAATAGATGATATATAGACTTGGACAAACTAGTGTAATCAAAACACAAAAGTTCTATCTTTGAATAAGTTCATCTGGATTGTTATTGAACATCTGAGATATGATTTCGTTTTGTACAAATCCAAAAAAATGTGAATAGGATACTCACAATTTAGTTACGTTTCACTGCTAAACTAGCAGCTTCGTCAGACTGGCAACTCTGTCTGGAGGCAACAGGAATTAGGGATTTCCTGTTGCTGGGACCCGCCGTTGTAGAGGGCGTAGTTCCGACGAGTTGATCATAGATGTTGTGCAGTGTGTAAGACCCCTCATCTTTGTTGAGTGTGTTCTCCCCCTTCTCCGAATCCAAATGGCTTCTTTAAGCCATCTTGTTGTTCTGTCCGATTCGCGGTCTATAGTTGTGGCCTTGTCCCCGCAAAGAGTTCTATACAAATTGAAATGCTTAATTCTCATTTCTATACCACAGACCCAGACCCAGACCCAGATATTCATGTTAATATTTTGTAAAACTTACACTTGGTTCACAAAATAGATCAAAGACAGGAAAAAATGTGTTCTACTACAGGAAATAAAAACCAAAACACAAAGAACTTGAGGTACTCACTATACACCTCTGCTTTCTTTACCTTTCAGATGCCCCTGATGAACCAAGCAGACCAGAGTTCACTGACAGAAAACCAACCTCTGTCATCCTATCCTGGAATCCACCAGAGTACGATGGTGGAGCACCTGTGACCGGTTACATCATCGAGAAACGAGATACCTACTCTACCAAATGGGCAAAGGATAACTTTACTCCTGTGGCGGAGACTACATATAAGGTTACCAGTATGACAGAAGGATCTAACTATGAATTCAGAGTGAAGGCTGTGAATAAGGTCGGTCCTGGAAAGCCTAGTCCAAGCTTGAGATCACCAGTGTTCCCACCGGATAAACCAGGTAAGCTTATTTGCTTGGGGATATTATTTTGAACTAAATTGTCCCTAGTGCCGTAGCTTATCCAAAGCTGTAAATCATCAGTTTATTTGCTTGGGTAATTCATTTTGGACAAATGTGGCCCTGGAAAGATAGCCTTACCCAAGCCAAACAGTATTTCCACCAGAAAAACCAGGTAAAAAGCAAATGCTTAGAAATAAATGGCTTAAAGCACACTTTAAAAGATGGGAAAACATTACCCAAACCAAACATTACTTCAAATAGAGTAAACTCGGTGAAAAAGTCAGCCGTTAGTCTAAAATCTAAAACACACTTAAAATCTAGAAAATATTTTGGGGAAAAAATTGACATTTGTGGACGGGATCAAGCCCAGTCTTGATAATTTTTCAGTTTTGAACTTTGTGCAATATTGAAAATGACTTCAGAGATGCTACAAACCATATTAAAAATTGTCTGGTTAGCTATGAGTAAATCAAGTCATCTTAAATTATTTTGTTTATACTGGTTTTTTTGTGCTATTCTGTATCATGTTTAATCTAAACCAGTTTGCATACAGCTGACCATAAGGGGACAAAAATCAACTTCTGTTCTGAAGATTGTGAACTTTTTAGTTAGGGTCAGTCAGCCAATCAGGCATATTTTTCACCAAAATATTCATAAAAATGTTGGTGAATTTTCATTAAATATTCATCAAATTTCAAAGATTAAACAAAAATGGATTTATAAAAATAAAAATAAATCAATTATATAAAAATAATTTTCAAAAAATGTTTAAGAAATAAAAAATTAAATTATAAAAACCCACTAAGTTTTTTTTCTTCTTCATCTTCTAAGTGTAATTCTATTTCCTTCATTCAAACAGGCAAACCAGAAGTGCAAGAAATCTCCGACACATCAGCAACCGTCATCTGGACGGTTCCACACTCCGACGGTGGTAGTTGGATCACCTCCTACCTCGTGGAGAAGTACGACAAGAAGACCATGAAATGGACACGAGTAAAGAAGACTGACGGTGTGACATTGTCCCATAGGGTGGTGGACTTGGAAGCTAATCACGAGTATCAATTTAGGGTGACGGCGGAGAACAAAGCTGGTGTTGGACAACCCAGTGAATCGTCGGATTCTTTCATTGCTAAACTGCCGTTTGGTAAGACATGGGTTTCTTGTTGAAATGTTCTGTTGTTTGTACTAAATAGGTACACTTGTAACTTCGAAAACTTTTAGGCTGTGTGGTGCTTCGTTGTTGCTGTTGGTCATTTGGGCAAGAAATTAAGAAACTGAAAATTTTATTCGACATGGTAAGATTGATGGAATTAAAGCTCAAGGAGATTTGGCAACAACAAAAAATTGTAAGTAAAAGAGGACAATCATGTGTTTACAGAAATGGAGCGCTCGTTGTTTTTAAAAAAATGATTGGACCAGACTTGCTACTTTAATATATTGCTGTATGGGCATTGCTACACCTTCTCCACAGCAAGTTTGTTAACACTTTCCACATGGCAGTCGTCTGCAGACAACAGTTCAGACGACAGTTTCAAAATTTCACAAAATGTTTCAAAAATGTAGAAATTATTGAATGTCATCGCCACATTTAGAATCACCTTGAGAAATCCATTAAGATAAGTACAAACATGCCTAGTATTGGTACAGTAATTCTTGAGATAGACTTTGAAAGTTGGGAAAGGTTTCTGAAATTTCTGTTTTGTATATGGTAAAACTAATAGCCGCCTGTAAAATGTTAACTTCGGAGCATTGAAGACTAAATAGACCTGGGTAGAGAAGAATGACTGAAGTAAAGTGCCTTACTCAAGAACATAACCTGTTTATTGCAGCAGGACTCAAACCCATAATTTATATATTGCGAGTGTCCAGTACAAATATGTCAAGAGCTCTAGAAGTTCTATTTCAATTATTTGTTTGGATGGTTGAATCATTTTGATTGGTGGTCTCAAATGATTCAAACATTTGAATAACCAATCAGAAACATTTTAAGAAAGGAAGCAGTGAGCCTAAAATCCTATTTTACTTTCTCTTTCAGTGGCTCCATCAAGTCCATCACAACCAATCGTCAGTGAAATCACAGCGCACAGCGCCACTCTCAACTGGACAGCTCCTAGTGACGATGGCGGAAACTCCATCAGTGGTTACATTGTAGAGAAGAAGGAGCATTACAGCCAGCGATGGGTTCCTGTTGCGTCATCAGATGAGACTTGTTTCAACGTTGATGGGCTCATGGAAGGTTCACAATACGAATTCAGAGTTGCAGCACAGAATGAAGCTGGTGTGGGAAGGTTTAGTGAAGCTTCTATGTCTATTACAGCTAAAGAGCCATATGGTAAGTAGAGAGAGATGAGGAGAGGGAGAGGAGAGGGGATGGGAAAGAGTAGGGTAGGAGGGAAGTGTGTGGAAAGTATGTGCAAGTAGGAGCTAACAGTATGATTTCAGAGTTGATGCACAGAATGAAGCTGGAGGTGGAAGGTTCAGTAAAACTTCAATGTTTGTAACAGCTGAAGAGCTGTATGGTAAGAGATGATGAGGGGAGATAAAAGAGAGGGGATGGGACAAAGGGTAGGGAAGAAGGTGGTAGGGGATGAGGGAAGTGGGTGGTGAGTAAGTGTAATTAGGGGCTTGCAGTATGAGTTGCCATAGAGAATGAAGCTGGAGTGGGAAGGTTTAGTGAAGCTTCAATGTCTATTACAGCTAAAGAGCCATATGGTAAGTGGAGAGAGATATGGGAGGAGAAGGGTAGTGAAGGGAAGAGAGGTGGTAGGGAAGGAGGGTGGTGAGTAGGTGCAATTGGGAGCTTGCAGTATGAGTTTCAGCAGAAAATGAAGCTGGAGTGGGAAGTTTCAGTATAGCTTCAATGTCTATCACAGCTAAAGAGCTGTGTGGTAAGTGGAGAGAAATTAGGAGGGGTGGTGGGGGGAACAATGGTATTGGAAGGAAAAGGTGCTGAGGCTTATGCTGGGGATTATTTGTTGATGCGTCAAGAATTTGAACTCCATGTGTATATTCAAAGGAATATATTATATGTGGCCTCTGGGTTCATCAACGAGCATAATTTTGCTTTTTTTTAAAGACAAAACATCATAAAATCCTTTAAAAATAGCAACATTCTAGATATAAATATGAGGGTTTTTGGGTGGTTTTTTTTTATATGAGACCAAATGTGATCAATAGCCCAACAGAAGTTAAAAAACTGAGTGGTTACAAATCAAACTGGTAACTCTCTACAGAGAGCTCTGATGGGCCAATCAATTGGTTCACTGCAACGCAGAGTTGCTTCTTGGGTTAAGGATATAATAGTCCTATGCAATTTGGATGCACATTATTTTTATAATATCATTTCCTGTTCACTTTGATTCACAACTTTTGTGTTTATCTTGATGTCATTTTACTCACTCTCTCTTTGTGCCTCATCCACAGAACCACCTGGTCCACCCGGCACTCCACAGCTGTCTGAGATCAAGAAGATGTCCATCAAGCTGACATGGACTCCTCCAGAAGACGACGGCGGTGCTCCGATAACGGGCTATCACATTGAATACAAAGATCAATTCAGTACACGATGGTCAAAGAAGACGGTTGAGACTGTGACGGAGACTAGCTATGAGGTAACCTACTTATCAAATAAAGGAGTTTTTTATTATAAAATTTCATTTTGGAGCCATTTTAGATCACCTGACTATTTGAAAAATCACTGTTTTAAAAAAATAAAAATGAGAGAATAACGATTTAAGTTGATTTCTTTCTAAGATTGACAGTTTGGCCTATTTTTGATTCTCTACAACTTTTTGGAAATAATTATATATTCTTTAACATGATTTTATCTTCTGGCAACTTTTTGGAAATAATTCGATAATTCTTTAACATGATTTATCTTCAAGGTGCATAATTCAACAAGGTTTCCTCTCAAGACATGTAAAGACACATTTTAATTGTCCATATGTCTGGTATTCACTGATCTACTGTTTTGGCTAAATCATAGGGTGTAACAGTACTTGAAATGTAAACAAATGTAAATTAAGCAATTTGTTAATAAAAAAATAAATTGATAAGCATTTGCCAAAAATTGGCTTTAATATTATTTTCACTATTTTTGTTCCCTTTTTTACTTGCTGTTCCAGGTGACAAGCCTTATGGAGGAAACAGAATACCACTTTAGAATCCTGGCCAAGAACAAAGCCGGATTAGGTAAACCTAGTCAACCTGGACATCTCAAGATGAATCCTCCGGGTCCTCCGGGCAAACCGGACGTAAGCGATGTCACCGATAAATCCGCTATGGTGAAATGGACAGCACCGGCGTATGATGGAGGATGTCATATCACAAGTTACATCATTGAGAAACAAGATACGTCCAAGGATAGGTAAAAGTTGTCTCTCAATTTTCTTTTGTTGTGTAAAATTCATTAAAAAATAAGTACAAATTACTATGGTGAAATAGACGGCACCAGACAGAGCATGATGGGGGATTCCATCATTGAGAAACAAGACACATCCAAGGACAGATAAAAGTGGGGTTTTAAATCTATATGTGACTGTTGCCTGTATGGGTTTCACATGGGAATTACATGGGTATCATATGAGTGTCACATGGGTCTCACACAAGTTTCACATGGTGGTACATGGGGTTGCTATATTGCTGTGGTCAAATGGACAGCACCAGAGCATGATGGTGGATGCCATATTACGAGTTACATCATTGAGAAACAAGATACATCCAAGGACAGGTAAATGTGGACAGCTTTTGAATAAAATAAAAATAATGGTGAAATAGATAGTACAATCTACCAGTTTCAGTTTCAGTTTTATTTTCACTATAGTATATAATACATCATACAAGCAAATTATTAGAAAACAAAGGTGGGGAAAACCAAAAGGAGCACAGCTCAAAGTGTATTGGTCACCCTGATAATTTCATGATAAATACGATAGTTTCTTAAAAGTACTACAAAGAAGACGACTACAAACAAGAGACAGGACAGGATATGTGTAAACAAGACCGGACAGGACACGTGCAACTAAACACTAAAGTGTAGGCAGTAATGATGGTGTCAGCTATAACATAATAATCTCATGTGGTACAATTTCTCATGTGGTAAACAGTAAACTTTAAACTTTAAAAATGATTAATTTATTATTGGTAATAACTTATAACCAGAGCATGATGGGGGATGCCATATTATAATTGTTACATCATAGAGAAACAAGACACATCCAAGGACAGGTAAATGTGGAGTCTTGAATTTATGGATGACTAGGGGCTGTTGTCCAAAACATTTCTTTTAGTGACATGATGACATTTTAAGATTTCATTTTTCTTTGTGAATTTTCTATTTTAAACTGTTTTCACATTTATTTCCAACATTAAAAAAACCTAGACATTTATAAAAATAACAATATTTATTGTTAAATCATGTTTTTTCATTGATGTCCACATAAAATCCACTATGGTAGTAAAAGACAGCCTCATAATGTGGTGGATGATGCCATATTAAAAGTTACATATGTCCAATCAATTCTGGTGCAATTAACCCAAATGGAAATAAGTCCCATTCAAGGCTTTCTAGAATTTGCAATGGACATCTGTCAAAAATATAAAAGATGAAATCAATTTAAGGCATAGGCGGCGGAAGCTGGGTGATGCAGGGGACGTGTCCCCCTAAATTTCACTCCCCCCTCCTTAAAATTCTGCAAGCTCCCCATACAACATGTGTATTAAATAATGTCCCATCCCCCTAAATATGGCTGCTTCTGCTGCCACTGAATCAAGGATTCTGAATGGTTTTCATGGATGTTCCCTGCAATGTAAAACTATCAATGACTTATTTAATGACAATTCAATTATTGTTTCCCCCTCTCAGGTGGATGAAGGCCGGAAAAGTTTCCTACCGAGACAAGAAGTACAGGGTAGAAGACCTTGTGGTCCGTACAGAATACATCTTCCGTGTCAGAGCAGAGAATAAAGTAGGCGCTGGAGAACCTAGCGAACCATCAGCAGCATTCACGGCTAAACTACCTTATGGTGAGTGTCAACTATGGCTATATTTGAAGACCAGTATGTGCTCTAGAAAGAGCACTCTGTGCGTTTAGGGCTAATTATTGCCGAATCTAATTCAGGAGAGGGGGATCAGAAGAGGGGGCTCAGAAGATGGGGCTCAGAAGAGGGGGCTCAGGAGAGGGGGCTCAGGAGAGGGGGCTCAGGAGATGGGGCTCAGAAGAGGGGGCTCAGGAGAGGGGGCTCAGGAGAGGGAGCTCAAAAGAGGGGGCTTAGGAGAGGGGGCTTAGGAGAGGGGCTCAGGGGAGGGGGCTCAGGAGAGGGGGTTCATGAGAGGGGGCTCAGGAGAGGAGGCTCAGGAGAGGGGGCTCAGGAGAGGGGCCTCAGGAGAGGGGCCTCAAGAGAGGGGCCTTAGGAGAGGGGGCTCAGAAGAGGGGCTCAGAAGAGGGGGCTCATGAGAGGGGGCTCATGAGAGGGGGCTCATGATAGTGGCTAGATCATGCAGAAACAATTTTCAATTTTCAGGAGCTGTCTGCCCATTGTGAAGTTGTATCATTCAAAGTTTTTTTTGTATATAAAGAGCAAATGTGAGCAATAACACAACAGCCATCAACAAGGTTAATGAACTGAGTGATTAGAAATCAAACTGGTAACTCTCTCTCTCTCTACAAGGATCTCTGAAAGGCAAATCAATTGGTTCACTGCAACTCAGAAAATATGCATAATACAAGAAACATAAATGGGCAGGGGTAAAAATTCCAATGAAAATAACGTAAGAATAAGATAAAGCCCAAACATATAGAGAACAACATCAAAATATAAATACAAGAAAATATTAAATCAGACTACAATGCGGACCTGAAAGACAGCATCATAATTCTGTGTATTTCTGTTTTCTACTTTCCAATTTTTGATAACTTAACATGAATATATGTTTGACTCTTTGTTTTGCTTTTTATTCTCATTATTATTACAGATGAGCCTGGTGCACCAAGCACTCCTATCGTTAGTGATATCACCAGTAAAGCTATGACATTGACATGGCAAGCACCGAAATCTGACGGCGGTAATCCTATCGCAGGTAAAAATAAGTCAATAGAAATACATGAATTTTTATTTTTAATTGTGATTTATGAGATTTAGTCAATTTCTTTGTTTGTCCTGATTCAAAATATTCAGAAAACAGTTTTGCAAATGATATTTAACAAATTATCATTGCTCACTGTTTTCTTTTCTTTTTTTGAAGTTTTGAAAATTATTTTTCTCTTGTATATTGCCAACATATTATATGGGGACAAAGCTCATTTGTTTGTCTCTCATGTAGAAATATGATGATCCCTTCAGACCAGAGTGGGGACCTGTTCTATAAGCCAGACTGATCAAAAATTTGGGAAATAAAGTTAAGATATTTTGAAGAAAAACAAGTTTAATGTTTAAAAATAATCCGAACCGACTGACCAATATGTCTGTAGAATATGGTTGTTTTTACTTTGCATTTTCAAATTATATTTCAAATCATACTAATCCAACATAAGGCCAAAAAAATAAATTGTTTGATTGTCCTCGTCCGCCCGAACCTCATAATCATTCCGACCCAAAATCTTCTTCATTTTGTTGAAAAAATTTTTTGTTGCAATTTTCTTTTAAAAAATTAAAAATTTCAACTTTTTTTTTGAAAATTTCATTTTTTTACAAATATTAGTCGTAAATCAAAATTGTTTCCCCATTTTTTTTAAGTATTGAGAAAACAAAAATACTCATCAAAATATTAAAGATTTTGTTCCCTGTTTTGGTTACCACAACAAGTATATCTCATTTTACTTTTGGTACCTGAAAAAAGTGAGAAAAAAAGAAAAACTTTTCCAGACCGACCTACCCAACTTTTAAAAGTGATCTATGGACAATCAAACAAACAAATTTTGGCCTGACAATAATCATACTTGAATATTGCCTCTATTTTACACAGCCTATGTGATTGAGATGAAGGAGCCCCACAGCTCACGATGGACGCCCGTAGCAGAGACTATGGAAACGGATTACACAGTGACAGGTCTCAAAGATGGCACCGAGTATGAGTTTAGAGTCGCGGCAGAGAACAAGGCCGGACTAGGCAAATATAGTGAGAGTACAGCAGCTGTGATGGCTAAAGAACCATATGGTAAGAAACAGGAAGCAGACAGTCAAAAGTGTATCCCATAATGCTCTACTGTTGAATGTTGATATTTGTGAGAAATTCAGGAGATGAAGACTAATTTTCAATAATTTTATGATTTTTAAATTCTCAAGTTTGTGTCTTCTTATTGAATTAAAGTGATTATCACTGGTTTTGTATTGTGCACAACCTTTTTTTATATTATTATTTATTATTAAAAGGCTTTTATATAGCGCCTTTTCCGTAGATCAAGGCGCTTTACAAATATGTGTATTATAATATATACAGGCATAAAAATATCATTAATAAAAATACACAGTAAATTACATCAAGAATAATTTAGAAACAACATGCAATGCAAACATAACACATTAAAAACTCGCAAATATAATTTAAAACAGTCAATAAAAAACCTAATCTTTTGGAAAGAGATGGGTTTTTAGTTGCTTTTTGAAAACTTTAACATTGGGAGCCTGGCGGACCTGAATAGGGAGGACATTCCAACTTGGGGCCAATGACTGAAAAGGCACAATCAGCGACAATTCTCTTGGTAATGGGAATGTCAAGGCGCGTGGTATCTAAGGCCCATCCGTCCAGGCTCGTGAATGTGGAGAACATCTTGTAAATATGAAGGGGCAGTTTTTTGTAAACAGTTGTACACAGGCAGTAGGATCTTGAAGTCAATTCGCTGCTGGACTGGCAACCAATGAAGCTCACGGTAAATGAGTCGCGCAGCACGATTTTGAAGAATTTGAAGGCGCTGTACATTGGCACGTGACATACCAGCTAACAAGGAGTTGCCATAATCCAGCCTCGAAAGGACCAAAGATCACACTGCATGTGCACAGGTATTACGGTCAATAAATTTATGAATCCGTGCAATATTACGCCAATGAAAATTTACAGTACGGCATAGTGATGAGACATGTAAGTCCATCGTCGAACAAGAAGATGGACTTACGATGGACTTGGTGCTCATTAATCATAAAAAATTCCCCTTTTTATGCAACTTGCCCTCGTGCAAATTCGGTGGGATTGGACTTTTTTACCCACTCATAGATTGTGCTTATTGTGGTTGTGCTGCTAATCAAGTCTTTTTTTATTGCTGTTGTGGTGATTTTGACTTCAGTAGTAAGAGACGACCTTTTTGGTGTTCCTTTAAAAGAGTAGATACCTATAAATATACACCATACTAACTCATTATAAGTAAAGCTTTTTAAATATTTCCTATATTTTTTCACCCACAGTTGTTCCAGG
Organism: Ophiura sarsii; assembly: GCA_035610835.1. Taxonomy (NCBI): domain Eukaryota; kingdom Metazoa; phylum Echinodermata; class Ophiuroidea; order Amphilepidida; family Ophiuridae; genus Ophiura; species Ophiura sarsii. The sequence goes on along the minus strand of CM069459.1, from coordinate 10,181,914 downwards.
ACCTCCTGACAAACCCGTTATATCTGACATAGAGCCCCGTTCCCTGGTCCTGACCTGGGCACCCCCGGAAGACGACGGCGGTTCACCAATCCTGGGATACATCGTTGAAAGCAAAGACAAATTCAGCAACCGATGGACCAAAGAAAACATCGGACTCGTCCGGCAACCCAAATTCCAGATTATCAACCTCAAAGAAGCTACTGATTATGAATTCCGCATCCTCGCCGAGAACAAAGCCGGTATGGGAGAAGCCAGCGAGCCCGCTGTGTACAAAGTCAGTGTTCCGACCGCTCCGGGTAAACCCGTCGTCAGCGATATCACTGCTACTAAAGCGACAGTGACCTGGACGCCCCCGGAGAGCAACGGAGGAAGTAAGATCACTGGCTATTACGTGGAGAAATGCGATCAGGAAACAGGAACCTGGATGAAGTGTAATAGGACACCGGTCAAAACCTTGTCCATGAAACTTGAGGATCTTATTGTCAACCATAAGTATGAAATACGAGTGTATGCTGAGAACAAGGTTGGACTTGGACCCGCTAGCGAACCATCTGTGTCGTTCATTGCCAAACTACCCTATGGTAAGATTTAGTCTGTCTTTTTTCCCCTGTGAGTCAAGAGTTTTATATCATAAAATAATGTTGAATAGATTGTTGTTTGTTTACCAGCTTTTAAAGGAACCATCAGGCCATTTTGTTATAAAATGTTACAAAATGGAGGCAATTAAATCATAGGTAAATGATTTTAACTAAACAGTCACAAGAATCACCTGGTAAAAGATGTGTTGTTACCAAAATGCACACACCTTTTTATTTATTTTTCAGCCTAATTTGATTTATTTTCAACCTGTTTTGAGTCTTTTACTTCAGTTAAATTGTATGTGTATTTCAACTTTTTTAAATATTGTGCTCTCATACATGTGTAAGGTTCAACAGTATAAAGAAACAAAGTGTGTCAGGGAATTATGTCAAACCATGGGGATGGGGTGGGGCAAAAGAAGACAACAAATTTAATGTGTTCAAATCATATAAAGCCTTTCAGCTCTCGCTGGGTTACCGTAGGCAAGGTTGGACCCAATGAGACGAATGTTCAAATCATGTAAATATACACATTAATCCCTACAATTTTAATATTCTCAGCAATTTATTGTAAACATTTCATTCATGTCTACCAATCCAGATCCCCCCGAGGCTCCCGCCACACCTGAGGTGAGCGATGTGACCGCCAGAACAATGAAAGTCACATGGAAGAAACCCAAATCCGATGGCGGGAGTGACATCACAGGCTTTGTGATCGAGATGAAAGAGCCGTTCAGCTCTCGCTGGGTTACCGTAGGCAAGGTTGGACCCAATGAAACAAACTTTGTAGCGACCGGTCTGACTGAGGGTAGCAAGTACGAGTTCCGCGTAGCCGGAGAGAACAAGGCTGGCATCGGATCTTTCAGCGCAGCGACAGCACCAGTTTTGGCAAAGAGACCCTATGGTATGATACTTTTTCATTAATTTATAATTACGAAAATAAAGAAATATGGCAAGAACCGATAACATTAGAGGCCAATTATTTTATTTTCAAATTGAATGTTATGTGTTCTTAAACAATTTTCTCAATTGGGAGTACACAAGCAAATGGGGTTAATTTACAAGATTGTTCTAATAAATATTTGCGTTAAAGGTCTGTGTCTCCAAACTTGACTTAATTAGAAGAAAAGTAGTGTTGTTATTGTCATTTAAGTTAAAGCAATATTATGTGATCTTTTTCAAATTTGTGCACATTTATTTCTCTCTTTTATAAGAAAGTTTGACTAGGCTATGAGGAAAGACTCTCCTGGACTCATAAATCTACTTTGACTGTATTTTCTGTAAAAAAACCATCACAGAACTAAATCATAATGGAAATCTGCTTCCAATTTAAGTAATTTTTCAACATATCTGTTTCAATTTTTCATCATATAGCATTCCGTAGGGGTGTGTTCACTTGTGTACAGTTGCGGTCGTAACCAGAAACACTGTAAACGGTGTTAACACAGTGTCAAACCATGGGATTCTATTTACGAACCAAAAATTCACTCAGCAAATAAACTGTCCTGGTACCAGGACAACTTATATCAAAATCTGATTTGAAGTAATTAGGAATAATATTGCTCTATAACATAACATATAATATATTTTTAAGCACTGGTCACAACACTGTGTTTCATGCGCCTTGCAATCATCAGGTGACTGAGGCCCAACATATATATAAGATATTTTAGTTTCATGGTTATAAATGTAATTTGACCCAAAAAAAAGAAAGAATTTTCTAGGAAAAAATCACAGATAGAGGGTGTTCCATGAAAATATCGCATAATATCCCTTTAAGTGAATTAAGCAAATAAGGGCGCTGATGGTCTGTTACACTGTATGATGTTGAGAGAGATGTTTATTCTACAAAAATTCACTATAAGTGGATGATGGTCTTCGCTTAGTCGTGTTTCTTTCCAAACTGGTAGCTTCTCCAGACTGGCAACTCTTTTGTTCCATTGTTCTCATTACAGATATTCCAGAAGCCCCAGGCACTCCAGAAATCACCAGCCCACAATTAACTTCACTCACATTGACTTGGACACCACCTGCAAGCGACGGTGGAGCAGAAATCACCAATTACGTCGTTGAGAAAAAAGATAAATTCAGCTCCCGATGGACGCAAATAAGCATCGGACAAGTGAAGACGACGCGATTTGATGTGACGAGTCTTGTGGAAGGAACAGACTATGAATTCCGTGTGTCTGCCGAAAATAAAGCTGGTGTAGGCCCACCGAGCAACCCTACTTATTTGAAGGTTAGTAGAAGATTATGATTTAAAGGGCATTATATCCAGGGTGGCACTCCCATTTTTGGGGGAGGGTACACATTTGTAAGGCTGATAAGATCCCCTTTTCGCTCTCTCATCAAATGACCCTACATTTCTTAAAATATCACCCAAATACCCTGTACCTTTTTTTAATTTAACCCGTTTATTTTTACGCAAATTTGACAAATTTCTCATAAAGCAAAAATAAACCAAAAGTGTTTTTTTCCATGATTTTCATTAGATCAACAAACCAGATGCACCTGGCAAACCTCAAGTCAGCGACATCACAGACAGGACCGCCATGGTTACATGGACTCCGCCACAGTCTGACGGTGGTAGCCATATCACAGGATACCACCTGGAGAGAAGCGAGGTCTCTACCGACAGGTTTGTAAGAGTCTGCCGGATACCCATCAAGGAAACCAAATACCAGGTGGATGAACTTGTCAAAGGGAAAGAGTATGTCTTCAGAGTGTCTGCGGAGAATAAAGTTGGACTGGGTCCCGTTAGTGAACCGTCTGCATCATTTGTGGCCAAGTTACCTTATGGTAAGACATTTTGCTTTTATAATCACAGGACTTGTATCTAAAACAGGGGTGGACAACCTTTTTGAATGAATGGGCCAGAAATAAGGAGTGAAAATTGACTGGGTCGCACCTGACCAAATTCTCTAGCCATGACCTGCTGTTGATTTCAAACCTTTGATTCCGAAGACTTTCAAGCAATAGGTGTGCTAAAATAATCTATCTTCACAAAAACGTAATCTCAATACAGTACAGATGACAATTAATAAGGAAATTAGACCTACGTACGTTGAGGAACATCATTTGTGCTGATAAATGCTAAGCAGCTAGCTCATTTTTGGGATGATGTAAAATAGATTGATTCTTTTTCTTTTTCTTGAGACATCTTGCGGGCCACAAAAAACCCACTGGCGGGCCGTAGGTTGCCCACCCCTGATCTAAAACATAGAGAGAAAAATAGCTTAATATTAGCAAAATAACTTAATCTGGCTGTACGTAAATATTATAGACACTGTATACTTATGTTTGTGTCCATCTGTGATAGGTGTTGTAATACTTTGGACAAAATTTGAACAAACTCATAGACTTGACTCAACTTTTAAACACCCTCGTCCGTATTTCTTTCTTGTTTGACCCATTTTTCCGATCTGTATCTTCTTCTGAAGCTACCTTGCTTAAAAATGAAATAAGATCAATCTCAGCATAATATTATCCGCCATATCTTTCTCAGATGTCCCAGAGACGCCTAGCACTCCCGAAATCAGCAATATCACGGGCCAATCAATGACGCTCACATGGCAACCGCCAAAGTCAGACGGAGGTAGTAAGATCACCGGGTACACCATCGAGAAGAAAGACCCGTTCACAGGACGATGGGTTGCCATAGCAACCACTAAGAGTACCACATTTGATGTGCCGAATCTTACGACGGGGCAGTCCTACCAGTTCCGCATTGCTGCAGAGAACAAAGCTGGCTCTGGAACGTTCAGTGAACCTACTAAACCTACAGTTGCTAAGGAACCATATGGTAAGCCTGGAGCAAAGTTTCATTTACTTAAAACTTTCTACTGTTTTTACCATACAAAAGAGATTTTTAGAAACCTTTCAGGGTCTATTTCAAGGATTTCTGAACCATTACTAGGCATGTTTGTACTTATTTTAATGCATTCCTCGTTGTGACTCCAAACATGGTGATGAATATCAATAAGTTTGACATTTTTGAAACCTTTTGAGATTTGTTTTGGAATGTCGTCTGCAGATGACTGCCATGGAGAGGTGGTAAATTGATGAGTCATTTAATCAAATTGGGTAGAGAATCATAATAGGAATTCACTCGTTGCTGCAATCACACACCGTGGCCGGGGGAAAATGCTGTCCATTGCTGTTTAAATAAGAGAAATGTTCAATTAAAAATAACACAACTTAAAGGTGTGTTACCTGGGGTTTTTATATGGTGTTTTCTTTCCTACATCAAGGTACGTACATTATAAGAGCAGTTTTACTCTAAAATTAGAGTAAGGTTACCCCAGTCAGTCTAATGACGAAAGCAAAAACTCACTTAACACTTTCCACACGGCTATTAGTTTTACCATATTCAAAACAGATTTTTCAGAAACCTTTAATTTAACAATTTTGACATTTTTAAAACATTTTATGAAATCTTGTAATGTCGTCTGCAGACACCTGCCTCGAAGAAAGTGTAGCAATGTACCCATTGAACAATAGACAATAAACTTTCGGTGTGGTAACCTACATTTGAAGATAATTCACTTTGAAAGGAAACATCTTGGTTGTAAACTTTTGCAGGGATAATGAGATAAATGAGGACTCTAGTCTGCAGACGACATTCCAAAACTTCACAAAATGTTTCAAAAATGTCTATATCATTGAATTTCATTACCATATTTGGAATCACCGTGAGAAATGCATTGAAATAAGTACAAACATGCCTATTATTAGTTCTGTAATCCTTGAGATAGACCTTGAAAATTGGGAAAGGTTTCTGAAAAAGGATTCTGCCACACAACCTTTAACTGTTAAACATTTTGTATCCATAACAGATATCCCAGAAGCCCCTGGTACACCTACAGCATCAGAGACTGATGAATGGGAAGTCACTGTGAAATGGACCCCACCTGTATCCGATGGAGGCAGTAGAATTCTGGGATATAGATTAGAGAAGCAAGAATCTCCCGCCGGTAGATGGAGTATGGTGACCATGGAGAGAATATCCGAGTTGACCTACACACTGACCGGTCTGAAAGAAGGTCAAGAGTTGACCTTTAGGGTGCTTGCTGAGAATAAGGCTGGACAGAGCAATCCTAGCAAACCATCGAAACCTATCAAAGTCAAGAGACCTTATGGTAAGATAAATAACAAGGTTGACAATTTTCCTGATAAAGCAGTAATCTTTACTTCCTTGTAAGACAAATTTCATTTTTTAAACTTATTTTCATCCTGTTCACCATTTGAAACATGTATATCATAAAATACTAACTTATGTTAATGAAATACACATGCCACATGTATTCATGAAGTTATGAATAAGTTATGAATAAGTCCTATGGTCATATTTGACCTATATACAACGCTTACTAGGGGACACTGAAGGCATGATCCAAGAACAACAGATAGTCACTCTTGCTCAAGACCGCCGTGCATGGAAGAAACTTGTGATCCCCTGCTCTGCTGGGGAAGGATATTGATGATGATGATGAATAAGATTATAAGCATCCTCCTCCCTGTTCATGGCGTGTGTATATAGTAGTATGGTACCAGTATGGTTTTAATCAATTGTTTCTTCTATTATCCTGTCCTGTGTAGATCCTCCTGGACCACCTGGCAAACCAACTGTCAGTGACGTCGACCGCACCCGACTCACCGTAAACTGGACAAAACCAGATACAGATGGCGGTGCACCTATTTTAGGATACTACGTCGAGAAGAAGGACAAATTTGCGTCTCGTTGGTCGCGAGTCAGTAGCCACCTTGAGACAGAGACTACCATGCTGGTGACCGGTCTGAGAGAGAAGAGCGAGTATCAGTTCCGTGTGATAGCTGAGAATAAGGCGGGTGTTGGACCTCCTAGTCAACCAACGGATCCAGTCTTAGCCAAGGCACCGTTTGGTAAGTAGAGGTTTATACTTTGTAGAAGTAGGGCATATAAGTGATGGCTGTGAACAAAGCTGATGTTGGGTCGTCTGAGCCAACTAACATATTCAGTCAACTTTTGGTAAGTGATGGCTCTTACTTCGTAAAAGTAAGGCATAGAGGGTTATCATTTACTATGTGATAGATGCGAACAAGGCTGTTGTTGGGTCGTCTTGAGCCAACTGAGAGATTCGGTCTTAGCAAAGGCATTTATTGGTAAGTGGTGGCTCATACTTTGTAGAAGTAGGGCATATAGGGTTAACATATGTGCCTCCTAGTCAACCAATGGACCCAGTCCTAACAAAGGCACATTTTGGTAAGTAGAGGCTCATACTTTGTAGAAGTAAGGCATATATGTGATGCCTGTGAACAAAGCTGATGTTAGATCATCAGTTTTTGCTAAGGCTTTTTTGGTACCTTGTCAACTTTTGTTAAGTGGTGGCTGATACTTTGTAGAAGTAAGGCATAGAGGGTTAACATCGTGAGCTGAGAACAAGGCTGAGGTTGGATCTCTTAGTCAACCAACAGATTCAGTCCTAGCAAAGGCACCTATTGGCAAGTAGCTTCAGTCCTAGCAAAGGCACCTTTTAATAGGGTGTACAGTGAATAACCTTTGACCCTTGTATCAGGGCTGTGTGATTGCTGAGAACAAGGCTGTTGTTGGACCTTCTATAGTTTAATCAGTTCAAAATTGGCGAGAAATATTTGGTTTTTATCTCTCTGCGCGCAAAAGTAATCCAAGCGTACGCGCGTGATTATGGCCACACTCACACGATTTTAGTCATACGCACACACTTTTGGTCGCACGCAGGCGTCACCCATATGATCCACAGTGTGATTGTTGCCTTCAGCGTGCCTGCGTCCTTCTGTATTCATTCACTGATGTAAGAAGGCTTCGCCAATTTAACTCTGACTCTTAAAACATTAAAATACTTTGACTGCCGACCTAATACGCTAAGATGTTAAACGTGTGGTCTGTAAGCCTTGGTTTTTTAACCTGATCACAAACCCTGAACAGCCATACCTGTGATTAAATATTTTTCCAAGTCATTGATTTGACCTGGTTTACGAATAAACACTCCATCTAAAATGACAAACTTGAAGCTGGCTAAAGAAGCTTATTCCAAAAGCTCATATGCACTGAGTCCTTCCATAAACTAATTTGTTCTTATATCCTATTCATACAATATATACATAAACATCATTAACCCCCTGAGAACTACCGGCCGATTGGTCAGAAACATGGATACATCATTTATTGCACCAATCAGAGACATTGTGAAAATAATTGTATCCCTGATAAAGATCGGGGTGAAATAGTTTAAAAGCTGTATCGTAATTGGTTATTCAAATGATTATATCTTGTAATTAACCAATCAGAAGCGCTGTTAGATAGACAGGTAGAGCCCAGGGGGTTAAGTTGTAAAACTGATTATGAAAGGTAGGTGTTCCGATTGCTGGCCTGATTTTCAACCTGATGTTTTCTATTCTACATAAAGGGTCGTCCTTAAAATAGTTGTATTCCAATGTTTGAGTTGCATAACTCCAATGGTTCTTAACACAAGTAAGGTGACATGAAATTTGTCTATTAAATAGTACAGAAACTGGCCGGTTGGTTATCCACCTTTAGCAGTAATTCACTATATCTTGACCTATAACGTCTAAATGGAACATATCTTGCATTTTACAGACATAATGAAAAAAATATGGAGTTTCTTCTCATATCAAAATATCTTGATGGGCAAACAAAATATCCACCTTTAAATGAGAAATTTATTCGTGTATGATTTTGCAGATATTCCAAGCCAACCTGGAAAGCCTAAGATCACCAAGTCAACTGCCAACTCTGCCACATTCACCTGGCACACACCCGACACAGATGGTGGCGCTCCGATCAAGGGCTACACCGTCGAGAAGAAAGAGCGCTTTGGTTCTCGCTGGCTTTGCGTCAATAAAGAGGACTTGGTTACGGAGACAGAATGCACGGCCTTTGACCTGGCTGTGGGTTCAGAGTATCAATTCAGAGTGATTGCTGAGAATAAGGCGGGACAGAGCAAACCATCTGAGCCATCGGATGGTGTGACTATCAAGCCACCCTATGGTAAGTCATGCTGGTGAAACATGGATAGTACATGTGTTTATCTCATGCGCATCACATGGACCCGACATGCCGATCACATGGTTAGCACATGTACATAATGTTAGCAGTTCACAAATTTAGCAATATTTACAAAAATCTAAAAGAAATTCCTTCAAAAGTATGGCATGTTGACATACATATATGAAATTTGGACTTGATCCTGCTACATCATGTTTATTTAAAACCATGCAGCAGGATCAAGTTCAAATTTCATATTGTATTAAGCTCCCTAACTGGTTGAGCACTTGGATGATTTCATCTCTATTTTGGAGTATACTTTAAATACAGTTGATTAAATGCACCACCCTTCAAAATCAATGTTCATTGGAATTATGTTTTCAGCAACAGCCAAAGAGTCGAGTAAATCTAACCTTGATTGGTTAGATTTTAGTAGTACTTTTAAAAACGTTCACCTTAAAACAGATTTAAGCAATTCTGAAATAGTATCCTTGGCCAAGTTTAGTAATAATAAACAAGTAGAATTATAAAGCAGGTTTTAGAAGTATTCAAATAGTATCCTTAACCAAGTTTATTACTAGTAATACTAGATTAGTACCATTCAAGTTTTAGTAATACTTAATTAGTACCATACTTATAATACTGTTGGGTTTTGGGGAACACTAAGTACTGGTATATCAAAGGAGAATCACACACAGCCATATCTTATCTATTCAGCCCGCGATGATCGCGGGCTGTGACATTGAGTCTGGATGGAAAGGCTGCTGGTACACAACAACAGTATAAGCATTGTACAATGAGAATAATGTATCTAAATATAGGATCTCAACAATACCCATAACCAGGTTAAGTGACACTAAACCAGTTTCATATCATTTCCCTACAGTTGAGCCTGGTGCACCAGACGTACCATTAGTAGCAGACATCACTGCCAACTCCATGACTCTATCCTGGTCTGCGCCAGCAGACGACGGTGGAAGTCCTGTCATTTCTTACACTATAGAGAAGAGAGAGAAATACGGCAAATGGTTGAAAGCAAATCGTCAACCTATCACAAATACGACATTTACCTTACCGGATCTAACAGAAGGAATGGAATACGAGTTCAGAGTGTGCGCGGAAAATAAGGCTGGGCCAGGGAAGTTTAGTGAGGCCACAGTGCCGAAAATAGCCAAGAACCCCTATGGTATGTGTAACTAGATATTGAGGAATAGTTTTTGAGTGAAACAATAATAATAATAATCAGTATTTATATAGCGCCTTTTTCCAAATGGCTCAAAGCGCTGTAATTTTGCTGCTGGTGAATAATCATCATCAATAGGATGCTGCCAATTTAGAGATGAGGAGGTCGCTTGTTAGGCGCGCCACCACTCAAATCTAGCGCAAACCTATCTGCACTTAGATTGTAACATCCACCATTTGTCAATGCAGCTCCCCAAATACCATTGGGTCAAGGAAGGTTTTGATAACCGAAACAACTAATCACTGATTTTGAAAGCAGGAGGAAACCGGAGAACCCAGAGAAAACCTGCAAGAGCGTGCATGGATCGTGATAAACCAAATACACATAAAGCCTGCGGTCGTGCACAGAATTGACCCGGGTTTCATTGGTGCAAGGCGAGGGAACAACCGCTGCGCCAACACGCTCCCCCACGAATTATATACTGTAAATAAAAGGACATTTTCACGCTAGACTTATTTTCATGCATTTTGCTTTTTGCGCGAAAATCAGCAAGCACGAAAATAAAAACGTGCAAATATATTAATTTTGTATGTAAGGAATTAGCTCAAAAATAAAAAACAAGCAAAATTGTTCAAAATGTGCAAAGTGCGAAATAGTACACAAACGAAAATTTCCACTTTACAATCTAAATACTATTTGTGGCGATTCTGTCTGTCCAATGACTCCGAGTGTAGATTCCTGCCCATCTCTCCGTGCAATCGCTATGCGCAGGGATCTTTGCCCAACGTAGCAACCAGTGCCACGCAACAGTCACGAAAGTGTCACGCACGGCCCACTATCGAAAATTTGATTTTCTTTAACCCGGCTAGCTACTATTTGGACTAAAATTGTGGCTTAATGAGTGAGTGATTACATATGGTCTTTGCCCAAAATATTTTCATCATGGACATAGCTACATTTCTATATAGATAGGCTGTTTGTTATCCTCAAAGATCGTATAGTAATAAGCATTTATACAAGACTATACAATCGCCAAATAAAACATTTTACGAACTTTTCTATATGTAAACAACAAAATCTTACACTGTTGCTACGCGCCCGCGTATAAACAAAACATGGCGCATGCGATTGCCAGGTGCACGCGTAATGGCACAGACCGTAAGGTGCGTACGCGTTCGTGGCGCAAACTTGGTCTTATGGGGCGGGTAAAAGGACCGTGTCTCCGCAGTAACCCTTCAGAAGACCTACAAAACGGCGCACGAGGAGACGAGAACAAAATGTCAATCATACAGCCAGGATAGAAAGAGGACTCCAATTAACTTTAACTCCCGGGCGTGTATTTGTATGAGTTAAACCTAAGGTGCGTAAGCGTTCGTGGCGCAAACTGGGTCTTATGGGGCGGGTAAAAAGACCATGTCTCCGCAGTGCAAACCCTTTAGTAGACCTACAAAACGGCGCATGAGGAGATGACGAGAACAAAATGTCAATCATACAGCCAGGATAGAAAGAGGACTCCAATTAACTTTTACTCCCGGGCGTGTATTTTTGTATGAGTTAAACCGGGAGTTAACTATGCATATGATCAGGATGAAAAGGGTGAAATGGGGGGTGGGGGGTCAGTCTCTATGCGCCGGGAATCAAACCCAGACAGACCGTGAGTGTCCAAGTGTGTAGTGTTGTACACTGAGCCAAAAAAGAAACTTATAAAATTTTAACAGATCACCATAGGGTCAGTGCGCATTTCTCTTGTGTCATTGAAGCAAACAATTGGTTATTGACTGCCATTTGAAGCAATACATTGCAGTAATATTGTATCCAAATTTGGTACATTTTCATGCACATAATTTTATTTGGTGATCTTTTAAAAAAAATTATAAGTTTCTTTTTTTATAAGTTTCTTTTTTGGCTCAGTGTAGTTCCGGATAGGCTCTTAGGCCAATCATGGGATGTCTGTTATATAAATGGGAATGTTACATGGATATCGGTGTTTAAATACATGCGTTTAGGCATGCCTATGGAGGAATGATTAATGTCAATAGGCAGAAAAATAACTTGCGGATATTGCACGCACAGTTTTCAAGACTGGACACAGATGATCTTTAGGATAGATCCCTCCTCCCGCCGACTCTAAAACTAAAACCCCTCTGAAATAACACCCCACTTTAAAACCCTAGGCCTACACATATACTGAATTACATGGATAGTATATGTGCATGGGGTGGCCTACCTGGATTTAAGGGGACATGGTGTTCCTGTATCATGGGGTATCTGGAATATTAAGGGCACCTGTAATAACTGGATTTTAAGAGTAAGAGTACACATCCCATTAACCCCCAACCCGAGAACCGCGAAATCTAGTATTATATATTTGTCAAATTTTGAATTCTAGATTCCCTCTGCGGGCACTTTAAATTGTCAATATCAACCTGGAGTAGCACATGGAAAGGTTTAGAGGCATTTGGAAGAGTCCTAGCATCTCTTGTATCATCAGTGTATGTGGGTCATTGGCCAAGTTCTGGAGTCGTTAGTACAATTTAATGCTGCAAGGTTAAAATCTCTACTGCACTGGGCAATGTTCCTGTGCATAGTGAGGATGTTGGATAGACAAACTCATCAAAATAGTATTATGATGAAATACTTTGAATTTCAAAATTTTGTGATATTTTAGTATAAAGTTTCCAATACTCTCAAATTGTTAACTTGACAATGTCTAATCGGATTTGTTTTCAATTCATCTCTTCATCTCAGATGTTCCTGATGCACCAGGGAAACCTCAATTTGACCACATCAACACCACATCCGTGACCATCTCCTGGAAGCGTCCAGCATCGGACGGAGGAAGCCCTATCACAAACTACGTCATCGAGAAACAGGAGCGTTTCGCCACCAGATGGTTGCGCGTGAACGTGGAACCAGTGGAGGGTCTGACGTACCATATCACGGATCTTACGCAAGGGGACGAGTACACGTTCAGAGTATCCGCACAGAATAAGGCTGGTGTTGGCAAACCTAGCGAGCCTACAGCGCCTGTTGTTCCTAAACCACCTTATGGTAAGTGGATGCTGAAGTCGTTTAAGTACCTGATGGAATGTGACTCTATATTTGTCAATGAAAACACATTGTATTTACTAGGGGTCATGCGCCATCTTGAGGTGAATGCACTGTATAAGTAAAAATGTGTTATGTTAACACTTTCCACGCGGCTATTAGTTTTACCATTACAAAACAAGATTTTTCAGAAACCTTTCAAAACTTTCAAGTTTTATCTCCAGTATTACTAGGCATATTTGTACTTATTTTAATGCATTTCTCAGGGTAATTCCAAATATCGTGATGAAATTCAATAACTTTGACATTTTTGAAACGATCTTTGACATTTTGGAACTGATGCAGAGATGCCCATTTCTTTTTCATGCTGGGATCTATTTGCATCGTATCTGTGAAAACATCTGACATGACAATAATGTATCAGAAACAGCATACTCTTTGTGTATATCACATTTTAGTTTTGTTGCTTTATGGGCACATTTCTGAAATTAACTACAACATTTCCAGAATAAACCTACAAATGTATTAGTATGCGTAATCAGCCCTGATGTAAACTACCAAAAATGTTACATTTTGCACAATTTACATAGTCTACAGTTTCAGAAAAATTACAAACAATGTCATAATTAGCATATATATGCTTCATACACCTTTACAAAATCAGAATAGAATGTCATAATTTGCATAAATGTGCATGATTTACCATTACAGATGTACCAGGACCACCTGGAACCCCAGACCTATCAGACATCACCGGCACCACAATGATGCTCTCCTGGACTCGGCCCAAATCTGACGGTGGGGCTCCCATCACAGGCTATGTTGTGGAGAGAAAAGAGAAGCTGAGTACCCGATGGGTGCGTGTCAACCGTGAGTCTGTGCCAGAGACTAGCCTGAAGGTCAAGGAGCTGACAGAGGGCAATGTGTACCTGTTCCGTGTGAGCGCTGAGAACAAGGCTGGTGTAGGAGAGCCTAGTCAACCGACGGTACCAACATTGTCTAAACCTCCATATGGTATGTTATCAGTATGCTTGATGTGGTATTTAGGCAGAAGGAAACAAATCCAAAACAACTCATTCTACAGATAGTTGTGTGGTGTGTTTTTTAATTTCCTACAATGTTTATTGTTTGAACATTTTGTAGGTGTAATGTAAAGTGTTCCCCCTTCTCCCCCTGATCAATGTTGAATCCCACAATGTGTCCACCATCAGCATATGGCCTCTCAATATTGATCAGTGGGGAAGGAGAGGGGTACGAGGAAGGGAATACTTCAGGCTACCTTAAACAAGTTTCTATATTCATGTGACTCAAATAGCGTGCTTGTTCCTGTACAAACAGCATGGCAATTAGGGTCAGTATTCAAACACATTTTTTCGATGATTGAAGCCTTGGATTTGCTGACACTTCACCTGCGTGGATAGGAATTTAATGATCTAAAACCTATTTTTGGTAAACCAATGGATCTAGAATGTTTCAACTAAACAGGTTTGTCAAAAACTTGAGCATTTACATCACAGAAAAAATGGTTAAGTTAAAAAAATGGTTATTAACTGGCCTGACGGACTCATTTTTTTAGAAATTGGTGGAAAAAAATGTCACATGCAAATGAATCCCGACCCAAATAATTTTTGGCTTGTCGAAATACAGCAAGATTTTTACAGATTTGTTTGAATTTTACAGTTATTTTCAAGGGGTAAAAAGTATATTTTTTTTCATTTTTAAAAAACACCTGACCAACCAAACCATTCTGAAAGGTCCGTTTGCCCATAGAACAGTGGTTTTTTTGTGGCCTAATATTCCACTATTGCATGTCTTCTTGTCACCTACGAATATCATAACATTGATCTATATCCCTCTCAACAGATAAACCTGACGCTCCTAGCAAGCCAGTTGTATCAGACATCACAGAATCTTCCATGACTCTCACATGGACTCCGCCACAGACAGACGGCGGCAGCCCTATTACAAGCTATGTCATTGAGAAGAAGGACAGATTTAGTGTACGCTGGACTCCTGTTGAGGATACTGGCAAGCCTGAGTTGACCTATACAGTGACTGGTTTGACCGAGGGATCTGAGTATGATTTCAGAGTCCTTGCAAAGAATAAAGCTGGCGCTGGTTCACCTAGTGATTCCACTGGATTTAAGCTGGCTAAACCCCCATATGGTAAGATTTGATATTATCTGGTAATTGGGAATTTCTCAGAGAAACATGAGAATTTTTTTTTTTTTAATTTCACATCACTTTATTAGCATCATAAAAGTTACACATACAGAATTGATACACAATAAAGGAAAAAATGTAATTCCCAGATCAGTTCTCCATTTAATTTAGGTGGACGAACGCAGGGATAATGGGGACAAACTAAACACAACATGACAACAAAACAGATGTTAAAACATTAAAAATAGATATTCATATAAAAGGGACCTGCCCTGCAGTAAACCATTAGTATATTTATGTTTAAATATGGTGTTTACAATTTTACATGAATGTGCATCATCAATAGAGTCATATTCCAAAATGTGAGTTACATTGGTCCAGTGGTTTATAGTGGAGGCAAACATTTACTTCAAATGTTCCCATGGAACAGTATACACACTTCTGGGGTGGCCAACCCCTTTGGTAGTAATTCACTACATTTTCACTCACAGCATCTAAAGGAAATGTCTCTCTGGCCTAACATATTCAGTGGTATTTAGACAAATATGTGCTTTCTTCTGATACAAAAATCTCAATTTTGACGGGGAAAAGTGAAATTGATCAGGTCACAGACATTTAATATTCATGTTATCATTTGTGATGCGATCTGTGAAAACATGCAACATTGTGGAATTTTTCATATTGGAGATATTTATATCATAAGAAAGCTGAAACTCTGCTGATTACAGAACTGTTTTAATCATTGTTCTACAATCACTACAACAACAGTTATGAGTGAATGATGATTGTGATGTCATAAAAAGCTACAAAACAAGAAATCATGAAAACAGGCCCCCAAAAATACATAGTTCAATAGAATAACATTATAAAGTTAATTAGAAAAGCGACATGAATCAGTTTTTGAAGGTGAAATTTCATGAAAGATGATGGCACAAAGTATTGAAAAATAATTTTAATTTGACCCATTATCACTAGTTTTACCATCAACACAAATTGTTCTCTCTCCAGACGCACCTGGTGCAGCAGGCACACCGAAAATCACCGACAAAAAACCAACAGAAGTAAAACTCACCTGGTCTGCGCCGGAGTCCGATGGCGGTGCAGAAATCACCGGCTACATCATCGAGAAGAAGGACAAGTTCTCTGCAAGATGGAGTCGAGCCACACCAACAACTGTTACAGATACAACCTTTACGGTGACCGGATTACCGGAAGGTCAAGACTGTGAGTTCAGAATCGTAGCGGAGAATCGCGCCGGACTCGGAACGCCTAGCACTGCTGTGACTTTTGCAGCAAAACCTCCAGATGCTCCAAGCACACCGGAAGTCTCAGATATACTAGACACTTCAGTTGTTCTCAGCTGGACTCCACCGAAGGATGACGGCGGTGGTAAGATTATTGGCTATATTGTGGAGAGGAAAGAAGCTGGCAAGAGCAGCTGGGTGCGTGCTAACAGAGTACCTGTGAAGGAGACTAAGTTTAAAGTGACAGATTTGGTGCCGAAGACGGAATACGAGTTCAGGGTTGTGGCGGAGAACAGAGCCGGCTTGGGAGAGCCTAGCAAAGCTACACAACCAATCTTGGTGAAGCTACCCTATGGTAAGATTTTCTTTTGTTATGAAGGATCAATATATTGAGAGATTGGTCATGCTCATACAACTCTTGATGCCCAGCTTATCTTTAACCCTAATCAAATTTCACTAAAAATGCTTATTTTTTAAAAAATTTGACCAAAAAATCACTTGTTTTGGACAGCGTACAAAATCAGTTTGGTAAAAAATGCCAAAATTACACCAAAATCATCTAAAGACACTTCTCTGTGGTCTTTGGCCATCATGAGACAGTGATATTCTACTAATTACAGCACATAACATGCGCGCCTACTCGAGGTGCTGGCGTATACACACGAGCATTGAAAGGCGGAAGATACACACGCGTAACGTGTGCGTAAGCTGCGCCTGTTAAGCTACATCACTGTCCAGAGGAAGCCAAATAGAGGATAGGACCTTTTTTTTTCTTCATAAAAATGTGTGTTTAGTTTTTTTGCATTTTTGAGGTATATTTAGGCACGTAGTGTACATTAGTAATTATAAATACTGGATCAAGTGTGGGCTCATACATCTGTTCCGAATTATGATATGCCATAGGCTTTGGGTTAAGATCAATGTGATCAGCGGTTCGCTAAACAAATTAGCATGAGCCAGTTAGTAACTCATGGTTACTGTCTCAAATGACTGCCAAATAGTTTTGCATGATGTAAAATTCCTCAACACAGTAAGAGTGCAGCAGCACTATCCCATCTTAAAAATGACATTTGATGTTAAAAAAACACTACTAATTTGCAACATCCACATATGTCATCTCCTTTCCAGATATTCCTGCAACGCCAGATGCTCCCCAAGTGTCCAACGTGACCAAGACCTCCATGCTGGTAACCTGGACCCCTCCATCATCCGACGGTGGAAGCAAGATTACCAATTACACCCTGGAGATGAGAGAGCACCTGACATCACGCTGGATCGTAGCGGTCAAGACGCCGAGTCTCGAGGAGAAAGTGACAAGCGTTATGCAGAGTAAGGAGTATGAGTTCCGTGTGACAGCACATAATAAGGCCGGTCCGAGTGAACCTTCCAAACCATCAGTTGGAGTCATTGCCAAGGATCCTTATGGTAGGTGGAATTTTATCTTGATTTTTGTTATGCTTATTATTGATATATACCCAGGTAAGTGTGTAACATGTAGAGCAAATGTGTATCCCATGCGACTCACATGTACCAAGCAAATTATGAAAGCGTGTCATTGCCAAGGATCCATGGAAGGCTAAACTTCAACTAAATTTCTTCCAGGCTTATAACTATTTATTGTCAAGCTTCACATTGAAAGCACAAGTGAAGAGCCACAAATGTGTACCACAAGGATGTAACAAGAAAATGTGCATGCACAGCACACGTTCATCCCTGTTTCACGCTAACTTTCAATTGTAATAACTGTCAAGGCTCCTTATGGCAGATCAAACTTTAAGTAGGTTCTGCCATTTCAATTATTGTAATAAACCAAAACATATGTGCCAACAAGAGGTTGGGTTTTGAGGTGATGGGTCACATTTGCAACCATCCTTAACCACAAAAGGACAAACAATCAATCAACCAAACAAACTGACATACAAGACTTTTCTACCTTCTATTTTCCCATTTCAGATCCCCCAGGAGCGCCAGCCAAACCAGTCATCTCCAACATTCAAGAAACCTCGGCAACCGTGACCTGGACACCTCCTACCTCAGACGGTGGCAGCCCGATCACCAGCTACACCATAGAACTCAAAGACACCTTCAGCACTAGATGGATAGTAGTTGAGAAAGAGATATTCACAGACTGTACCGTCGTCTTGAAGAAACTACGCGAGGGAACTGAGTATAACGTGAGAGTGACTGCGGAGAACAAAGCGGGTCTCGGCAAACCGAGTGAACCGTCAGCATCATTCATTGCCAAGAAGCCATATGGTGGGTGTTTGACATAAAATTAGTCTTTAGTATATTGTCAGGTGTAACAATAGGAAGATTGACATCCTGTGATTTCTACCAACCACTGAGAATTTGCTAGAATTAATTCCAACATTACTTGCAACTGATATGGGAATGAACTTATCTCTCAAATATTATATGCCTGTCAGTGTCAAACATTGGCATCTGTAATATATAAAGGAGATTGATAACAATATTGTGTAAGCAAATTTATTTTTTATTTTTTTGGATGCATACTTATTCCACCGGTTTTAATATTCTCTGTAGATGTTCCTGAGTCTCCAAGCAAGCCAAGGATCTCCAACATCCTAGCCACCTCTGCTACTGTAACCTGGTCTCCGCCAACATCCGATGGTGGCAGCCCCGTAATCGGCTATGTCATCGAGAAACAGGAGGATGGTAGAGGACGCTGGATCAAGTGCAATAAGGTTGATGTTCCCGAGACGTCCTTCAACGTGACCGATCTGAACGAGGGTCATAAGTACGAGTTCAGAGTGAGCGCCATCAACAAAGCCGGTACTGGCAAACCCAGTACTGTGTCGGAGACTATCACTGCTAAACCGCCGTATGGTAGGTTCTGGAATGCAACATTTATAAATTAGTCTGCATCACATTTTCATGGTTGGTTATGTGGGTTGGAGTTCCTGCCCCATTTACCTTCAATTATATAGGATTTACTACTATAGTTTAATCAGTTCTAAATTGGCAAAGCCTCCTTACAGCCGTGAATGAATACAGAAGGAAGCTGCCGCGCATGAAGGCAGCAAGCCAATTTGTATCATATGTGTAACGCGTGCATGTGGCCATAATCTCGCGCGTATGCTTGGACTAATTTTGGGCGGGGAGAGATAAACACTGAATATTTCTTGACAATTTGGAACTGATCAAACTATAGTTTCTTTGTGTGATATATTCTGCACATGTATATTCCTGGTGGGATCTCCTCTTTGCTAGTTTGTGTGTTGGGAAAGCCTTCATTTAAGAGAATTTTCAATATAGTTAATTGATTTTAGGGGGCTTGAAGAATCTAACCTTTTACTTTGTGACCTCAGAATTCCCTGTTGGAGGGTTTTTCCAGATCCCTTTGATGAATTGTTTTCAAAAATAGAAATAAAAATATATAATTTTGGGATAAATAATTGTGATGCCTGTCAATATGAAGCAGTCAATCCATCAATTTGATTGTTGCTTTATGCAACGTCAAACTTAAATGTGTACAACATTAACAAGTAAAATTCTTTCATTTATACTTCAGTCATCAATAATTTACTTTTTTACTTTTGACAGTTGCCCCTGGTGCCCCAAGCACCCCAGAAATCAGTGATGTTACAGCACACACGCTCAACCTTAGATGGAGACCACCTAAAGATGATGGTGGTAGCCCCGTGATGGAATACGTCATTGAGAAGAAGGAGCCCTATAGCATCAGGTGGATGGAGGTCGGCACAACAACAGATACAGAATTCAAAATTGCTGGTCAAAAGGAGGGAGCAGAGTTAGAGTTCCGCGTGATTGCCAAGAACAAAGCAGGCGCCGGAAAGCCTAGCAACGCCTCAGAGAAAGTGACCATGAAACCACCTTATGGTAAGTTTCAGTTTTCAATCTCTGTATTTATTCCCTGTTAATGCATAGAAATAAACATGAATACAAAAGTTGGTGGGCTGATCATATCACAGCAAAGTTCGCAAAATATTTGGCTACCCTTAAGTGACGTCACTGAAAAAGTTCAAGGTCAAGTAGGTTCATCTGTCATGGTTATTTGTTAACATTAACATAT
The DNA here is from genome assembly GCA_035610835.1 of Ophiura sarsii. Classification (NCBI taxonomy): domain Eukaryota; kingdom Metazoa; phylum Echinodermata; class Ophiuroidea; order Amphilepidida; family Ophiuridae; genus Ophiura; species Ophiura sarsii. Next base: position 10,161,621 of record CM069459.1, on the reverse strand, counting down.
TCGTGATCATTCATATAAAAAGGTCAAGTTGTAGGCATGTTTTGAGATAGAGCCTAAATAGGTGACATAATTTCAAAAATAATACGGGAAGTTAATACTTCTTGACAGCATATTTCGGGATTTGAAAGTCCTGTGACCTATGGCAAAACAGTATTAAAAAGCTAAAACTCTTAGATAGTGCTAAAATGCTAAATATCCTAAAGAAATGTTGGTCTTTGGCACTTTAACATGTCTTTTATAATAATCATCTTAATTTATAACCTTTGACCTTACAGTTGTACCAGGTTCCCCAGGTCAACCTACAGCAGCCGACATCAATGCCACACAAATGACCGTCTCCTGGTCTCCACCGAACTCTGATGGAGGCTCTCCTATCACTAACTACATCGTAGAGATGAAAGAGCAGTTCTCTTCAGCCTGGAATAAGGCTACACCCATGGATGTGAAAACACCAAGTCTTAAAGTGACTGGTTTGAAGGAAGGATCCACCTATGAGTTTAGAGTCAGCGCAGAAAACAAGGCTGGTGTAGGCAAGCCAAGCCCTACCTCACAGACGTACACAGCCAGACCGCCTTACAGTAAGTTAGGCGCACACACAAATTAATGTATAGGTCGCCACCGGTCATCCGGGTATTTTTGTCATTTGCCGTTGACAACAAAACAAAATGTTTTAACACATCAGTTTTTACGCTCTACTCATCCATACACAAGATCGTTCCTAGTTATCGCGTGAGGCCCCCATAAAAGGTCGATGCCACACGCAAACGCTTGGGCCGTCTGGCCAAGCTCGCGTAAAAAGTGCAGTAAATGGATCAATCACCCACTTGCATCCCTGGGTATTGTATGCTTGTAACTGCATGGGAACTGTTGCAGTACCTGCATGGTACAACCAAAGTAGCAGCATAATAGGAGAGTAATTGGTACTGTGCAGCTACTGTGGTGGTATTTCAACTTAATAGCATAACAGCAGGGTTACCATGATGCCTGGCATAAGAAAATGGCTGTTTAAAAAGGTTTTTTTGTGTCTGACCATACCAACATGAACATCAGACAAATCTATGGAGCTGTGATATAAATAAGTTAACAAATAGCAACTTATTTACCTTGATTTTATACCAACCAGGGAGTCTAAGGAAGACTTACCAGGGAGTGAGGGATATATTAAAATTTGTGTCACCTTGCATTGGACCAATTTGCCGTCGTTAAACGCTAATATCCTGCTGATTAACACAAACATTTCTGCTGATTGTAAAAAAGTTTTAACTCCCTGGGGTCTACCTGTCTATCTTACAGTGGTTCTGATTGGTTATTACAAGATGTACTCATATGAATAGCCAATTCAAATGCAGCTTGTAAAATGTTTCACTCCCATCTTTATCAGGAATACAATTATTCTAACAATGTCTCTCATTGGTGCAATAAATGATGTATTCATCTTTTTAACCAATCGGCTGGTAGTTCTCAGCGGGTTAAAGAACTAAGTAGACTGGAAACATGATAATTAGTAATACTTAGTATTCCTAGATACATTGACAATAATTTTTTTCCTCTTCAGCTACTCCTGACTCGCCGTCAACCCCAGAAGTCTCAGACATCAAAGCTACAGCAATGACCGTTACCTGGAAAGCACCAGCATCTGACGGAGGAAGCCCCGTAACCGGGTACACTGTTGAGAAATGCGACACAGCTCACCCAGGAAGATGGGTACAAGCTAACAAATCACCTATTGGAGAGACGACACTTACCGTACAGGATCTAATACAGGGTCATGAGTATACTTTCAGGGTCACGGCCCACAATGCAGCGGGAGATGGCAAGCCTAGTGATGCTTCAGTTGCCAAGGTGGCCAAACCACCATACGGTAAGAGTCGCGTGTGTAATTTTGACAGATACTGTTAAAGATATTGCAATTTGTCATACAGTTTGATATCAACTAATTAGGATTACTTATAAGATATAGAGTATAGGTCATTTATGATGAGAAATCTATATAGCAGACAACTTATGATCAAATGCTGCAATTGCAAATTATCTGGAATGATTTTAAAGGAAACCTCACCTGGTTCAAGTGATCTATAGTCACTAGCAACAATTTGAAGCAGCTGGGTGTGACACACCCATGCTTATAGAGCATCAAAGAGAGAAGCGCAATTTCAGATTGAAGATTCATCATGAATAACGCTCATTAAAACTTTAATATGACACCACCCCATATTTCAGAATTTGACATGTAAACCACCCAGTCTCAGATATTGGCCACAAGTTCTTTTTTGACTATTTTATAACTTCAACAATTATTTAGAGGGGTATTTTAATGTGTGTCTCAACATCTAAAGTTGGAAACCCTCAAATGTTTGGTATTTTTTACAAGCACCAACCTAAATGTCCATCCAAATTTATTTTAGTAACCCTCATTGAATAACCCCACCACATCTTTCCTTTTTCTGTTTTGTAACAAATTTAATTTAACCAATAAAAAATATGTTAAAAATATGGTTTCCATATGTCCATATGTAGATGTTCCTGGTGCTCCATCCAAACCAAAGATCAAAGATGTCCAAAGCACTGAGATGACCGTCTCCTGGTCACCACCGGACTCCGACGGCGGAAGTCGCATCACCAACTACATCATCGAGAGAAGAGAGAAGTTTGCGACTCGCTGGCTCCGTGTTACCAGGGAAACCATCACTGAGACAACATATAAGGTCAAGGAACTGTTGGAAGGAACCGAGTATGAGTTCAGAGTGTCGGCTGAGAATAAAGCCGGTGCAGGACCTGCTAGCCCACCTTCAGAGTCCAGGATTGCTAAACCACCGTATGGTATGTTAGCATGAGATACCCCTGTGATACCCCTGTGATACCCATGTGATACCCATGTTATGTCCATGAGTGTTTAGTATTAGTTAAAACATATAATAAGGCTAGTGCAGGACCTGCTAGTCCACCTTCATAGTCTAGGATTGCTAAACCACTGTATGGTATATTAGCATGTGATGCCCATGTGATAACCATGCATATTGAATTCATGGGGTCACTTTTCGTACAGCGAAAAACATCCAAATCGATGCTGTGTATTGGTATAGGACGCATCTCAACCAACTGTGTGTCTACTGAGCTAACTTGAGCTGTGTATAACGTATGAATGCCATACAGGTGTCCACATAAAGCTAAAGTAATTATTTTTCTTAAAATCAACATTTTATATTTTTAGAAAAATATATGCCCGCGTCATTTAATATTTTACTTTTCCATCCTATTATTTCACGATTCCCCACACAGTAAAGAATAACAACATTATTGTCAAATTCACCAAGTGCACGCGTTTTTACGGGGCATGTATTCAGCTCGCTGTATCTCTGGAAATAAATAAGGTACACATCTCATACACACGCCATCGTACACTTGGTGTGTTTGAAACGTGTCCATGTTAAATACATTTTGATTGGTTGAGAAAAGCCCACGTCATTTGTACTTTTCTGAATTGCCGAATTACGGAATCGGTACCAAAATCTTACGGTCGAGCGTAGCCCCATTGACTATACACACAAACACGGATTGCGAGCAGTGAGTTCATACTCATCGTTCTATTGATAAAAATTCACTGTTTTCATCTATTTTTTAACAGTATGACTTAAGGGGGCTGTCAAGTGTCAGAAATAGCTTCCGTAAAACTGCCGTAACTACGTAATTATTCATATATTCCATATACAAGTATACATTTTTTTGAAGGAAAGGGTTCAATAAATCTAACCATGAACATAAAATTGCTATAAAAAGAACCATTTTGGAGAAAATCATAAAAAACGAGAATTTTGACCAGTCTTCAATTCGGACAAGGTAACCAAAAAAATATTTTCTGAAAATCTGTCCTTTTACGATTTTTGTAATCTTAAGAAAATTACCCGGGTTCCATTTTTTTTGTTTTTTGATATCTGAGATATTCTTTTATTTATTGACCAAATAAGGCAACAAAATGGGATTTTTAAATACAACAAACGTGAATTTCCACAAAATGATCCGAAAAATGGGGAAATAGGCCTAAAACAAAAAACAAAAAAAATGGAACCTGGGGAAGATCATGGTTGTTGCGTTAAACTTACTTGCTGTCCATCAGATGCAGTTTGTATTGAGTTATCGTGTCTGTAAATCGTATTTTTACTCAAAAATGAACATAAAGAAATCAACCGATGAATGTGAAAAGTGACAATACCGCCGTTTGATCATGGTTTACGGGGAAATACACGTATTTCAAATCCTGTTCTTTAGATATTGTGGGAAACATATAAATCCCCAACTTCGTGCAAAGTTTCATTACAAACCGTTCTTTTCTTGGTATCAAAATAACCTCAAATGTGTGTTAAAAACACCGTTTTCATGATGTCGAGTTTGAAAAAGAAGCCATGATACCATTTTATGCGCATTCGAAGTGCGTTCACAATTTCCGGGAAGCGTAACGCATTCAAGCGCGTGCGTTAATCGACAATGAGCGCAGACGCGCGCGGAATCTTTTGAGTTGGCAACATAAATGGTGACGCGTGCACGTTGAACCGGTTGACAAAGATTTAGACGCTCGTGTATTAATTTCTGTGCGCAACACTCTGCGGCTAATCATCAGAGTGTATCATTATAGGCCAGTGTAGTCGAGTCTTTATCAATGTGATCATTTAAAAATGCACCGTGGCGGGATTAGTGAGTAGTCTGGGTGTAAAAATCAACACCTATCCTAGATAAAGGACTTAGTAAAGGAGAGAGAAAAATTGGAAACAGAGAGAAAGCAAGAAATGGGATGAAGATTTAATTTAAGACCTGTCGTTTGGTAGGCTCTAGGCCTACATGTTTTCTCTTCTTCTACCTCAGATATTTAAAGAGACGGAATCGGGTAAGCTTCTGATTAACATGATTAATATGAGTCACGTCACGAATTGTAATTTCATCATAAATAGTAAAAGGTCACAACATGCCACCTGAACTTGATCCTCGTTATGCCAGCGCCACCGAAAAAGAAACTGAAATATATGTCCGATAGGTCTAATGTTTAATGAAGCAGGAAAATAAATTTAACGGTTTGTAAAATGACTATATGAATTGTCTATGGGTAAACTGTCAAGCGAACGAGTAACAGTAGCGTATCAGCAGAGTGTCCCCCCTCGACGGATTTGACCGGGTAGAACAGCTCAAACTACCGGGCTAAAAGGTTTTATTTTCTGTAAATACAGTGGGTTGGGGGAGCAAGGGCCCCACTTTGAATCGGATGGGGTGGATTTTGAGAACACCCCCACCTTCCCCGTTTTCAAATGTCGGACTCGGCGGCGGCGGCAATCCTCAGCCTGTAAAGTTAAAGCCTACCGGGAAGATACCATTTCCCCCTCTGACAAGCGATCTCATCAGATACGCCACTGGCGGGTAATGGAGCACATTTCACAGTAGTTAAATGATGAGTATTTTCCATTAGAATGGACTTGGATCCTTTTAAAATTGATTTGAATTGCTATCTACCAAAGATAATTATTAAATAGTGATTGTTCAGTGTTATAACAATAGCTCTATTAAGCATTTCGGTTGGATCTCTTATAAAAGTAGATTGCTATCTACTGAAGATAACAATGATAACGTTGAAAACACGGTCATTATTTAACAATTAGCTCTAGTGCTATAGGCCTATATACAGTATTCGGTATTTCCATTACTGCATGGTTTTATTATTTATTGGCTATCCCTATGAATTGCCTTGTCACCTATACCTAGATTGAATTTTTTTTATTGAGAGGACACAAAAGTACAAGGATATCAAAGGTGCAACCACACATTTAATTAATCAGGCCTATTGTTTACATCTCATAACTTCGTGATAAACCAAACCGATGTTACCCTATTTTTTTATTGGGGTGGGTCCGAGGGGCAGAAATATAGAGCATCCTCTCCCACCATAATCCCATCCCTTCCACCTTTGCTTTCAGTCTAGAACATTCGGACGTTTCATTGATTCAAAATAGGAATGATGGGCATTTAGCGATCGAAATGGGAAGATCTCTGTTCTTTGTTCAGTCCGAATTTCATTTGGAATGTTCCAGAATTTGATATTATTCAATTTAACTATGACATTTTAGGAGGATTTTATAGAAACATGACTTGTTTGGCCGTATAGGCCTACTTCTGGTTATCTTGGAACTTATTTTGTCTTATATGGCATGTCACCAACCAAACCGTAGGCCTAACAGCGGGGCCTTAGACCCGAACGCAACTGAATAAATGAGCTTATAATGGATATAGTATATTAAAATACATGCCAGGAGAGGCTGTCCATCCCTGCTCTCCATGGCCCTATACACCCCCAACTCCACATGTCGTGTGTTTGATTGCCGCGTGTGCAAATACATGTACTATACAAAGTTAGACTATTATGAGATAACCATGTGAACCATTTGATAGCATCGGCTCATCGGCCCGAGGATGCTTCTCCGATCATGCCCATGTAGGCCTAGGTAAAACGGCACTTATAATTGATATTATGTTTGATATAACTGAATGACAAATTAGTACACCGAGTTGAACTAACTGAGAACTAGCTAACTTAACAACGATACGAAGTAATAGGCCTACCATATTCAGTAATGACAATAAATAGATAAACAGGTAGGCCTATTGGATGGACGGGCGGGTGGAACGGACTTGTACAACATCGAAAGGCCAAACAAAAACAAAACATTAACGTCTTCGGATAAAACCCGGTGTAAGTCTTTTTGATCTCCTTACAATGTTTCACTCCGATCATGGATTCAAAATCTTTCTCTGTCCTTTATTTTTTATCTTTTTTCCTTCTCTCTTTCCAAACTCCTTGACACTAACGCTTGTGATAAAGCCTTGTTTTACTAATAGGCCTACTTGCTTTCAGGCTCAGCCACACCCCGGCAAAAATGACGGTTTGATAAGTCGGGCCTCCGATGCGTAAACAATGCGTATGAACAAGCCCTCAAACGCGGCAAAAACATAGCGGGTAACGCAGCACGCACTGACGGCTTTCGAAATAACAGCGTCGCGTATTTTAAGCGAACTGGCGCGTGCCAATTTGCGTGAAAAACAAAACACAGGATACGCGGCGCATGGGAGTTTCGCTGATCCCCTGCGGGCAGACTTTTCCATTCTACTTTGTCAATGATCACAATAAGGGATTTAAATCCTTCTAAATAGGCTTTTGGAATTTCAAAATTGAAAATTTCTTTGCATGTACTGATAGATAACACTCTGAAGTTTTGAAAAATGAAGAAAAGTGAAATTCCTGGAAAATATGAAATGACACTTGACAGCCCCCTTAACATGAAGTTTATTAACAATATAAAGATACTATTTGTCAAATATCAGTTGTCAGAGAGTGATGGAAAGGGAGTTAAATGGAGATATTATCAGGGCATTTCATGAATTTGGAAAAAATAAAAATCTTACGTGTAGGAATCTACGTGAAGCTAATCGATATCCCCACAGACGGCCCGTAATAATTTGTTTACACAGTGGCAAATAGGAAATAGCTAGTAATTTGCGTGTAGGCTCTGTTAGGTGTTCTTTTTGAGCCAAACAAATCCATATGTGATAACCATGTGATAACCATGTGATAACCATGTGATATCCATGCAATACCTGTGTATTGCATGTGTGGGTTTATAGTTAGTTACTGGTGATCATTCATTTTCAGAGTTCAGGGGATGGTTGTTAAACCATTATACAGTATGTTAGCACGCAGTGCCCATGTGATACTTATATGACACCCATGTGATGCCCGTGAGTGTTTAAAAAAGATGCCAGTGCTAGACCTGCTAGTCCAGGATTACTAAACCACCACATGGTAGTATGTGAGCATGTGATGTCTACTTTAATACCCACATGTTACCCATGTAATACTTCCTGTTATTCCCCTGGAATTTTGTTCTTTTTCAAAAATAAAACTATCCAGGGCAATTTCAAAGGAAAACATATATAATTTCAAAATTTCGCTGAAAAAAAACAAAAACATAAATTATATTATGGGATTGTAAGGATAGGAATTTCCAATAATGATTTTGACATTTGTTTTTGTTCTATTCCCACCACAGATCCTCCAGGTCAACCTGGCATACCCACAGCATCCAATATCACTGCTACATCCTGCACCATCACCTGGTCTCCACCAAAGTCTGACGGTGGCTCACCAATCATAGGTTATACAATAGAGAAACGTGATCGCTTCAGTTCCAGATGGAGCAAAGTCAATGCCTTGCCTGTGGAGGAGCCTACATTCAGCGTAGGAGACTTACAAGAGGGATCGGAGTACGAGTTCAGAGTAACGGCAGAGAATAAAGCGGGACTTGGACTGCCCAGTGAAGCCTCGGCAAAAATGGTTGCCAAGCATCCTTATGGTAAGTGGTACCAAAGCATAAGTGATATGGGCTCAAATGTGTTGGAAATATGTGACCAGTCGCGTCGAAAAGGACATGTTGTCGGCAAACACAGTTTTGAGATAGAGGCCAATGTATTTTGTGAAATATAAAGAAAATAATAGAAAAAGATATGCTTCTTCAAATCATATCATGTGATTACAAAGTCTGATTACATTCAACATGGTATTATTTCAAAGCTTAAAATGTGCTCTTTCAAGTCATACCAATAACTCAGATTTGACTCTGGCCTCCAACATGTCCATTTTGATGTGACGGGTCACATATTATAAATAAAGTGTATTGTTACTTGCATAGTAGAATAAAATGGCTTATATGGTGACCAAACAAAATAAATCTCAATAACAACAGCAACAAATATTTAGATTGTGCTTGTTTAATCATACCAACTATTTTCTCCATATTTTCAGATGTGCCAGAGGCTACAGAACCACCAACAATCAGCAATGTCACAGCAACTAGCATGACGGTCAACTGGTCTCCACCAAAGTCTGACGGTGGCAGCCCAATCACTGGCTACTATGTTGAGAAGAAAGACAAGTTTGGCCCAAGATTCACTCGTGTGAATGTCGAGCCTGTAAGGGAGACTAGTTTCAATGTCACAGGGCTGACTCAAGGAGATGAATATGTTTTCCGTATTGTGGCGGCGAATAAGGCAGGTCCAGGCAAGCCCAGCGGTGCCTCTGAGGCAAAGGTTGCCAAACCTCCATATGGTAAGTTGGGCAATGTCTTGCCAGACGTCCCGTTACTCAAGTGCGCATGCTCAAATCAATTAAAATACGTTGTAGCTATCACAGTTTATTCTGTACGGGACATGAGGCAAGATATAGCCGTAAGTTGCATACACCAACACAAGTATGATGCTTTTAGTAACCACACCTAACAAAAAAAAGGTGTTTTGTATGGGATGTCATTGATTTGTATTAAACACTGTGAGCTACCGATACTGGTCAGACACATACGAAAGAATGGTGAACTGTGATTCATTTCACAAGTACATTCATGTGTTATTATTTTTTAGGTTAATGTGGAGCGAAAATTTCCACTTTAGAGTACCATACTTCTGATTTGACACCATAACCAAATTGCATACATGAATAATTTACGATTTTTTCATTCCATGCCCCAAGTGAAATTCATTGTAAACCAATATAGATTTGTAATTAATTTGCAATACCAGCCCAACTGACTGGTAATTAGGCAAACTCTGTTATTATTCTGTATTTACTAATTTTTTCTTTATTTTTTCACAAGACTTGAAAATATCTGAAAATTTGAAAATATTTTTAAAAATTCAGGAAAAAAACCCCTTGACCAACTGCCCTCTACTTCAAAATGTTTGTCCACCCATAAAACAGGATTTTTTTTGGTCGTCTTATAATATAATACAAACGGGAGCAAACGCTACAATATATCAAACTTATTTAGGATAAGTGTACTTAAGGTCCTAGACATGCATCAATTACACGGTAGAAAATAGAAGCTCATTGTAATTATATGATGCACTTTTTTCCGGCAAAGACTTGATGCATGATTGAGACCTTAAGTACACTATTTCTCTTATTTCTCTTCAGATGTCCCCGGTGCACCCGGCACTCCAAACATAACCAAGGTGACAGAGAATGCCATGACCGTGTCCTGGGAACCGCCAAAATCCGACGGAGGAAGTCGTATCACAGGCTACCACGTCGAGAAGAAAGAGAGCATGAGCACAAGATGGGTCCGAGCCACAAAAGATACAGTATCAGATACCACATACAGGGTGACTGGATTGATCGAAGGCTCTGATTATGAATACAGAGTGTGCGCTGTCAACAAGGCGGGAGTTGGACCGCCCAGTGCGGCTTCAGAGAGGAGAAAAGCTAAGCCACCATATGGTAAGTTTTGTGATGGATATGTTGTGCTTTTGCCCTCTGAACACTACCTGCCTATATTTTGGCATCTAAATACAATTTTGATTGGTTGCAGAGTGTTATACCATACATTTAGCCAATCAGAGATACAGTAAGAATTGTGGTATGTAAATGGTTGATAAATAGATATAAAGACACTTTTTGATTGGTTACTCACAGGGGTATATCACACTACATCCTGTAATGAGCCAATCAGAGACACTCTAAGAAAGCAGGTAGTGCTCACTGGGTTATTTGATCTACCCTCCAGATTGAAACTTAATTTTGAAAATCAAAAAACCTAAATTCAGGTGTGGCTTGTTTTCTGAGTGAAAGCTCTCCCCATTTTCAAGTATGATTTCTTAAAAACGCTGACAGTTTCAAAGATAAGAAAAATGATTTGAATAAGCCTACAGTTTTTAGAACAGTGTGTAATATCATTTTTCCTGTTGTATTCATTGCTCTTGTCAACATACACTGGTGTTGCATACATGATGTATGCATACTCTATAGCACATGCATCATATGCGTGACGCAAGTGTGTGACCAAAACCGTGTGCGTGTAGCCATAATCGCACACGTACACTTTGATTACTTTTTCGCGCGGAGAAATAAAAACGAATCTTTCTCACCAATTTGGAACTGATTAAACTCTAGAAGATATTAGGAATCCTTATAATTTCTTATTTTGGTTATTGTTCTTTAACAATTAGCAATATGGTAAAAGGAAGTATACTCTCAGTGAACTGGATACCATATATACCTTTTTGTAACTATCCCCCATTTTATTATTTTTAGATGTTCCCGGTGCACCAGGAGCACCCGTCATATCCGACGTCACTGGCTCATCCATGCACTTGAGATGGGCAGAACCGGACACAGATGGCGGTAGCCCAATCACCGCGTATGTCGTAGAAAAACGTGACCGTTTCAGCACCCGCTGGTCCCCTATAATCAAAGGAGACATTACTGAGCCTAGCATCACCGTTACTGGATTAGTGGAGGATCAGGAGTATGAGTTCCGTGTCGCAGCGCAAAACAAAGCTGGAGTTGGGAAATTCAGCGAAGCATCCAAACCGACGGTTGCTAAGCCGCCATATGGTGAGTTACGAGCTTTGACTAAATGTTTCTAGTTTTTAGAAAAGGGTGCTGAGTATTGGATTGATATAAGGTTTTTGAGACTTATTTGGATCAATACTATTTTGAATGAGGAAAGAGTCCAAAATGTCATTAAAACCCTAACCTTACCAGAGGCCACAAATAGCCACAGCAAAGCTGCTGTACTGTGTGCTTCATGATTCTATCTCGTGGCATGATTCGGCGAGCTGTCAAAAGGTTTTGAAAAAGTTCACTTTTCATAACTCTCCCGTTAGCGCAATCAGTTAGGCGTCCGGCTTCCATACTGATGGCCCCGGGTTTGATCCCCGTCGCGGACGAACATTGATCTTTCCCCAAAAAATCTGACCTCTTTTTCTCCACTGATAGGATGATTGTCAAAAACACGCTTGGGAGTTAGGGTTAATAATGTGTTTTTTTTATCTATTCTTCAGATGTTCCTGGAGCACCAGGCACCCCAGATGTGTCAGACATTGACGCCAACTCCATGACAGTATCTTGGACACCGCCTAAATCAGATGGAGGAAGTCCCATTACAGGATACACTGTAGAGAAGAAAGAAGCAGGTGAGCAATTATTTCTATGGGCCAGATTTACCCCTATTTTCTTCTTTTGTTTAAAAAAAATTTAGAACATTTTAGACATTCAAAAAAAATACCGGTATACGTTTCTAAAATTTTGACAATTTTTGGCAATTTTTGAAAGATATTCAATATATTTGAAAACATATGGAAATTTAACAAAATGTTCATGTAAATAAAAAAAAAGATTAAACAATAAAGAATAATTATCAGATGAAACTAATGAGAGTTTTTGTTGAAAACAATACTTAAAACCATACAAAATTTCTAACTTTTATGGTATTTTATTTAACAAGGCAAATCCACATGGAGCGTCGCCAACCGTACACCGATCACAGATACAAAGTTCAGCGTACCCAACCTGAGAGAAGGCACGGAGTATGAATTCCGCGTCACTGCTGAGAATAAAGCTGGATTGGGAAAACCAAGCAATGTGTCAGCATCATTTGTGGCCAAACCACCGTACAGTAAGTCAAAGTTCAAAAGTGTATTTTGCGATTTTAAGGCAGCGATATCAGTGAATATTGAACGTTTAAAATCAAAGCATTACTGTTTGCTTCCTGTAATGATTAAAATTAGAGTGTGATCTTATTGCAACCTTTTAGGGGGAGAGTACTCATTTAAGAGAATATAAAGGGCTCCAACTCTTTTACGCTCTCACGCATGCATACTAGTGTTTGTGTTATAATTTGCTGGTTCTCCGCGATCATTGCGCCACAGGAACACATTGGTCAGAGCTAATATGACATGCGTAGCGATGGCAAATGCTGCCGCTCAGTGGTCGAATGTTGTAAGAGTATGCCCAGCCTATAAAGAGTCAGACTTGGTGTTTGTAAAGCGATGTAGGCTTTTTCGTTTTGAAGGGAGGGAGGGTGTGAAATATTGAGAGAAAATTTGGATGTTGTGAACTGCAGCAAGTTATCATTCATGGGCATTGACTATTATGTTCAGGGGTTCATGCCCTGAAAATTTGTAACAGAGTTAACTAATCCCCTCAAGATGGGTTTGTAATGTCCTACTGTCCATGATCAGTGTTTACGCCCTCTATCGTCTAAGTAAAGTTTTCAGATGGATTCAGTGTTTCTAGGAAGTAGCTTTGTTTTTTTTGAGAAATGGCTGCTTCCGAAGGACAAGTGATATCGTCTTTACGAATAGTAAACAGTATTGAAAGTCAAGTTTCAGTGAAAGGAAGAACGATATGATTATCCGTATGTGATTAAACGATTAAGTAAGACTCAAGGAACAAACTTGGAACTGTTTATTGTCATTGCGTGTTGCATGGTTTCCTTTAGGGAGTTCTCAACCATCCTCCGTATTTAGAACACAATGTAAATGCTTTCTCCATGTAAGCACATTACAGGATTATATGACAAAACACTGACAACCCCATTATATCTTCCTTACAGCCGTACCTGATGCACCAGATGCGCCAAAGGTATCAAAGATCCTAGCCACATCAATGACCGTCTCTTGGACTCCACCCCAGTCTGACGGAGGTAGCAAGATCACTGGTTATACACTGGAGATGAAACAAGACTTCAGCTCACGCTGGTTGATGGTTACCTCTAATTTGTTTGAGACTACGTACAATGTGACATTGTTAACTACTGGATCAGAATACCAATTCAAGGTGGCTGCAGAGAACAGAGCAGGCACCGGCAAATTCAGCAAACCGTCTGAAACAGCTGTGGCTAAACCCCCGTATGGTGAGTTGCAAAATTATACAAAATTATACAAAATTATACAAAATTATACATACAAAAATCATACAAAATTATAGAAATTAAAATCAAACAATATTATACAAAATTAGGTAGATTTTTTCTTCTTCTAAGTGATAAGATAAGAGATAATTGTTGGTAATTTCAGCTTAATCATGTAATTCATGTAATTTTCAGCTAAATCATGTCATTCTCAGTGACATAGCAAATTTATGCCAATGGTATTAAACCTAACATATGCCTTTATTCTAAGGTGGGAATAAGGGAAATTCAGTAAACCATCTGAAAATCAGATGCTTAACAACAATTATTTACAGATAACAAACACAGGATACAAAATTGACGGTATTGCTCATCGGCTACATCGAGTTTTATTAACCTTTACTGAGCACCCAAATTGGCACTCTTTATCAATTCCAACTATGCACCACATGTAGATTCACTACAAATTTATACTGGTAATTTTAATTACATCATTCATTTGTAGAATTAAAATTAACATAGTTTTCATTTATCAAAAGTCTATGCCACAACATGTGGATTCACTACAATTTATACTGGTAAATTTAATTACCTCATTCATTTGTAGAATTACATTTGTAGAATTACAAATATGCCATCACATGTTATTCACTACAATTTATACTGGTAATTTTAATTACCTCATTCATTTGTAGAATTACATTTAACATAGTTTCAATTTATTCAGGATATTTCAGTACATGTAGTAGTACCTTAATAATACATTGGATATTACATTTATCATACATGTAGTTAGATCGAACTGATCGTCCATTTGACGATGCTTATTTGCATAATAAAATATTAATATGTCATGGAAATATAATTGTTTAAATTGATAACAGACATGTTCGCTTCATCAACAACCCATCAATTTTTTGGAAAAGTAAATTACCTAAACCTAATGTATAAACACCTAAGAGAGATATGCTCATAAGATGACACATGATGGTTGAACTAATGAATTGACTAAGGACCATTATTATATTAGATGAGCCATAGATACATTTTTTCAGCAAATGATTCCAGGGATCTGTAGATTACCAATCCCTACCCTTAGAGAGATGCTCAGAGTGATAACATTATGCTAAAACACATTGTATAATGGAACCTCAAATTTATGATATTCAACATATGATAGGATTCTGTGAAACTACCTGAAATCCCTACCCCTAGGAGATGCCCTGGAAGATAACATATGTAAATATTTTAATGTCCTATCTGTCTAATCTGCATAATTAATTGTATCAATTTAATTAATTAATGGCAATAATAGAGTGAGCACATAAATTGCCGACTCTAAATATACACCAATTTACTAAAGTATAAAATGGGTGGGTGGGAGTGGAATTTTTTAGGAAGGCGACCCGTCTCGATGAAGCCAATAAGAAATATGAACGGTATAATAGAAAGGTAAAAGCACGGAACCTCTCCCAGAACCAAAACAAAGGACAAAAAAAAACGCGGGCATGAAAACAAGGCTGCTGATTGGCCCACTGAGTGGTAACCAAGACACACAGACGCACACTGCAAAAGGGAAAGCCCAGACGGTGTCTGCCCCGGTAAATAAATTGGTTTATGAAAGTAGGCCTGTCATAAACCTTATTATTTACAGATAACAAACACAGGATACAAAATTGACGGTATTGCTCATCGGCTACATCGAGTTTTATTAACCTTTACTGAGCACCCAAATTGGCACTCTTTATCAATTCCAACTATGCACCACATGTAGATTCACTACAAATTTATACTGGTAATTTTAATTACATCATTCATTTGTAGAATTAAAATTAACATAGTTTTCATTTATCAAAAGTCTATGCCACAACATGTGGATTCACTACAATTTATACTGGTAAATTTAATTACCTCATTCATTTGTAGAATTACATTTGTAGAATTACAAATATGCCATCACATGTTATTCACTACAATTTATACTGGTAATTTTAATTACCTCATTCATTTGTAGAATTACATTTAACATAGTTTCAATTTATTCAGGATATTTCAGTACATGTAGTAGTACCTTAATAATACATTGGATATTACATTTATCATACATGTAGTTAGATCGAACTGATCGTCCATTTGACGATGCTTATTTGCATAATAAAATATTAATATGTCATGGAAATATAATTGTTTAAATTGATAACAGACATGTTCGCTTCATCAACAACCCATCAATTTTTTGGAAAAGTAAATTACCTAAACCTAATGTATAAACACCTAAGAGAGATATGCTCATAAGATGACACATGATGGTTGAACTAATGAATTGACTAAGGACCATTATTATATTAGATGAGCCATAGATACATTTTTTCAGCAAATGATTCCAGGGATCTGTAGATTACCAATCCCTACCCTTAGAGAGATGCTCAGAGTGATAACATTATGCTAAAACACATTGTATAATGGAACCTCAAATTTATGATATTCAACATATGATAGGATTCTGTGAAACTACCTGAAATCCCTACCCCTAGGAGATGCCCTGGAAGATAACATATGTAAATATTTTAATGTCCTATCTGTCTAATCTGCATAATTAATTGTATCAATTTAATTAATTAATGGCAATAATAGAGTGAGCACATAAATTGCCGACTCTAAATATACACCATTCAAGTTTTCATATGAACACTTGCCCAAACAAACGCCCCTCCCCCTTCCCCCCCCCCCCCCCCCCCCCCCTTGAGTGTTGGAGCAAGTTTTTTATTTTTATTTTTTATTGTTTATTACTATCAGTTATATTTATACATGTTTTTTTTAAATTTATTTATTTTTATTGTTTATTACTATCATAACTTTCACCATTCACATAGTTTCATTATATTATCGTTACATGAATAACACATAGTTTTTCACATTTTACATAGTTTCATCATGTTTACATTTCATATCAAATACATGTATAACACATTCACATATGCTTTTCATCATGTTTACATCATTGCATAACATTACATCGTATATCATGTACATGCATAGCACATTTTCATATGCTTTTCAGCAAGTTAATACGTTTACATATGCATTTTTGGCATGTTTACAATCATGTTCATTGCATATCATTACATAACATTTTCATGTTTTTCAGCCTGTTTACATTGCAAATCATATTGCAAATTGTCATATAGTGTTAATTTATTCATGATATGTCACTAAATGATATAATAGTACCTTAATAATACATTGGAGAGTAAATTTTTTAGGAAGGCGACCCGTCTCGATGAAGCCAATAAGAAATATGAACGGTATAATAGAAAGGTAAAAGCACGGAACCTCTCCCAGAACCAAAACAAAGGACGAAAAAAAACGCGGGCATGAAAACAAGGCTGCTGATTGGCCCACTGAGTGGTAACCAAGACACACAGACGCACACTGCAAAAGGGAAAGCCCAGACGGTGTCTGCCCCGGTAAATAAATTGGTTTATGAAAGTAGGCCTGTCATAAACCTTATTAAACTTGTGTAAAAAAGTTTAAAATCAAGAAAGAATTCAAAATGGAAAGTTCAGAAAACACAACATACATTAATTTGATATCACATCCATTTAATATTTTAATCTATCAGACGTACCACATGCACCAGACTACCCACAAATCAGTGACATCACAGCCTCCTCGGCAACAGTTACCTGGACCCCGCCTAGCAACGATGGTGGATCTGAAATAACAGGATATGTCATCGAGAAAAAGGACAAATTTGGTACCCGATTCACCGTTGTTGGCGAGACTGGTCCAGAACGTACCACTCTACCAGTGAAAGCATTGCAAGAAGGCAATGAGTACGAGTTCCGGGTGTCTGCTGTTAATAAGGCCGGTGTAGGAAAGCCTAGTCTACCATCTTGTAGCTTTGTGGCTAAGCATCCGTATGGTAAGTTACATAGGAAATCACTTCAGTCTCAGGTTTGGTTTCAATGTGAGACTCGCCCACCCCACCCACCCCCACATGGCAGATCATGCATGGTACAATTATCTATGACATACAGGGAGGGGTAGTAGAAAAGCTTACAGAAATAGGAAATAAATTCAGTTCATGGTTTTTAGGTTTAGATAACTGTAAAAAAGTGGAAATTTTTGCACTTCATATATTTACTGCAAGCGCAAAAAATAAAAATGTGCGAATATATTCATTGTGTATGTAGACATATGTAAGGAAGCACAAAATCGCAAAAATAAAACAAGCAAAATTGTTCAAAATGTGCAAAGCACAAACATTTACATGCGCAAACATTTTCACTATTTCAGTAGTTGGAGAGCTTAGAAAAATAACAACTAAAGTCAGAGTGCTTAAATTTTGTGCTCAAATATTTAACAAACAAAAAAATCCCTCGAAAATAGATTAAGTCCAAAATTTGTACAGTTGCAGCAACAGTACCTGAGTGCATTATTAGTCTTGCAGGTTGGTAACCATGGCAACTCAAGACTTGATTTCAATGTTAATCTTAATTTTTTTCACAACCCCATACAGATGTACCAGATGCTCCTGGTACTCCATCCATCACCTCGGTAACCAGTACCACGATGACGGTAACATGGACGCCACCAATCTCAGACGGAGGCAGCCCTATCATCGGCTACATCATACAGAAATGCGACACGTCTACAGGACGCTGGGTACGCGCTAACCGTGACAGAGTGACAGAGACTTCATATGTGGCGACTGATTTGACGGAGGGTAATAAATATGAGTACAGGATCAGTGCAGAGAATAAGGCGGGTATTGGAAAGGCGAGCGAGTCATCTGGAGCGAAAATAGCTAAACCCCCATATGGTAAGGAACAATAGCGGTGACAAAAATAAATAAATGGGGTAGGGGGTTTATTTTTGAAATGTGAAAAATGATAACATTACATTTTCATAGTTTTCCAAGATTTTATTCAATGTTTAAAATAAATAAATAACTATATATATAGGGTGTAGTCCCAATTGTTCTACATGAAATATGTAACTCCTTTGGTAGTGTCATATAAGGTGTGTTTCCTTTAATTTGTTTAATTAGTTTTAATTTATCAATCAATTTTAGTCAAAGAATATCAAGACTAGCCTCTAACCCAATCCTTTTCAATTCAACCGTAAACAGATGTTCCAGGGCCACCCACCAAACCATCTGTGGTAAAGACCGATGCCAAAGAGATCACCATCGCTTGGAACCGTCCTATCAATGACGGTGGAAGCGACATCACAGGTTACATCATCGAGAAGAAGGACAAATTCAGCTCTCGCTGGCACAAAGCAAACCGCTTCCACGTGGCAGATATGACGTACACTGTGAGTGAGCTAACGACGGGCACCGAATACCAGTTTAGAGTGAGCGCAGAGAATAAGGCTGGTGTTGGTATGCCTAGCGAAGCATCGGATCCTGTTGTGGCAAAGCTACCATATGGTATGTGTTACAATGTAATTAGTCTATGACCTGTCCTTTTCCTTTTAAAGGGACAACTTGTTTGGAAGTTTTAATTTGTATACAGGAATAGATTGTGTGATAGCCTTTTACAATCATAATATAGGTAGAGAGTTTAAGGGATTGGCTGTTGGGCAAGTTTAAAGGGGCACCAAGAGATAGCCAAGAAAATGAAATTTGGAAAAAAATAATTGTTTCAATAGATAAGGTAAGTAGGAACCCTGAAGAGTAATAATCCATAGGAAAAGGATTGAATGATGGCGCTAGATAGAAATTTGGTTTAAGCAATTTATGTGGCGAGTGATGCTGATTAATTCAATGTGATCTACAACAAAATGACTAAAATTGTGACATTTTACACGATAGACGGCGAATTAAGGTAAACGGTTTTAGATGGTAGTTAGTATATCCCAAGTATTACGTAGGTGCCAATAACCTGATTTCCAGGGAAAATGAGGGCGCACTCCCATACGTATCTCTCAGTGCCCCTTTAAGACTGTCACAGTTTCAGATTTAGGGATTGCAGTGCAGTGTCACACTGCGCATTGTATGTTCAACATGTGGAACAAGAAATTATTGAACTGATTATAGTAAACTTATTTCCCCACATTTCACTTTGGGTAAATTACGTTTAAAAAAATGGATATTTGCAAGTTCAGATCAACTGATGAGAGCACCCGCTCCATTACACAATGTCAGGCCTTCAGTAATTTTACAACATAATTTTTTTTCACACAGATGTCCCAGATTCACCCAACGCCCTCAAGATCACAGAGATCACGGGCACAACAGCCTCGTTGTCATGGCAGCGACCATACTCTGATGGAGGATCGCCAGTCACAGGATATGTCATAGAAAAGAAAGAACAGTACAGTACTCGCTGGGTCAGAGATAATAAACTCTCCGAGATTAACACAGAGTTTACAGTAACAGATCTCAAGACGGGATTGGAGTATGAGTTCCGTGTGAGCGCTGAGAATAAGGCTGGAATCAGCAAACCTTGCGAGCCAACGAGACCAACGCTGATCAAACCACCCTATGGTAATTATACACTGTATACCCTGTACCACCTCTATTCAAGTGAAATTCAAGATTTCATTTAAGGGGTGAACTAAGAAAATAAGAAAGTGATTATATCATAAAATCACATGCGTAATTCCAATGCAGATGTGTAGGTACTTTAGTGATCAAAGAAGATCACCGGACTTGACTCTCTGTGACTTATGGCTCTTTCCAAACAATTAAATCAAAGATTGCTGGGAGCTAGGCCTTTTTCAAGGATCCAAGACCTAGCCAAAGCTGTACATTCAGAGATGAGATAATCCCTACTTTGGAGTACCAACAATGCTTCGAGAAGTGGGGGATGAGAATGCAACGGTGTATAGACGTCAAAGGATGCTTCTTCAAGTGAATGTGACTGTAGTTTTTGAAATTTTATGGCCATCTCCACAAACATGGCATGATAAATACAGTGAGAGTTATTTATGACAAACATTTTATACTTGATTTATAACTTCTTTCCCCTTTAGATGTTCCCGAAGCTCCAGATGCTCCCAAAATCATCAGTGTCAGTGCCACATCCATGGACCTCAGCTGGACAGCGCCCTCATCCGATGGCGGCTCACCAATCACAGGCTATAACGTGGAACGCAAAGAAGCCTTCAGCACCAGATGGGCACCTTCCGAGCAAGTGACTGGCACCACATGTACCGTGACTGGACTGAGAGAGGGGACGGAGTATCAATTCCGTGTGACGGCTGTCAACAAGGCAGGACCGGGAAAACCTAGTGGACCGTCTGATGCTAAGATGGCTAAACCACCATATGGTATGTATGAGAGACATTTTACTTTCATGATGAAGCCAAACTCTATATCATGATATTTAGTATTATTATTATTTATAAGGGCCTCCCAAACGGTACAATAAAACTGTATATTGAATATTGTGCACCAAAGTTCCCGGATGCGACACCAATATAAAAAACAATTGCCCAGCGCAGAAGATGTACGCATGAGTAGGGGTGCGCAGATGATGAGCACACATACATTTTTAAGATCGGCGTTCTATTTCACTGAGATTCAGTTCGGGCTAATTGATTTATTTTCAACAAGACAGTCTATTATAAATAATAATAATAATATTGAATGTCTTATTTTTGTGTGATACACCAAAATATTGCACTCATATTAAAAAATTTGCACTCATCTTCGACTTGTGCATCATTTTTCTATTTCATGCAATATATTCTTGTATCACACTCAAAGCTATTCAATATTATAAATAGTTATTAGTTTCAAAATGCCTAAATGCAATGGCTGCCCTATTAGCGATGGCTTCCCTATGTGCAATGACTATCATTTGTAAGAATAAGTTTTTATAAGAGCACACCATATAGAACTAGAAGTATATAACAAATGGCAGCTTTTACACTTTGTGACTTTCAAATTACAAAAGTTTCAATTAAAAAAATGACCATATCTCGAACAGCTGAATTCTATTAAGTTTGAATCAATTGCGTCTTACTCTTAGTGCATTGATTACCATGTAAATAACATACGGTAGCTACAAGAGATAGGGGATTATGTGTCACTTAATCCTCAATGTGTCATCAAATTGCAACCACCATCGTATGCAATAACACTACCAACATAGGTTTTAATAAGTTATACAATTTTTACAACAAATGTTATTTTTTGCAACAGAATTTCCAGCTGAAATCTGTAGTGTAAGCAGTCGCACTTGCTGATTTTATCACAAACATTAAAGTATCTTCCATTTTATGTTCCAATCCTAGATGTCCCAGGTGCCCCAAGCAAGCCAACAGTATCCAACATAGAATCAACTAACATGACTGTCAAGTGGACTCCACCGAAGTCTGACGGTGGCGCAGAAATCACTGGATATGTAGTACAGCAAAAGGAGAAGCTTGCTCTGAGGTGGACACCAGTCAATGCTGTGCCTGTGATGGAGACTAGTTATAAAGTGACAGGTCTGGTGCAGAAGAACGAGTATGAGTTCCGTGTTGTGGCGGCAAACAAGGCTGGATTTGGACAGCCCAGTGACTCCTCGGATGCTGTGTTGGCTAAGCCACCATATGGTAAGTCTATAGGATACATAAATGTTGTTATCAATAGACGATGTCACCTGTAACGTTACAACAGACAAGCATGCAAAAGCTTGCCTGCCGGTGTGTGCGCGAATTGCCTGCCAAACAAAAGCAGGTGTGCCGGTATGCGCTCGCATTCGAAGGGGTCGCCATTATAAATGATACACTAAACCAAACCAGTCATCTGTAACAGGATCTGTAACAACAGCAGTCAATGCAACAGTCAATGCATGTTCCCAAGGTGAAATGGTCTATACCCACAATACTTTGTGAATACCCATAATGCTTTGTGGGAGAGATGACATCCAGGTAATGCTTTAGAAGCAGTGTTGGCTCCGCCAACAGGTCATAACTTGTTATCTTTACTGCTATAGTATATGATGAATCTATCGAGTTCTATCGAGATCAAACTTCTTATCATTACCCATAAATGTGAAAACCATTGAAATCGTTAATCATAATACTTGGTGTGATAGTTAAGAAATAAAGATTGTGGCTTGCTATCATTATTTTTATGATGATTCTACATGACACTGTTCATGCACCGCCAACATCCTCTTCCATATACCAACTGGCCTGATGAACAGTGTTGTGGAGTTTTGTAGATTTATTTAGAAAGATTTTATTACAGAGACATCGTGATTATTCAACATGATACTTCTTACAATATCATTTTCTATTTTCCACTTCCTTCAGATCCGCCAGGCCGCTGCAGAGCTCCCAAAATTTCCAACGTCACCAAGACAACGATGATCGTCAACTGGAGCCCACCCGAAAACGACGGAGGCAGCCCTGTGACCGGTTACCACGTAGAGAGACACGAACCGTTTGCAATCAAATGGACTAGACTCACATCGCAGCCTCTACCCCATATACAACATACCGTGACTGATCTGTCAGAGGGGACAAAGTATGAGTTCCGGGTACTGGCTGTGAACAAGGCCGGTACTGGGCCACCTAGTGATCCAAGTGAATCTGTTATAGCCAAGTCACCGTATGGTAAGTAGATGTATAACTTTATTTATTTTTATTTCGTGTTGATCATGCATTCCATGTACTGCACAAATATCATTTCAATTAATATTACATTGCAATTTGTTTCTGTCATTTGGAAGGAGAAGCTATTTCATGCTCAATTTCGTCTGTTTCTGTTAATTTGAAATGTTTTATTTCTTTCATGAAAATGTTATCTCTGAATTCTG
This sequence comes from Ophiura sarsii, assembly GCA_035610835.1. Classification (NCBI taxonomy): domain Eukaryota; kingdom Metazoa; phylum Echinodermata; class Ophiuroidea; order Amphilepidida; family Ophiuridae; genus Ophiura; species Ophiura sarsii. Next base: position 10,138,139 of record CM069459.1, on the reverse strand, counting down.
ACCTGTACCATACCTATCCATAATGGTAATAATCAGTTTTGCCAAAACATGTTTGTTCTGCCCTTCTTGCACTCAAACTGCAATATTCTGGTTAGATGTGTGATGCTCATTTCTATCAAGGTGAGCTCCTTAAAACTGCCCATTTGTTGCCAATTTGGTACTGGACAAAGTGCCGTTGCCTAGCTGCCTCTATGGCCATGATCTTTTATCACTAATCAGCTTGGATCTTGCATATTTTGTTTTCAATATTCATCAACACAGATGTTCCAGATAAACCAGGCACACCAGAAATCACAAAAGTGACTGCCACGTCGATGACCATCAAATGGACACCTCCCGAGTCAGATGGAGGCGCACCAATCACCAATTACATCGTAGAACAATCAGAACGCTTCAGCCGTTGGACTAGGGTTAGCGTAGACAAACTCACTGCGTGTGAGTTTACAGTTGAGAACATACCGGAAGGAACCACCTATCAGTTCCGTGTCTCCGCTGAGAATAAGGCTGGTGTAGGCAAACCCAGTGCCCCAACGGATCAAAGAGGTGTTGCAAGTAAGTTCCTTTTTTAACCCCTGAGAACTACCGGCCGATTGTTCAGAAAGATAGATACATAATTTATTACACCAATCAGAGACAGCGTTAGAATAATTGTAACCCTGATAAAGATTGGAGTGAAATATTTTACCAGCTGCATTTTAATTGGCTATACAATTGAGTATATCTTGCAATAAACCAATCAGAACCACTGTAAGATAGACAGGTAGACCCCAGGGGGTTAATTTGCAACCACGATTGTATACTGTGAAATTGTAGTTTGGTTACCAGACTATGGACTAATAGATGTTGGCGCAGCCAGCATCCACTACAATCACCACAGCCTGTTAAAGGTAGATGTTCCGATTGCTGGCCCGATTTTCAACTTGATGTTTTCTATTTTCTTAAAATTGTCACATTCCAAAGTTTGAGTTGCATAACTCCAATGGTTCTATTTTTAGAAGCACAAGGTCGCGATACATTTGCCCATTGAGTAGTACACAGACTGGTTAGTGATTAACCACCTTTGGCAGTAATTCACCACATTTTAGCCTATAATATCTAAATGGAATATTTCTGGCGCCTAAGATTTTACAGACATAATGAGAAAAAATATGGGGATGCTTCTGATACCAAAATATCTGGATGTGAACAAAAAATCATAGCCCCAAAAAAGTGATCGGAACATACACCTTTAATAGGGAGTGAAGACCTAAAGTCCATCATTTTGATAATTTTAATATTAAATCACTCCCATAGCATAAGATTTTTTTAAATCAGGATCAGGAAGACATATTTTTATAGAGACAAGTTTTCTTTCATAAGAAGTTTTTGTCTAATGATTACTTGCAGAGTAAAATGCACTTTTTATTTTATTTTTAATTTGTAAAAAATGTCTAAACATGCTATAACCTAAATGGTTTTATATCAATCCAGTTCCTCCCAAACTTGATCTGAGCAAGCTCCAAGACAGCATGACCATCAAAGCTGGAACAACGTTCCATCTGGATGTTCCGTACAAGGCATCACCAAAACCGGACGTGAAATGGGTCAAAGATGGCATGGCACTAGAGCCTGCCGCACAGATCAGCATTATTACTAGTGACAGGAGCACGATGCTGACGGCCAAGAACTGCACCAAAGCCGATGAGGGATCCTATGTACTTTGGGTAAGAACACAGTCTTAATGCTTTCCACACGGCAGGCGTCTGCAGACGACATTCCAAAATGTCACAAAATGTTTCAAAAATGTCAAAATTATTCAATTTCATTACCAAAGTTGGAATCGCCATGAGAAATACATTGACAGAAGTACAAACATGCCTAGTATTGGTTCAGTAATCCTTGAGATAGACTTTGAAAATTGGGAAAGGTTTCTGAAAAATCTGTTTTGTATAATGGTAAACTAATAACAGCGTGGAAAGTGTCAACTACATTGTTGCAGTGTTTTGACAATTTGAGTCGACGACTTGATTTGACTTAGCCTTAAAGTCACCATATTTGTTGATTTGAGATTTGGCTCCAGTCACGGATGAGAGCATTGACTTCACATGTGAATAAGTTTCAAAACTAGATGTGAACATTACTTCTGGATCAGTTTAAGAAATTTGCTATTCATGGACATTTTTCCAACACAATATTCAAATCAAATTGTATCATTTCATTGTTGTAATAGCATGACTCTCATTACTCAATATCTTTCTCCTTTCCTTTTACTCAACACTTCCTCTCTACAAACTCCAGGTCACAAACCCAGCGGGCAAAGCCACTACAAAGGTGCAGCTCCACGTCATAGACCACCCCAGTCCACCGGTAGGACCTCTAGGCATCAAAGACATAGACAGCACAGAACTAACTCTCAAATGGCTGGCACCCGAGAAGGATGGTGGAAGCAAAGTTACGCACTATGTCGTTGAGAAGAGAGACACGAAGCGTATGTCGTGGACCACTGTAGGGGGTCATGTGACGGATACCAAGCTACGCGTGGTGAATCTGGTTGAAGGTTCGGAGTACGCGTTCAGGGTGAAGGCTGTCAATAAGGTTGGCGAGAGTGAACCACTGGAGGGTCGGGAGAGTGTGAAGGTGAAGAGCAAATATGGTGAGTTGATTGACAAATATGGTATATGAATTACCAAATATAGGATCATTATTACCAGATTTGGGAAAGTTATTCCGTAATATTGTGCGTGTATAACTAGTATCTGAGAACCAATGAAAATTGCTTAAACATTTTTAGCTGTTTAAGAATACCAAATATAGCTATTATATATTGATAGTCCCTCATATTATGATACACCATACATTTTCTTCCACAGATAAACCTGATGCCCCCGGGAAACCAACAGTCACCGAGATCAACGCTGAAGTAGCATGCGTCGTATGGACAGCGCCCTCTATAGATGGAGGCGCACCAATCACCGGTTACATCCTGGAGAAAAAAGAAGCCTCCAGTACCTACTGGAGTAAAGTCACCATCACGTCTGGAGAGGAAACTTCGTTTAGAGTGACGAGGCTTATTAAGGGATCGGAGTATCAATTCAGGGTGTTGGCAGAGAACAGGGCTGGTGTTGGACCGGCCAGTGAACCATCAAATACGGTCAAGGCGCAAGATGCTGCTGGTAAGTGGTCAGGGAGATATCATTAGGTATCCAGAGGGTGGGGTATGAAATTGGGGAAAGTGAAACTTTGTTTAAGAGTGTTGAGACGTATTAAGGGATCGGAGTATCAATTCAGGGTGTTGGCAGAGAACAGGGCTGGTGTTGGACCGGTCAGTGAACCATCAAATACGGTCAAGGCGCAAGATGCTGCTGGTAAGTGGTCAGGGAGATATCATTAGGTATCCGGGGGGTGTGGTATGAAATTGGGGAAAGTGAAACTTTGTTTAAGAGTGTTGAGGCTTATTAAAGGATCGGAGTATCAATTCAATGTGTTGGTGGAAAACAGGGCTGGTGTTGGACCAGCCAGTAAACCATCTAACAAGGTCAAAGCACAAGATACTGCTGGTAAATGATTAGGGAGATACCATTATATATCTAGGTGGTGGGGTATGAAATTGGGGGAAATGTTCGTTTTTTGGGCTCATTTTGCACATTAATTTATTTACAAATAATTGTGTATATACTCCTGTTTATAGCACTATAATAGCTGGTCCTGTGTTATAGCCCTTGGTGATTTTTTCTCTGTCTCCCATATGTGAAGTAATAAAAAAGTGAGGGGGAGAGGGAGTGGGAGGGGAGGGAGGGAGAGGGGAGAGGGAGAGTATTCTAAATATTTTCATTGGCTGATATGACTTTTTCGTTTTCCTTTTGCAATTTTTAGGAGTAAGATCAATAGAAATAGTTGATTATTAGGCGAGGGGTGTCATGCTTTTTGTAAAGTGGGACCCAAGACTAAGATTTTCTAAGTCTAAGATTTTCTCGGACCTCCTCAATTTATATTTATTTCTATATATATCATATCCAAGAAGACATCCTGTTGAGCAGTGTGTCCTAACATAACTCATATTACTATATTATATCCCTCATGTATTATTACACACAGTTGCTCCCAAGTTGACAGCCCCAACTGAACCCATCGTAGCCAAAGTGGGCACTCCTGCTCGCATCGAGATGACATACACCGGATTCCCAACACCGAAAGTCACATGGAAAAAAGATGGCGGACCAGCCATCGTTGGCATGAAAGTCAAAGTAGATACCACCGAAACATCTGTAATCTACACCGTCCGAGCTTGTGAAAAGAGTGACGCTGGTACATACACAGCTACAGTGACGAACGACGCTGGAAGTGATTCCGCAAGCGTTGATGTCATGTGCTTTGACCGACCCGGACCTCCTCAAGCTCCTCTGGATCAGAGCAACGTCACCGAAAAATCTGTGACATTGTCTTGGCGACCACCCGCTAGCGACGGAGGAAGTCGTATCTACACGTACATCATCGAGAGGCGTGGGGACTTGGATTATAAATGGAAGAGGGTGACATCTCAAGACATCAAGGACTTGACGTACAAAGTGACGGGACTGAAGGAGAATAAGAAATATCAGTTCCGCGTGTCGGCAGAGAACAAGTATGGGGTCAGTGAGCCACTAGAAGGTCAGAGTGTTACACCAATGGGGCAGTATGGTAAGTAGGGTGAACCTAGTTTTCATCTGGATGAACATGTGTTTCTTTGATCAAGAATTATTACATCATAAATCATTTATACCGTGATATGTAGCTTAGAAACACTCCAATGACAGATCTAGTATTTCCATATGCCCAAATAGAGATATAGTGATAAGTAATAAAATTATATGACAATTAAGTGAAACAAAACAAGATTTTTCGACGACAATGACATTGTCTCAATTTTATCCATCTTCAAATAAACAGAAGTACCAACAGCCCCAGGTGCACCGGATGTGTCAGACATCACCGCAGACTCAGTCAACCTAACATGGAGCCCGCCCTCTAGTGATGGAGGTGCAGCAATCAGTGGCTACACAGTTGAGCTACGCCAGACCACCAGCCCACGCTGGGTCAAGGCTACAATCACTCCAACCCCTGACACCAAGTTTAAGGCGACACGTCTGCTGCGTGGTGAAGAGTATGAGTTCCGCGTATCTGCTGTAAATAGAGCGGGTACTGGGGAACCTAGTGAACCATCACAGAGTATCATTGCGGAGAACCCAGCTGGTGAGTAATTGTTGTCTGCTAACTTTCAAATTTGTAATACGTTTTCTTAAAATATGTCAAATTTGTTAAAATTGTCAAAAGAAAAAGTCAAATTTTTAAATGAAATTGTTAAAAAATGTTAAATTTGTAATGATGGTAGAAATAGTCAAATTTGTTTCAAAATTGGAAGACATAAATATTCTTACAAAACAATACAAACAACTGTGTTTGGAATCTGCAACTACAAATTACGTCAACAAGTACAAATATGCCATGGATTGGATGTAATGACTTTAGATCCCCGTATGACAATTAGTTAATGGCAAAAGGTATGCTTATGTGGGAACATTTTTAAAGATCAATATTGTTAATGAAATATGTCTTTTAACTTTTTTTCTCACAGTTCCTCCCAAGCTAGAATTGGACCTGAAATACCAACGTGGCATCACGGTACGCGCTGGAGCTACTTTCAGAGTGGACGTGCCCTACAAAGGAACACCAACACCAACCATCAAGTGGACTCACGCTGACAATCCAGTAGAAAAGACACTGCGTGTTGGCCTAGAAACCACAGACTTCTCCGCCAGCTTGACCACGCGTAATGCTGAGAGACAAGACAGCGGGGATTATGTGATCACCGCTAGCAACAAAGCCGGTACTGATTCTGGCACTGTCAATGTGAAAGTGATTGACAGACCTTCGCCTCCTCAAGGCCCACTCCAAGTGGTCCGACTCGGTGCTAATGACGTCACTCTGTCTTGGAGTCCACCGACTGATGACGGTGGCAGTCCAATCACAGGTAGGGATTGAAACTTGTTGACGTTGAGGGCATTCTTTATTTTGAAAACTGTGACATAATCATTGACTGAAACTTTGTATTAAACCCTTTGTAAGTTATCATGATACTAGATTTCTTCCAACATGGAAGTATCCCAAATGATTGACATTTAACACTGTATTTCAAGATTAGACTTGATGCCAGCACATAATCTATAGTTTATTCAGTGCCAAATTGGCGAGAAATATGCGGTTTTTATCTCTCTACGCACAAAAGTAATCCAAGCGTACATGCATAATTATGGACATACGCATGTGGTTTTGGCCGTATGTATGCGTCATGTATATGATGCAATGTGCGTTTGTTGCCTTCATCCACGCTTGCGTCCTGTATTTATTCGCTGATGTAACGAGGCTGTGTCAATATGGAACTGATCCAACTATAGTCAAAGGTAGAAATGTTTGCACCAAGCCAAAATGTGTCTCTGATCGCTCAGATGCAAGCATCATTGCATTGGAGTTATGCATTCAAGATTATGATGCCATTACTAAAGAATATGTGCCGACATCATCCCCAACTAGAAGTGACACAGAACAGTTAAAATACACTGTCAAATTGTGTTTCTGCTTTGATAAGTACTACTTATTTCTCAGAATTTGTGATCTAAATGCATTCATTATCCAAACAACCAATCAAACATATTGTTACTTTCAAATCAATAGGTTACATTCTGGAGAAGAGGGATTCAAGTCTCTTCATGTGGACAAAGATTGGCCCAGCTTTACCAGATACCACACACAAAGTACAGAACCTTACTGAGAATAACGAGTACCAATTCCGTGTCAGAGCCGAGAATAAGTGCGGCACCAGCGAGCCTCTAGAGGGAGACAAAGTCATACCAAAAGGAGATTATAGTAAGTAAAAGAGTCTGTCTCACATTGCATTCACAATAAGGACAAGGGGGGGGGGAATATTTTTCAAATTTGAAATTTTGTGAAAATGTTCAAACTTTTAAAGAAAGAAATTCCTCTTGACCGACTCTACCTGAGAGGTGTATCTTGCTCCAGAACAGTTGTGTGTGCTAATTAAAAAATAGGTGGAACTAGTTATTGTGCCTAAATTAAACATGTATTTGCATTTCACTTCCCTCATATGATATTTGAGTATGCCAACAGAAGTAGAGGGTGGATTGAAAGGGCCATTTGATCTTGATGTGTGCTTTGAACCATAAACGTGTTGCTGTTGGTACAAAGAGTAGTTAATCTAGTTTATGGTCCAAAAGAATAAAAGTAATTGACTGAAAAACAAAGTGTGTAAGTTAACCGTGTTTTTTCGCCATTCCAAGCTATTTTAAACCATGCACAATTATTTTTGATTCACCCTGTACAATGTAAGTGTTCTGATGGTATCTTAAACAAGAAGTTAACATTAATTCTTTATTTTCTCTTACCTTAACGCTTTGAAGTCCATTATATCGCAGCAAAACCAATGACATCTTAACCATGCCGCTATCGTTGTGATTTGTCCATTGAGGTTCCTCTAACGTTAAATGGAATAGGTCCAAATCAATAACGACCATCCAATGTTTATGATCCTACTATAATTCTCTTTTTTTTTGTATTCTCTTACCTTGCAGATGTTCCAGACAAACCTGGTCCAATCGATATCTCCAACATTCAAGCCGATGGCGTCACCCTCACCTGGACCCCTCCATCCAAAGACGGGGGTGCTCCAATCACTGGTTACATCATTGAGAAGAAGGAGGATAAGCCTGATGCTGATTGGTCGAGGCTCAACATTTCTCCTGTGAAAGAGACTACTTACAGGACACCTAGACTGGTTGCCGGCGTGGCTTACTTCTTCAGAGTCATGGCCATAAACAAGGCTGGAGTTAGTCCACCGTCAGAAACAACAAAGTCTGTGCTGTGCGAGAGACCAGCTGGTAAGTGGAGTCTAATTGTAATATAGACTACATGAAGCTGTGCAGTTTTATCCAATTTGTGGATTAAGCTAGACATATTCATTCCGTTGAGGGCTTTACTGTAGATATTGCCAAAGTTTTGGCTTGCAAATTAAATTCAAAACCAGTTTTGACTAGTTCCAAAAATCTAAGAGACAGGTACACAAATAACCCTAACCCTACTACACGACGAGGCAACAACACGGCCAGCCTGTTTTTATAACCCAGCGTGTAGGTTTTTGGGCTATAAAATGGAACCAGGCTATATACGAGGCAAAGTATACCAAGTCGAGTAGCCTTGACAGCTGTGGTGTAATGGAATGCCGGTGGGCTTTGGTGCTGGAGGTCCGTGGTTCAAATACCGGGGCTTTCGGGGTGACCTTTGGGGTGAATTTTCTCTGTTGGAAAAAAAATCTGTTGCCGTGTGGTGTAGTAGGGTTAGGGTTAAGAAAATGGCCTCTTTTCAATCTCAAACCAATAACTTACTAAATCTTTTGGCTCATTCCAAAAAATGTTCAACCATCTTTTTCAACATTTTCCACAGCTGCCCCCAAGCTCGAGATGAAGCACAAGGACACCATCATCGTTAAAGCCGGCTCCTTGTTCCGCATGGATGCGTCGTTCCGCGGCACGCCCCCACCTACAGCAGAATGGACTAGAGAGGGCACCAAACTTATCAGCGATGCAATTCGCATCCGCATTGAGACCAGCGATTATGGCACAGGTGTTACCATAAAGAGCGCCCTCAAGACTGATGCAGGAATATATACCGTGACTGTTACTAACAAGGCTGGGTCAGATAGTGGGACTGTTAAGGTCATGGTCTTGGGTATGTATAGGTTTTGAATTATTCATACATATAAATATGCAGGGTTTTTTCAACAATCAGATTTTCTTCTCAGAATTTATCAAATGTTATCCAATACAGAAGAATGCTGCAAATTTGTGATAATTGTTTTTCTTCCCTTTCCCAAATAAGCAAATTTACCAACTTTATAAAAAGAAAGAAAACCTTGCAACGTTATACCAAAATGAATAAGCTGCCTTTTATATTCACTTTAAGCACATCTCATTTCTACCCAAACAAACTAAACATAGGTGAATGATGTTTATATTTTTGGATTGGTGAAATAATTCTAGAGTAATAACATTGATAAGAATTTTGATAGATAAAATGTGCTTATTTGTGACATGCCCATTCACTCCTCCTCTCACAGACAAACCAGGACCACCCGAAGGACCGCTGAAACCCGACGGAATCACCAAGAACTCCGTCACCCTCTCATGGCGTGCGCCCATCGACGACGGTGGAAGCGAGATCACCAATTACATCCTAGAGAAGAGAGAAGCGGATCGACAAAGCTGGACAAACGTATCCAGGTCCATACATGGTACAAGGTATAACGTGATTGGATTGAAGGACGGGACAAAGTATGTGTTTATGGTCAAGGCGGAGAACAAGTATGGCGTCAGTGAACCATTGGAATTGAAGGAGCCAGTACTGGTCAAGAGTCCATTTGGTAAGTTTTTTATTTTGAATTTTCAATTCATCTTAGTACGAGGGTCTATATGACGTTTACTAGTGGTTTTGAAAAAACTTACGTTATGTATGTTACACACAAAACTCCTTTAATTAAAGTAATTCTGAAAACTTTAATGAAAATGCCTTGTCCTTGCTACTTCAACAACTGATAGATATGAAGGCGGAATAACACTGAATACATACAAAATCGTTGAGCAAGACTGACCTGTGACCTGACTTTAAGGTCAGGTCACCTATTAGACTCTGTTAGAGTCCTTTTGTTCACCTAACTACAGTTAATGATGACCGATAATGCATGCTCTCCCATAGTGCAGTTGTAATACGGAGATGGTCCATCATCCCCTGAATGTTGGGGTCCCTCTATTGTTGCTTTTAGTATCAGGTTTCCCGAGGGGCAAGCACATTTGTGACCAGTCACATTAAAAAAGTGGATATTGGGGATAGTTTAACGCGCTATTAACTAAACTAATGCACCAATTGTACGCCTTGAATGATAACTCAACCGTGCCGGGTGCAAACTGACGTGCATATCATGTAGTGTTAAAAATACACATGCATTTAAGGAATTCGGTCGATATATATTATTACAGTATTTTTATTTTTATCAAACCCATAGATGTACCTGAAGCTCCTGGAACTCCACAAACCTCAGATGTAACAGACGACTCCATGGCGCTGACATGGAAAGTCCCGCGCAGCGACGGCGGATCTGAAATCACTGGCTACATCATCGAGATGAAAGATACACATGGTGTCCGATGGATGCGGGCAACAAGGAAAGTTATCGTAGAGCCACATATGATCGCCGGTAACCTGGTGACGGGTAAAGAATATGTGTTCCGTGTGGCTGCACAAAATGAAGCCGGTCAGGGACCATTCAGTAACGCATCACAACCTATGGTGTCAAAGACTCCTGTTGGTAAGTGGAAAGGTTTTCTTTCTACATTTAGAAAAAAACTCCCCACAGAAAAGTATAAAAGCAGGACAGTTTTGTAAATACGTAGCTCCATAGTTTTACAAGATCAAGAGGTACAAAACATTCAGGAAAAATGAAGGACAAGGACGATTATCAAATGTGATGTGATCAAGGATAATGAGTCGGAAGTCGTCAATATTGATTTTTAGATACAACCAAACAAATGGTAGACATTCTTTTATTTTTTATTGTTTTTAATACCCTGCGTTCGCTAATATCTTTGGAATTAAGTGTCCGTTTTGAATGGGGCTTTCTCTCAAATGTAGCATTGTCTATACCCAATAAAATCACATATAAAACTGAAATTGTGATATTTTCGATTTCAGACTCATTTTGTAATCATGATTGGAAATAGTGTACACTTTTTTTAGAATATTTCGTGATATAATCATATTATTGTGTTACATATCAATGAAAGGCTGATGTGTCCTTCTTTCCAACAATACCTCATTTGTAGCAATCACTTTTCCCATTGCTTTGCCACTTGCTTGAGAATATTATAGGGAGGTCTCAATGCCATATTCACCTCTTTTTTGATAATAATAATAATAATAATAATAATAATAGTGACAAGGCACATATCCACTCTAAATAAGAGCGCTCAAGGCACAAACATAAAATACAATATAATAGAAAACGATAAACAACAATAAAACTACTTAATTATTACAAAATGTCTCAGACATCAGATGTGTTTTCAACAGAATTTTGAAGATTGTAACAGTTTTTGCAGTTTTAATATGGATAGGAAGTTCATTCCAGAGACGAGGAGCTGCAATAGCAAAAGATCTGTCTCCCCAAGAGCGCTTGGATATAGTTTCTTGAAGAAGTTGCATTTGTCCAGAACGAAGAGTGCGAGTTGGCACATAGTTTGATAACAATTCAGATAAATATGATGGGGCAACATTGTTGATACATTTATATACAATAAGCAATATTTTGAAAACAATTCTCTGAGCTTTTCGAGCAGTTTAGTTACAACAGTGGTTCTCAACCTCTTGACGCACTTTTTGTGGGGTCGCGGACTAGCCTAATTTGACAAAAATAAAGGTGTACTGTACTGTATAATTAAATAGCAAATATATTGGCTAATAACCCAATGTAACCTATCGCCTCCCCACAATCGACCATTCCAATCGATATCTGCACAGAGATTACGGAGAATTATTGCATGATCATTGACCTATTTACTGTAGCTGTGCGTGCAAAAAAGAAAAGTTCTCATGGAGTTGTCAGGAAGGGCGTATTACACCTGTTCGTTTCTATACCCAAGGTTTAAAGTTGTTACGTTTTGTGCAGAAAGATGGCCGGGGCATCACACGAACGACCTTACCAGGACAAATTCATTGAGCTAGGTTTCTATTATGTGACTTTGTTCTGTGAGGGGTCGCGCTCTGATGCTGGTTTCTGGAATGGGGTCACCACCAGAAAAAGGTTGGGAACCACTGAGTTACAATGAGACACTTTATTCTACCATTTCATTGATGCATGCAAAGTATACTTTATACCAAATTAAAAACTGTCCACTTCTGTACATTGGTTCAAGCCTGATATATATGTATTTTTGTTTCTACAGAAACTGCTGAGTTCATGGAGCCACTTAAGGACATCAACGCTAAGGTTGGACAGTCAATCACCCTAGAATGCCGTATCTCCAACGACAAAGCTGAAGTCAAATGGTACAAAGATGGCTTCCAAGTGTACACCATTGATAGGTACACCATCATCAAGGAGGGACAACGGAGGGCGCTGTCTGTACGCAAGGTAGTGGCAGAGGATATCGGCAGATATAGGTGTGTCTGCGGTGACCTACACACTGAAGCCAAGCTGAACGTGAGAGGTAAGAGGCCTGTTTTTGTAATAGGTAACTTTTTAGAGGTAATTTAAGTTGTAAACCTAGGTCAAAGGTCATCAAATAAAAGGCATTCTGGTCAACACCTTTTGTTGCAAACTGCATGAGCCAGCCAAGAATTGCACAAGGCAGCGAGAACAAAATTATTTTGAACCACTTTGAATTGAAGGTGGTTGCACTGAAAACCCCACTAAAAGGGATAGCGCTTTTGAATTTGTTGTTTATCCTTATTTTTGCTCTACTTTAGGTGACCCCAAGATCGACATGGACGCATACAAGGACGTTGTCACTGTACGCGCTGGTACCACTCTGCGTCTCAACGTTCCATTCAGTGGATGTCCAACTCCCACTGCAGAATGGCATCGTCATGCCAACAAGCTCCACGATGAGGACAGGATTAAAGTAGATGTTCATGATGCTCGCACACAGCTGGTAGTGAGGGAGGTGGTAAGGACAGATGCTGGAATCTACTCCTTGACGGTGTCGAATGAGGCAGGCAGAGAGAGCGCCGATATTCATGTCAATGTCATTGGTGAGTTAGCGTAAACATTTTGGGGAATCATTTTTTCTTTCTTCATATTTCATACGGGTCAGGAGTTTCATTCGCCAATTTTCATATTATAGGTATCAGCAAGTACTGATTATTAAAAATGTGGAAGTAAATTAATGATCAAGAATGTAGAAAAGTTGATAAAAAGCTTTTTTTCTACAAGCAAATTTACTTTTAAAGGTCATATCTGGGTGGGTTTGGGTTTTTTGGGTGGGGGGGGGGGTTAAAATATTGAAAACGTTCAGAAATGTTCAAAACAAGAATTGAAAAACATCCTTGGTCAGTCATACTCATAGAACAATTTGGGTGTTTTTTTTCATTGGCAAAGATTTAAATGACATCAAATTGTTAAATAATTGTGTATATTGTGTTATTTTGAAACCGTGCAGATGTACCAGGACCACCGCAGGGACCTCTTGAGATAAGTGACATCGGTAAATTTGCCGTCAGTCTTCGCTGGCAACCGCCGAGAGACGATGGCGGATCCAGAGTGGAATACTACACCATAGAGAAACGCGAATCAGGACGCAAGATGTGGTCGATCGTAACCACTTATGCTACGGTCTGCTCACACACAGTGACCAGTCTACAAGAGAACACAGAGTACGAGTTTAGAGTCAGTGCAGAGAATATCAACGGCGTTGGTCCACCATTGGTTGGATCGGAACCTATAACCGTCAAATTGCCATTTAGTAAGTTATACACCTGCTTTTTATATTTCATGGAGGACAATTTTTTGAGCCCAAATGTCATTGAAACAGGTCTTAGTTACTACTAATGTTATCAAAACATTCCAAGTTTCCAAAGTAAAAAACATCTTTCACAATGTTTACTTTGAGAGTGGAGCTTAGAACATAACCAAACTATTAGTTTGCCTTTTTTTGACAATTAAAAAAAAAATGGAAGATTTAAGAATTTTTTGGACACATTTTTTGGAGAAAAAAATGTAAAAAATTAACAAAAAGAAAATATACAAAACACCAAAAACAAAGCAAACCAAAATGAAAATAAAAGATAAACTGACCAATCCTACCTGAAAGACCTTTTTTAAGATCATCTTATCACAATTATCACAGTTACAATTAAAATAAAATCCTGTGACTACATTTATCTATACGACCCTACAATTTCATTTCAGCCGTTCCATCAGCCCCTGGCAAACCAGAAGTGCACAACATCAAGAAGACAAGCATGACTCTCACGTGGACCCAACCAGAACACGACGGCGGCAAGCCTATTCAAGGATACTTCATAGAAGTACGCGAGAACTTTGCCTTCCACTGGTCACGCATGGAAAAAGAGCTCATCCCAGATACCGAGTTCACTGTGACCGCATTGAATGAAGGCAGTACCTATGAGTTCAGGGTGTTGGCTCAGAATGAGGCTGGTATCAGTAAGCCTAGTGAGCCTAATCATCCACCACGTGTAGCAATTGATCCATCAAGTAAGGCATAAATAGAGTCTTCATATACTCTAAGACCAGAAATGTTTGTGTGCAGTTAAATTTGGCTAATTTTGCAAGGAGCACTTACTCGCGAAAATTTCATGCCACAAATATTTCCAATCTACCTGGTAGCAATGCTTTGCAAAGTAACATTCACGAAATGTTCATGCCGTGAATAAGGCCAGTATTGCTGATTCATGAAATGTTAAACTCACAAACATTGCTGGTTTTACAGTATATTTTATGAGGAGGTGAAAAATGGAAGAGAGGTGTGGGCCTGTAATCATGAATGGTGTGTCTGACATATTTTGGTTTATACGCATAAGTTTGTCATTCTATTTAGGACACCTTGAGGGCGCAAGCCTCATGATCCCCTGCTACTAAATGAGTTCCCTATTGCTCTGTGTTGCTAAGAGATCTAATTACTGCATTTTTTTCTGGTCAATAAAATCTAGCTGAGGTATGACAGGTTGTCTAGATTCCAAGATGAGTGATTTTAGCTCTACCTTGGTGGAAACAGTAAAATCGTGTAAAATCCCTCCCCTTCTAGCCTATTCCCCTAAATAATTTCAGGCAGAAAGTATGTGTCGATAGTCCTACAATATTTTGAACATCCATAAAAGCATTATACTTTCTTTTACATAGTTTATAAATATTTATGAAATGATTTTAACATTTTGCGGTTTTCCTCTATAATCTTATTCCTATCTCCTCACAGGGAAACCAACGCCACCAGGAATCCCCAAAGCATACAACATCAAGGCCACAGAATGCACTTTGACCTGGACCGTTCCATTCTCCGACGGGGGTAGCCCGATAGCTCACTACAGTGTGGAGCGCAGGATGAAAGGAACAGCTGACTGGACCGACCGAACAGAATGTAAAGAAACAACGCTTTCTGTGACTGACCTCGTGGAAGGCATGGAATACGTGTTCCGCGTGACGGCCGTAAACAAGGCGGGACACGAGAGTGATCCTAGTAAAGTGTCACAAGAAATGATGGCCAGAGAGCAAGTCCGTAAGTAGTGATTGTATGATTTTAGCCAGTCATAAAATATTCTTGAAATATTCTTTAAAAAGCCAACTATTGTTTATAATATTATAACCTAAAACATACTTTTGAATCAATACACTTTCTACTCCTATGAGGCCTGATATGAATATAGGTAAAAAATAACAGAAATATTTGGAGAAAAAGTGTACTTTAAGTCCCTGATTGTGGACTGTACTATACTAGTATCGTCCGATACTGAAACACCCAGTATGGCTCGATACTAGTACAAAGTCAGTGTTCCAGTATCGTCCGATACTGTCACATATAAAATGTTCCAGTATCAAGCGATACTGGAACACAATTGTGTATCGTTCAATACTGGGACAAATCCAAGTTTGGGATTGACTAAACAGTCCAATATTGATCCGAATCTCCGTCTCATAACCCTAACCATGCCACATCCAACAGAAATGCTGTGACAGTGGTCCCCACTCTCTATCTCATTGCCCAATCACAAAAAGGTATATATAGGCTCGGAAATGTTTGGGAGAGTTGAGCCCCAGAGGCAGCAAGCCCCATGTTGTTGTCATTAACATTGGCCCATGTTTCCCACGTTTACATTTATTCTTACAAATCTCCCTGACTGGTTAGGGTTAGCCATTTAAAAAAAAAAACTCAAACTCATCATGTTATGCTTTTGTCATTCATCATAGCTGGAGTCAAGCCTACCTTCATAACGGAGCCTGAAGACGTTGCGGTACCAGACAAAACAAAAGCAGTATTCACTTGCAGAGTGGCTGGTTCCCCTCATCCTACAGTTATGTGGTGAGTAAAAGTTACTACATCAATAAATCAGTCAATCAATCAATCAATCAATAAATTGATTGGTTACTTAATCGATTGATTAGTTAATCAATTAACCATTTAAGTAATTAATCAACCAATTAAATAAATTGTTTAATCAATCAATTAATCAATCAGTCAATTAAGTAAATAATCAAACAATTAATTCAATTGTTTAATCAATCATTCAATCAAGAATTTGCCAGTCAATCTGTCAAATTCATTTTTTAATCATTGCAATACTGGAAGTCCTCAGGCCTAGAATCTTTTAAGATAACACTCAAAATCTACCAACTTATACTACTTGTACAATGTTCTTTTTTAGGGTGCGTAAGGGTCATGAAGTCTTCACTAGTAAACGTTACGAGGTCATAACAGAAGAAGGAGGCATACATAAGCTTGCTATCATGGATGTATCTGAATATGATGCTGGCATGTACACAGTGGTTCTAGAAAATGAGGATGGAAAAGCAAGATCCTCAGCTGAGTTATACATCCAATGTAAGTGTATAAAATAATTATATGTGATGCAATGTGATGCGATGCGATACTATGCAACACACTGGCATAATAATAATAATAATAATATTACCGTTCTTATATAGCGCTTTCCACAATGCAAGCACAGTCCCAAAGCGCTCTTTTTTTTTAAATCAATTATTATCGCTGCCAGTTTAGATATCAGAATCCTTTGGTCGCTACACTTAGGCGGCTACCAATCGACAAGTGCACAAGCCTATCAGCACTACTTAGATTTTGATATCCTAACAGCTCCCCAAATATCGCTTGGGTCGACGAAGCAATTGAGACTAAGTACCTTGCCCAAGGATACAAACATGTTGGCCGTAGCGGGGCTCGAACTCACAGTCTTTGCATCGTGAGACCGGCGTCTTATCCACTAGACCACACCCGCTCCGCATGTACATGGTGATACTAGAAAATGAGGATGGCAAAGCAAGAACCTCTGCCAAGTTGTACATCCAATGTAAGTGTATACAAATCAATGCAATGCGATGTGATTTGATGTGATGCGATGATCCTCTGCTGAGTTGTACATCCAATGTAAGTGTATACAAATCAATGCAATGCGATGTGATTTGATGCGATGCGATGATCCTCTGCTGAATTGTACATGTGTAAGTGTATAAAACAATTTGATACGACATGATACAATGCGGTGATATGCAACATACTGGCGTGTACATGGTGATACTAGAAAATGAGGATGGCAAAGCAAGAACCTCTGCCAAGTTGTACATCCAATGTAAGTGTATACAAATCCATGCGATGCGATGTGATTTGATGCGATGCGATGATCCTCTGCTGAGTTGTACATCCAATTTAAGTGTATAAAACAGTTTGATGCGACATGATGCAATGCGATGATATGCAACATACTGGCGTGTATACGGTGATACTAGAAAATGAGGATGGCAAAGCAAGATCCTCTAGTTGTACATCCAATGTAAGTGTATACAAATCAATGCAATGCGATGTGATTTGATGTGATGCGATGATCCTCTGCTGAGTTGTACATCCAATTTAAGTGTATAAAACAGTTTGATGCGACATGATGCAATGCGATGATATGCAACATACTGGCGTGTATACGGTGATACTAGAAAATGAGGATAGCAAAGCAAGATCCTCTAGTTGTACATCCAATGTAAGTGTATACAAATCCATGCGATGTGATGATCCTCTGCTGAGTATAAGTGTATCATACAAAACAATATGTTCCCTGTAAGGCGACGAAAAACACACACCCTGTTTTACGGGCGGACGGACATGTCAAGTAGGGTTGGTGGGTCAGGGTGTTTTTTTTGTCTTTTTGTTTACCTAAAATCTGCAAAAATCAGGAATCTTTTTAAAAATGTGTGGAAAACAAATGTCGACAGAATTTAGACCAACATTTGTTTTACATGATTTGAGAAAAAAAAATCTAAAAAGAAATTCTTGAAAAATGCAAAAAGTTGTGTCAGTCGGGCCCGTAAAACAGGGTGTTTTTCATTCTCGCCTAAGAGACAACTTAGGCAACTTATACAATCTAATATCAATAAGCTTGCTGTTGTTCATACTCATAATAGCTGACATAGTGTTAATCGAATATGAGTTACATTTTGTTGTTTCAAGGATAGTATTTGTTATGAATTCATGACAATCGCTGACAAATCTCAGTCTCAGGTTTGACCTGAGACTCAGTTTCAGCTTTGACCAGATTCTAGAAATCTGAACCTCCAAATTTCTCACCGCTTTGATGGATATATTTGTAGTATGGGAGCATGATAGGTTTTTTATTTTGGATCCCGAAAGTCACAAAATATTCCTCTGGATAGACAAATTTACAGATCTCCATGGTAACACTTTTCTTTGGCCTTAATGTAGGGACTTATATCCAATAAGTAAAAGTTTCATACAACAGTATCTAAAAACTTTTACTGAATTTTTATCAATCTGTTTTTGTTCTTTCACAGCAATGCCAAGTCTAGACATTGACAGACGCATGCGTGAGATCCAGATACGCGCTGGTAACGTGTTGCGTATACCAGTGCTCTATGAAGGATGGCCTAAACCGGAATTTGTTTGGAAACACGATGATGATGTCCTGGAGAAGAGAGGCAGAATACAGATTGATGCTCTTGCAGGTAAGACGACAAACTATAACATTGATTCTTACAAGTAAGGCAACAAAACCAAAACTGTTGTATTGGCTTAACATGCCAATGAAAATTAGAGTAGGGTGGAAAGATTTCTTTTTCTTTTTTCTTCTTTTTCCAACTTCCTGTATAGATATTTTGAATATAAATTACTAAATTTGATCTCAAATAAATCACAAAATATCATACAGAGACCGTTTGCGGTGATCAGATTTGCTGTGTACTGTATTCCTTTTTGGTGAGGAGCACAAAAGTTGCTGGTTTTTTTCAAGGTTTTTGTTTAACTTCTTTCTAAAAAAAATCTTCTGCCAAAACATAAAATAAAATCAGGGTCGGGGGGGGGGTAATTTGGGCCAATACAACAACAAAAATGTTTGGCCTAATGTAAAAGTGGTAATTTATTTGTGACTTTTTGCGAATTTTGAACAATTTTTAATGTTTTCTTAACCCTTTGAACACTAACACCCCTGTGTAAACGGTAGCCCCACCCTGACACCCCTGCCGAAATACCCCTCAATAGGGCATAATGTTACTGTCTGTATCATTCCCATAACAGTTACTAGCACTTTTTTAGTTGCAATATTCATGCTTACCGTGTCTTGTTCATCCTTATTACTATAGTTAGAATCATATATATCCTCCGTATCAGAGTCCATGACCCTTGCTAAAACATCTGCTGCCGGCGGCGCCATTAAAAAATCCGAAAATCCGATCAAAATTGATGAAATGACTACCCTTTAACCAGCACAGATCGTATTCAACGCATTGCCAGACAAAGCTATGTGCAGCCCGTAGCCCGCAGTCCATTCTCCGGGTCAAAGGGCATGTGTACATTTCATGGGGAATCCCCCAAAGCTTGTAAACAGTGTGCACATGTTAGCGGCCGGAAATCCGGCCGCCAGTGTATATACGATCCCTACGATACTCATATTAGCCTGAAATCCGGCCGCCAGTGTTCAAAGGGTTAAACATTTTAATTTACTATTCTTTACAAAAAAAAATTGAGCTTATCGATTATCCTATGTTCTCTAAGAAAGTGTAAATTTTACACATCATATTATTTTGTGAAATTTTGGAACTGTAGACAACTGGCGCATGGGAAGTGTTAACATTTTGTTTATTGGTTATATTCTACAGGCATAGCTGAGCTCAATATCAGAGATGTTGAGAGAGAAGATGAGGGAGGCTATACACTTACTGCCACCTCAATGATATCCTTGAATAGTTTGCCAGAGACTTAACATTTTGTTTATTGGTTATATTCTACAGGCATAGCTGAGCTCAATATCAGAGATGTTGAGAGGGAAGATGAGGGAGGCTATACACTTACTGCCACCAATGCACTTGGGTCACAACAACTTGCTGTTAAAGTAATAGTACTTGGTAGGTATACAAACATGTGATTAAATAAGAGGAATGGGCATCCACAAACTACTTTAAGTCTATACAGTGATGTAACTGAGTCATTTACAATTTGAAGTACATAAACGTGTGTGCCTACTCAAGGTCCTGGAGTATACACACACTCCTAGAAAGACAGATGATACATACGCTACATGAGCGACATATAAACATGGTACACAACTAAAAGAGTTGAGACAATAATCAGAATTTGAGCCAAGAATAATATATCGCCTCTTGAACAATGTGAACAAATATTTTTAAAAAGTTTTAAACTTGTCCGACGGCGAACCTGTTAAACTCTAAACTTATATTATAACAAATATTTAGTCAGACACAATTGTCTGTAGTCAAATTTATATATCTCAATGGCTTGAGAACAGGTCGCATAATTCGATTCTTTTTTTCTCTCTTTCTTTTTTACACAGACAAACCTGGTCCGCCAACTGGTCCAATCCGCACATTAGATGTTACCAAGACGACAGTCACCATTGCCTGGGAACCACCCACCGACAACGGTGGCGCTCCTGTGGTGTGCTATCAAATAGAGATACGAGAAGCCGCACGTGCCGCGTGGCACAAAGCGGGTACCGCCCTAGAGACACAGTACAACGTGCCTGGCTTGGTGGAGGGAAATTCCTATGTGTTCAGAGTTTCTGCTGAGAATAAGTATGGAATAAGTGAGCCGCTGGAAGGCCGGGAATCTATCAAGGCCAAAGCACCATTTGGTGAGTAGATTGCTGACAGATTGGCTGATTTCATGACTTATTTACAATACAATACAGAAAGCATTAATTGCGCCATTTCCAAAAGGCTCAGAGCGCTTACAAGATAAAACCTTAAAATTACAACTTAAACTACAAAATGTGAATGTAACTTGAGCATAGTACAATATATTATAGTAATTACAAAATAGATTAGAAACAAAATATAAACAGATGTAATTTAAATATTTGTAATGACAATAGACATATTTTTTAGATTTTCACAATGTTTTAAAACTTAAGAAGAAAAAAAAATCGAAATTTTGTTGAATCCTTTTGAAAATTTAAAACAACTTCTGAAATTTATAAATTGTCATAATTTTTTTAAAACCTTGAAATTGTGTTGAAATGTTTTAAAGATTTTAGAACACTTTTGAAAATGTATAAAAATAAATAAAATATTTGTAATTCGCCACAATTTTGAAGGAAAAATTAAAAGAAAACTCCCGCCAACTTGTGGAACATCTATTTATTTAACCCATTGAGAACTACCTGCCAATTGGTCAGAAAGATGGATACGTCATTCATATGAATCCCTGGTAAAGGCTGGAGTAAAAATATTTTAGAAGCAGTATTTTAATTGGTTATTCAAATGAGTATATCATGTAATTAACCAATCATAAGCACTGTTAGATGCTCAGGGGGTTAATGTTTACCTAACACATCATTCCCTATGTCTATCCTACTAGATATCCCATCATCCCCTGGCAAACCCAAAGTGAGTAACATCCAACAAGACTCAGTGGAACTCACCTGGGAACCGCCCAGCACAGACGGAGGATCACCCATCACAGAGTACATCGTGGAGAAACGCGAGATGACGAGTCGACGCTGGTTCCGCGCAAACCGTGAGCAGGTGACCACTAACAGCTGTAAGATTATCAACCTGATTGAAGATGCCGAGTATATGTTTAGAGTGATTGCGGAGAACAGAGCTGGCGTGAGTCCGCAAGGAGATCCGTCGAGTAGAGTGCTGGTCCAAGATCCAATTGGTGAGTGACAGAATTTTGAATTTTAAAGCATTGGTTATAACTATGTGATTATTCAATTTTAAAAACCTGACATTTTCAAGAATGAGGCATAGTGAATTTCAATTGTCACTGCATGCATTCAATTTTCACATTTAAATATCCCGACAATAAATTTTGCAATAACTTCATCTTGTTAATCAAATTTGGAACACAATACGCAATTCATAAAATGGGTGAGTGAACCTTGAAAACGTTTCTAAATAACACAAATGCGTAAAATTTGAACTATAGTATACATTAATCTCTAGTTTTCGATATTTATTCCAAATACCATCTAAACTTTAAATTGATACACCACAATTAATTCTAGGTAACGTGCCGGCAACCTTC
The DNA here is from genome assembly GCA_035610835.1 of Ophiura sarsii. NCBI lineage: Eukaryota > Metazoa > Echinodermata > Ophiuroidea > Amphilepidida > Ophiuridae > Ophiura > Ophiura sarsii. The sequence continues at coordinate 10,115,829 of CM069459.1, read as the reverse complement.
GTCCGCGAACCAGAGAGCATCTCCGTCGTGGAAAGCAAAACTGGCGCCATGGACTGCGAGGTGGCAGGCTACCCGATTCCAAAGGTCACATGGTATCGCAACGGACGAGAGATCTACGAAGGCCGCAAATTCAAGATCACCAATATCGGCAACATTCACACTTTGGTTATCAACGAGGTCTACGAGGAGGACACGGCTGAGATCGTTGTCAAGGTTACCAACAAAGGAGGCTCAAAGACCGCAAGAGCCAATCTACAAATCCAAGGTAAGATTTTAACCAAAATTAGGGTATGTCGGTCCATATTTTTTATAAATTTGCAATTGATATTCTACTTACGGCCACAAAATAAAACCCTGATATACAGGCGCGTCCGACCCATTTTTTTAGAATTGTCAAATTATTAATTTTAGAACAATTTGCTCTTTTTTTCGTGCTTTTTTATCCTTTTGAAAAATTTAAAAATTGTTGAAAATTCACCAATTTGTTTTTGGAAAAAAAAGAAGAAAAAAAAACGCCCGACCGACCAACCCTACCTGAGAGCTCTGTTTGCCAGTATAACAGGGTGCTTTTTTTTCGGGGCCTAATGATAAATAGTTTCAAGCACAAATGAAAACAATAAAAACAAAATACAAATTTTCTCCAAAAAAAACCAAAATACAGGATGAAGAAAATAATAGATCGGTTAATTGGCATATAATTCTTTTGTTTAGAAATTGGAAAAACTAGAGGTCTGCATGATAAGTATATTGTTTTACATCTGAGGTGACAATCCCCCACTCCGTGACCAATGTCTGTCGACCGAAACGTAGGATTTTGTAATAAAATTTTGTGCATCTTCAAACCAACACCTACTTTGTAGTTTTTATCCCCACTAATGAGGGTGGTTTGTTTCATGCATAGTTTTTAATTCATACATTTTGAGACTTTGGAGAGGAAAATGTTTTAAAAGATTTTTAAATTTTGGAAAAAATGCCAAAAAAAAGAAATGCTGTTCGCATCCCTCTGATGTGACTGTTGGGTTATTAGCCAATCAGGTTCTGAATCATTCAGCATCAATTGATTCCATCACCAGTACCAATTAGACAGGGCTTTAAAGATGTGGGTGGTTTTTTTCTGTGACTGATTATTTGCTTTGGAATTGTTGTTATTTCTTCACTATTAGTATTACCCATTTTGGCCGATTTATTGCCTGTATAGTCTCGCAAGATTTTTTTCGTAAATATTATATCAGATTTTTTGATTCTTCCATAAATAATCCGCTTTTTATTTTTGGAAATTTAAAATCAATCTATGAATATAATAGAAATAATAGGCATATACGACGTCGTGGGTAGAAAAGAGACAATAATAGGAAAATTTGGCAGGAGACTGGGAAACGAGATCGCTTAGGTTTGAATTTCAGATACTTTACCATGCGAGGTCTTGTGGCCCATTGGATAAGGCAGTTGCCAAGCAAGCAACAGATCCTGGGTTCGACTCCCGGGCGAGATCGTTTTCCTATTATTGTCTCTTTTCTACCCACGACGGCGAACCATATATTTATAATTTATGAATATAATGTATTTGCATTTCAGTCGAACCAAAGATCAACGTACCGTTCCATCTGAGACACCCACTCACCTGCCTACCGGGTGAAATCCTCAAATTACGCCTCGGCTACACCGGAACACCAAAACCAACCATTGAGTGGGACAAAGATGGTCGCGACATCAAGGGACCGAGATACGAGATCAAGACAACAGGCAAAGAAAGCGTGCTGAATATATACAAGGTTGCCAAGGAGGATGCTGGGAAATATACGATGGTGGCTACCAATAATCTTGGCCATGATACCGCCAGCATTGAAATCAAGATTCTCAGTAAGTGGGTTTTTTGCTTCATGCTTACTTGGCATTGTCCCTTTCCACACTTGGGAATAGTGCATTAAAATGATGGAAAGTACACTGTTTTGAGGTATGTTAACACTTTTCATGCGGCTATTATGTTACCATATACAAAACAGATTTATCAGAAACATTTCCCAACTTTCAAAGTCTATCCAAAGAATTACTGAATCAATACTAGGCATGTTTGTACTTATTCCAATGCATTTCACATGGTGATTCCAAATATGGTAATGAAATTCAACTTTTCACATTTTTGAAACATTTTGTGTTATTTTGGATGGCCCTTGGTCATCAAGGCTTTCCAAAAGAATCTAAATCAAATTTGTAACCAACTTACTCCAATCCCAATCCAACCCACCAAACCAAACAGACAAACCCAGTGAATCCAAGACAAACAAACTGAACGCTTTCCACGTGGCAGGCGTCTGCAAACAACAGTTCCAAAATTTCACAAAATGATTCAAAAATGTCAAAAATATTGAACTTCATCACCCTATTTGAAATTGCCATGAGAAATGTATTAAAATAAGTGCAAACATTTGTAGTATTGGTTCAGTAATTTTTGAGATAAGACTTTGATAGTTGAGAAAGTTTCCTGAAAAATCCATTTTATTCCAGCCCAACCAAACCCTGCCCGACACCGTCCAACCAACCATGACACTAATATTTATTTCTGATCATCAACTTTTAGACTCGATCCTCCTGTCTTCCTAATTTTCCTTACAGTTCCAAAAGTGTGCGCTGATAAACTGGTGAATAAACATGAGCTTATTCACGCACCAGTGCGCCGGTAGTTTCATGCGGCGTTGTACACCGCGTGACTCGATAGGGCGCACGTTTGCCTCCCTTTACACTGCCTTTGAATTGGACCAATCGGATGCTATTTCTGTTTTTGCTGTGTACAAATGCACATGCTCGGTATTGGTATGAATATTCATATATGCAAAATACTCGTGGAATTCCACGAGTAGATGCACACTTTTTGGGCATACAATTTTCCCAGTTCCGCTTTTTGGTCCGCCATTTTTAAAGATGGCGGCCATATAGAGGGACGCGGGACCCAGTCTAATCAACTCTCAACTCTATCTTACAGGACAACCTGATGCACCCCGCAATCTGGAAAGCCAAGAGGTCACCATGGATACAGCTCGTCTCTCATGGCAACCACCGGCATACGACGGCGGTAACCCGATCTCCACGTACATGATAGAGAAGCGAGTGATGAGCAGTCAGTATTGGGGGCGCTGTATATCTACGCGCAATTGTTTCCATACTGTGACAGGCCTGGAGGCCAATACCGAATACATGTTCCGTGTATCTGCTATCAACATGTATGGTGCCAGTGAACCGTGCGAAGCATCATCCATCATTTCTACTAAATGTAAGTTGCATTTACTAAGGCCAAACAAAATTGTGTTGCCCTCAAGTGCCAAAAATCTTAAAGTCGGGTCGGTCGGTCTTCCTTTTTTTTCTTCTGTTCAAGAAAAGACAAAATTGGTAAATGTCAATTTGACTAATGTTCAAGCGAACTTATTCATTTTAAGCAGAAAATAGTAATATTTTGACAAATTGGGTATAATTTAAATCTTTAAAAAATAGAAAAAAGGCGACCCTGATTTTTGAGATTTTAGGGTCGGACGCTGAGGGCAACACAACAAAAAAAGAAATTGTCATAAAGGGCCCATTAGGGATATTAAAAACAAATGTTAGTACATTTTCAAAATTTGAAAACATTATTTAAAAAGAATCAAAACTATTTAAATTGTTCAATACCTTTCAAAACTTATCATAAATGTTCATTATCAAATGTAACATCCCAGTCATCTATAAGTCATTCTTATCTACAAACCATCACCCAGAGCATCAAATGAACACTTTTCATGTCACATATGCTGCATTTTCATCCCACCATCAGTAGTTTGATACCCTTTTGTGTCTAGTTGCAATATTCAAAATGTTTTACTTGTTCTCATAATAATATCGATAAAACCTCTGTTTAATTCATTACAGCACGCGAGGCAGAACGCCCAGAGTTTGAGGACTTTGATGGCAAGCGTCGCTACTACGATTCATTGGTTGATAGATCACACATCCCATCCAGATATGACTTTGTAACACGATTCGGATCTATTTATGACTATTACAACATCTATGAAGAACTAGGAAGGTCAGTAGGCTTACAACTATAATTCATACACTCTTATTAGTTATTGCACCACAGGCCTTAGGTTTGCACATTTTTACCACGAGTCTTATCAAAATTGTAAACATGTTTTTATTTGTTTGAAATCATATTGAAGAGAATGAAAGTGTAGAAAGTTGTCATGTATGAAATAGGTCAATACATGCATATGTTTTGTCATTTGAAAATTTAGACAAATCAATACACTTGCGCAAATGTTGATAAAGGGGAAAAAACATCCCCTAATTTTGAAAAAAATTGGTTGGTCGAGGCCCGTAAAATGAGTTTTTTGCAAATACCTAATCTTGTAATTTACAGTGGTAATTATGCTATATTAGAAAAGATTTTGTTTTCAAACGACATGCTGCATGGATTAGATATGTATGCGATGCAGCCGACAGTATGGACAAAAATATAATATGTCATTGCGTACTGACACCGATTCCTACGGTTTCTCTGATTGCTTCATTAAAAGGTGTTTCCCTTATATCAACCAATCAGAAACAGTTTTAGAAGCCACTAGTTATTCAGGGTATTTCCCTTTTTGTGTCCAAGTCTAATTCCCTTCAATCCACCATTTTCAACAAGTAGGCTTTCACTATAATATTTGCCAATTCCTTATTTCATTTTCTAATTTCAGAGGATCATATGGTGTCGTGTACCGTGCTGTGGAGAAAGCCACCAACAAGACATGGGCCGCCAAATTCATCCGCTGCAAGGGCCGAGAGAGGGAGCTTGTCAAGCGTGAAATCGACATGATGAAGCGCCTCCACCATGAGCATCTGCTTCAACTGCACGAAGTCTTTGAAACAGAGGACGAAATACAGATGGTCATAGAATTGTAAGTAAATATAATGTAGCTGCCTCATGTCAAATGTTGTAGTTTTTGGTTATCATAAGGCTAGCTTCCATAGCAGTAGACGCACAGCAGCTATGCAATTGTATAAAGTCTTTGAAACCAATGAAATGTGGACATTCTTGTGCTATATGAAGTTTTGCTCTTTAAAATAAAAATGCCTAATGTAATTCTCTTATGTATAAATATATGTCATACATTTTCAAAATCGCACAATTTACAAACACATTTTTTCATAATCGGCAAAGACAAAAACGTTTACCATACAAAAATATGACTTTCATCACATTATTTGACATTATTTCTTCCTTGTAAATTCCAGAGAAAGGTAGCCACTCTACCTTTTTGGAATGTGTTATGTCAAATATTGTAATATACCGTTGTCTTAACCCTAACGGCCCTGAGTACAAACAAAATATTCTTAGCGATCAGACGAGCTATCATATGTGAAAGAAAATCGTAATATTTTCTAAGCTGACTCTGTGGCTTGCTTATGTAGGATCAGGACTGTCACACAGGCGACAGCATTTCTGTGATATGCTGTCATGGACAAGTCAAGGCATTACATTGTTCATGAGTGCACAACAACACTGTTACAATGTACAAAATCTAATAATGCTCATAATTCTGTATCAATTTCCTCATAGTTTGTCTGGAGGTGAGCTGTTTGATCGTCTGGTAGATGAGAATCACATCTTAACTGAGCCTGAAGTAGTTGACTATATGAGACAGATATGTGAAGGCATCAGACATATGCATGAGAAACACATCCTGCATCTTGATATGAAGGTAAGGCACTGGGGAAAAACATATGTTCTACGGTGGGGGGGACTCAGGTTGACTCAGTCGGTCAATGTTTATATCACCTAAACAAAATTTGGGGCACTTACCAGTCCTATATTCTCTCTGTGTTTGTGTCTCTATGTTAACGCTTTTTGGTTAAGTTTTTCGAATTTTTAGTCTCATTTGAAAATGAAATATGAGGCTGCGCAAAGAAGGTAACATTTTGGTAAATTTTCATTTTTTTAAACTATTTTTAAAAATTTCAATTTGTTTTCTTCAAAACTTTTCAAGAAATGTCTACATCCTCAATATTTATTGTGATAAAGAATCCTTTCATGTGAGTTTCTATTGATAATAACAGTATTTTAAAAACATATAGAGGTCTTAATTCCATCGATCAACATTATTGCTTACACATTTTCTATTCATGATTTCTTCCATTTTCAGCCCGAGAACGTGATGCTGAAAACACGAACCGGCAACGACGTCAAGATAATTGACTTTGGCCTAGCCAGAGAACTTGCACCAAATGAACAAGTCAGAATTATGTTTGGTACACCAGAATTTGTGGCCCCAGAGGTCGTGAACTTTGAACCTATAGGTCAACCTACTGATATGTGGTCACTTGGTATACTGGCATATGTTATGTAAGTAGTTTTTATGTACTTGAATGTTGATTACTCTCAGATAACGGAATTGGACAAGACACGGGCAATGTGATAGATAGCTGGTCGGCTATTGCTGAGAGGATTTATTCCTTAAATACTACAGAATTCAACAATGTCAAATTTTATTTGACATTATTATTTGATAATACAATTATTGAACATCTAATAATATAGATGAATTGAATATATTAATTGATATCATACCAGTACATTTAAATATAATTTGAATCTATAAGTTCAAAACACAAGTGGAACCAAGAGTCCCATGATTGGAAGGTCATAATAGGAAATACCGACTGTTCAGTTTCATAAACAGTTTCGGTTAATCAATTTAAAAAGGCCTAGTAAAGTACCAAAAACCTAAAGTTAAATAGCGGATGATGCCGCACCAATTGATAATATGATTATGACCAATGTCAGAATTTTACTAATTCATTAATTATAAGTCCCCCATGGAGACATCCGTACTGTTCAATTTTCGAAGGAAATGATACCAAAAATAATGTGAGAATTATTAATTGAAAATACATCATTATCACAATGGTTATCTTAATTGACCATTGGACGTGAATTAGACAATAGTAATTGGTATAAGATTTTACCTTATAAGTATATAATTTGTTCTTTAATCATTACTCGTTGATGATATTTATGATCGTAAAAAGTCAATAATTGGGATTTAAACCCATAAATGTTAAAGATTAATCACCAAAAGCCATATAATACCCACACACCCACCTGGTTACCTACCCCAAAGAGGTATCCAGGGGGGCTGGCTACCTACCAAAGAGGTGCCAGGGGGAGCCTACCCCAAAGAGGCTCCGGGAAAAGGACTCGTGGGCCAAGATACCAAAGATCAGTGTACGAACCAACATGGCAGCCACGGAGGACCAGGATGCACGACCAACAGCGGTCCAACACACTGTAGGGGCTAGGAACAAAGAGGTGCTAGGGGGAGCCTACCCCAAAGAGGCTCCGGGAAAAGGACTCGTGGGCCAAGATACCAAAGATCAGTGTACGAACCAACATGGCAGCCACGGAGGACCAGGATGCACGACCAACAGCGGTCCAACACACTGTAGGGGCTAGGAACAGATTCGACTAATGACATGGGAAAAACCCTATAGAGCTACAAAAGCCCTCCGATAGGGGACGGGAGCCAAAGGACACAAAGAACAGAGGCTCCGGCCGGGGGATGAGGGCCAAGATACCAAAGATCAATGGCACCAACGGGATGTGAACCAATATGCACAACCAACAGGTCCACAACAGGGCCGAAAAAGTGAAGGACCCAGGTGCACAACAAACATGGCCCGCCACATGGCAGAATTTATTATATATTTTTGATATAAGTTTCAAAGAAACAAAAAGAAATCCGAAAAAGACAAACAAATAAATAAACACTATAAAATAAAGAGATTGAGACCACTTTGTTAAAATAATGACAAAATAAATTTTAAGAGAAAAAAAAAAAATTAAAAAAAAAAAAAAATTAAAAAAAATTGAAACATGGATAGGACTTAACCAGGCAAATTGGCCTAGCTACAATTGGGTGGGTGGGAGTGGCGATTCGTAAATAGTTCCTCTCAGCAGAACAACCGACAAGCGAATGAAAATAAATGGACACGGCAATTGAACCAAAAACCGCGAAACATGGAAGACGGCCTCTGATTGGCTCATCGACCGGTAGCCATGACAGAGGGATACACACAACATCCAAAGCACGCCACTTCCGTTTCATGCAGTAAATGAGTTCGATCGAGAGTGCCCTCTATCAAACTTAATTATTTATCAAATCACAGAATATTATAAAATTTGGTTATCAATTACATATTTTGGACTATAATCATGGGAGTTGTGCATTATTTCCTAACGATCACAATGATATATGAGACCTGTTTCCACAAAATGAGCATTAAGTTGCCAGTGCACATAAGGAGATATGGTCCAATTAAAATTAACAAAATCAATAAAAAACCAAGGAATTTTGCAAATTCAATTTTGATGAGGAAACATTGAGCAAGTATGACATGTTGTCTATCATTTTAAAGCTTGTTTTTTGAGCATTTCGAATCTGGACAAACCTGAAAATAAAGTTTTCCGACTTAACTCTCATTTTGTGATGACAGGTCTCATATATAAATCTTCAAATTGTTGTTGACCTGTTCTGTTTGTTGCGGAGAACCAGGTGGAGAGAATCAGTTATTACGAGCTGTGAATCAATCAATCAATCAATCAAATATGTAATTTATCAACTAACTAATTTAAACAATCAATCAATAAATCAAGCAAGCAAGCATGCAAACATTTCATCATCAATCGATTATAAAAATGTGTAATTTTCTCCTCCCAGGTTGAGTGGTATCTCTCCATTCATGGGTGAGACAGACCAAGAAACCCTCAAGATGGTTGCCCGCGGTGAGTGGGACTTTGACGAGGACGCATTTGTGGACATCTCTGATGAAGGATTGGATTGGATTGAGAAGATTATTATCAAAGATAAAGAGTGAGTAAAATGATATAATAAAAGACTAATACTGGAACTTACTTGTACAAAGAGTGAGTATTATAAAGACATTGGTTTATTGAGTATATGAATATCAACAGGCACGCATGGTCCAACGGATACACTTTCGCTCCACAATACAAAGGTTGTGGGTTCGAGCCCCGTTGCTGCCAGCATGTTGTGTCCTTGGGAAAGGCACTTTATCGCACTTGCCACGCTTCACCCAGGTGTATAATTGGGTACCGGCATTAATTCATGTTGGGAAGTAAAACAGACTTGCTGTGCGGGAGGAGTGGCGAACCCCCACAGCCAAAAATTACATGGGGGAGTCTGGCCCAAACGCTAATGAAAGAGAGATTGGCACTCCCCGCACGAGCTTTGCTTGGCGCGAGTCTTTACTTATATGAATTAGCACATAATTGAATTACCTCAATATTTCATGTAACCTAAGAAATTGCTCCCCACCCCCAATTGAACAGTTTGCAATTTTGTTTACAATTTTGCATTTTTAAAAAAATTTAAATAAAATGTTTAAGACAATTAAAATTAAATTTAAAAAAGAAGAAAGACCAACCAAATCCCCTGTCCATCTACCTGCAGAACAGTTTTGTTTTTACCGTCTAATTGTTGGATTTGTTTTGTTACTATTTCAGCAAGCGATTGAGTATTCAAGATGCTCTAAATCACCCATGGCTACAGGTATGTTATCATTGTTACATTACCTTATATAGAAATACCACTACTTGCAAATGAAGAACCTCATTTCAGATGCTGACTGACTGACATCAGTCACATAACAATACTAAAGAAAAACACATATCATTGGGTTAGGTTGTAGGCTATATAATATAAAGCAGTTTACTAACCCACAGTGTTTACAATACCAAATGTCCAATGAAAAATAGGCAAGGACATTCACCAGCAGGGACTTAAACCCGGTCTCCTTAACCACTAGGCCACGGGTCTTGCGGATAATACGCCAATTGAACCAGGACTAAGTGTTTTGGCGACAGAGGTTTAACAATACACATACAGGGTGAGTCAGAAAGAACGGGGACTTTTTTTGGCGAAAGCGCCACATAAATATTAGGCCTGCATATTCAAAACCAAATATAGTGTTACAAAGAACACATATTTGGCTTTCATTGCAACCATTTGATTAGAACCCGGTATTTTAAAGCCAATCCACGGAAGTGCAATTACCCATAGTATTGCATGATTCAGAGATGCTGATCAATGAAACTAGTGAAAAAACTGAAAAGGCACATGAATGTTGGATACAATATCTTAAAATGACTGGAAATAAATAGATCTGTGTAATTATGAGTAATAAAAAGCCTAAAATCAAGAATAAAAAGGAAAACGAGGCATATCTATTGATTCAGGAGGTAAACCCCATTAGAATACTTTAGGAATGGCTTGATAATTTGACCATTCCATGCATTTGCTTCAGATTTTTGGGGCCTTTACTCAAATTAGTGTAACATGATAACGAAATGGTCGATTTTAAAAATTCTTCTTTCGAATGAAAGTAAAATTGTCGGTCTTTCTGACTCACCCTGTAGCACAATAACATGAGACATTATCTGCTGCTAAAGAACCAAGAACAGCAATGTAAGGCAGAATTTGTAGCACTGTTGGTTGTTTTTTTGTTTTTCAAACAAAAACAAAATCAAAAACAAAATCAATGAACAAACAGACCAACAAATAACCCAAGAAATGAACCCCAAATACAAGACAAACAAACACACATTTATTATATATCTTTACTATTTTGTGCAGATGGACACAGACACTCTTGCCAGACGTCGCGCAAGACGATTGGATTCAACCAGACTCAGGCGGTTCCACGAACAAAGAAAACCACCGGTAAGTTATTTTGTATTGTATATAAAAACGAAGATAAGTGACAGGTACAGGGAGTCCCTAGTCATGTTTGCTTCGAAGCAAAATTTGCCAATTCTTTTTTTCTTGGTATTGATCAGACAAAGATAATAGTGAAAGGTACTGGGTGTCTTTAAGTAATAAAGTCATGTTTGGCATCAAAATATTGCCCATTTCTCAGGTTTTTGTGTTCCTTAATGATTTCATAACACATTTTATGACACTGAACATGAGTGTCCATACTGTTTTAGACACGCTTTGTTTTCATGATATTCTGCCTGTTGTTTTTTGTAGTCCAAATAGGGAGGCTTTGGATGAAAACATAATGTGATTAATTGTTTAATTAGGAAACAAAGAAACTAATACCTGTATATTTGGTGCCAAAAGACAGAATGGAATATTGATATTATACAACAATAATATACTTAAAGGACAGGTTTGGATTGGTCTATTTTGCAATTGGGGCTCTTTTACGATGCTTGAAATTATATGTTTGTTCGCACTCCCATCAAAAGACGTACATTGACATCAACCGATCAAATATGACATTGTTTCAACTTGTGCAATGATATCGGCCGATGTCTAGTGATGGGAGTATGAAGGCATCTTTTGTTTACCTGACATATTTTTAGATAATAAAAATAACAAGTTTTTCCTGATTATCCTCACAGGGTGCTGGAGATACTGTCAACGCCATGGGACGACTGGCCCACGGTGGCGCTCTTCGCGAAATGCACAAGCATTATCGTGGACAGCTCCTGGAAGAAAGGATGGTCTATATGGGTAAGTTGCTATTTAATTTCTAAACATAAATGTTTTTAAAAAACATCAGGCCCTCTCTCAAATATTTGTCTTCTTTTTTAAAGATGTTACATTTTGTTCAACTTTTTAAAGATTAACAAGTAAACCAGAATTCTGTTGAAAATTTTATTTATGTCAGATTTCCATTGGACCAATCAGGTGATTTAATGATTTTTATCTGGCACAAATACACATATGCAAAGCAATTAGCAAGAAGAAAGTCATGAAATGGAATTCCATGACAACTTCATTAAATTTTTGAACATGGTTGTTGCTATAGTCTATTTATCCTTCACGAGACGGTGACGTAACTGCGCATTCTACTAATTGCAGCACATGACATGTCTGTGCCTAATCGAGGCGCTGGTGTTCACACACGAGTGTAGAAAGATGGAAGATACATACGCGGACGTGTGTAAAGTTACGTCACTGTCCAGAGGAAGACATATAGAGTATAGTCTAGTGTAACACAATTCTTTTCCTATTAATGTCACCTTCAAGAATGTTGCATTTCAAAGGAAAATGTTCCATGCTGTTAGATTGGCCACAAAACCTTTCTGTTGCATTTACCTTATAGCTAGAAATCGAAAAATGTCAACTATTAATTCATATCTTAATCAATTATCTGTCAACTTTCCACAGATGTGCGCGATGCCGCACCCAGATTTGTACGCCCACTGGAAGACACCACAGCCGTCGAGGGTAATGCCGGCCGCTTTGAATGCGAAGTGGCCGCTCTCTCAGAGCCTCTCATAACATGGTACAAGGACAACGAGAAAATGCCACTACAGATCGGCATCAAGTACAAGATGCTGTATGATGATCGCAAATATACGCTGGTCATACATGACACAAACATTGATGATGGCGCTAAGTATACCGTGAAGGCACAGAACTCTTATGGAGCTGATGTGTGCAGCGCATACCTGGAAGTAGAATGTGAGTATCAACTGCGGGACCTTATGACCTCAAGTATTTTATAATATTTTGATAATTGGTTTCAAGAAAATGTAGGACCATCAGAAATTGGAATTGTTCTTTCTTCATTTGCCACCAAGGTTGAGGGAGAATTACAGGATTTGTGGAAAGTGAGTGTCAGTGATGGCAAGAGCAAAAAATATAGGAGGATGAGCACAAATGTTGTTTTATAATTTGCAACATGTAAAATAAAAATCATTTTTTTAAAACTGAAATGGTCCAGAAAAACATTCCTGAAGCCATTTTGTGTGGGAAATTGCCCCCCCCCCCCTGGAATGTTAGGGAGACATGCCCCCCCCCCCCCCCCCTCTCCAGCTTCCAATGCCTATGGTGAGTGTGAAGCCAATTGTTACTGTCAATTTTGTTTTAAACTACAACTACCAATTCCATGTTATCTTACATTTTCTATTCATATAGGACAATTGTATGGGGTCCATGTTGGAGAAGAATTTAGGGAAGGGTTAGTCAGTACATGAAAAGATCTTGGAATAATACAAAATAATCAGGGAATTATGCAGGGTTTCCAAAAGAGCAGACACTCCTTCCTTCTATAATTGGTTTGATTTTTACACATGTGTGGTGGCATGGGAAAAACCCCTTCACATGGTCATTTTCTAGCAACTTGATATTTGTCTATGGCGGAGAGCTTCATAATCTACTGAGTATAGGACTGTTTAAATTGTTCAGAAATTCCATCTAGAACTACAGTAATAGTATTTTAAAGTCGGCAAGTTTATACGCAACACTAAAAATTGAAACTGACAATTCAAAGGTGTACACAAAATCTTTTAAATGCTCTAATAATAAAACTACATTGTTATGTCACACAGCATAGCTTGTCATATGAAAAGGACTTTTGATATGACCCTAGTTTTTTGCGATATTATTAACAATTGTAAGTCCTTCACTTTCAAAATCTTTACAATGCATTGTCGGAATTCACAAGTGGTTACCATGGTAACAATGTCATTTTACGTAGCATTTTACACATAACATTTTACACATAAAATTTGATAAACAAGGTTCAGAAAAGTACTAAAATAAACTTAACATCTGAAATTTTGCATAAAAACTCCTGGAGACTAAAGTTCAAGGTATAATCTCTATCTTGGGACCAAAGTTGGAAAATTGACTTGGAACTCATCTGTTAGGAATATTTTGGTATGACCCAGATAACTCAATATTAACACTAGCTACTTCCGACGGGTTTTCCCATACCACCACACATATATTGATGTACAAATTATTTGATTGGATAATATATTGATGACTATAATTGCTTTTGTTAACAAATATTCCATTGTATTGATATTCTTTTTCCCCAGTACTTGGAGAAGATGAGCTGAGAAAGAGAGGAGAGAGAAGAACACTGGGTCTGAAAAGGGAAAGGTATGACAACATTTAGTTTTGGGTGTTAATAAGCAATCCCATTATTTTCCGTGCAAATGTTTATTTATTTATTTATTTCTACACATTTTGTGAACAAATTTCGAAAATGTTTGAACATTTTTTAAATTAAAAAAAAAAAAAGGTGGAATATTTACCATTTTTTTTGGTGATAAAACAACAACCAAAAAACACCCAACCGACACAACTTGAGAGGTCCATTTGCCCATAACAAAACAGGTTTTTTTACACCGTCTAAGAGAATGTTTTTAGAATATGCAGTGTGTGTGCGCAAACATGAAATTAACAAATCAGGTTTTGTCCTTTATTATTTAATTTTTGAAAATATCTGTACAAAAACAACAAAAATGTTTATACAATAATAACTGTTTGCATTTCAAATCATAACAATCTCTTGTCTTCTTTTGATTTCCTAGGATCCCATTGGGTGAGAGAGCTCGTCGTCTACGTTCCATGCGTGCAGGACTCATTTCCCAGTCACAAGCGCCGCAATTCTTAGCGACTCTACAAGACCAAGAATGTGGTCTTGGATTCATCCTGCCACTAACCTTCCAAGGTAGGCACATTTCTCAGCCCTTTTATGGCAAAAGAATGTATCTTATATGTAGTTTCCTAACAGTATACTTCCTTTTAACATGATCAAAGTTAGCTTTTTTCTCCATAAATCATGTAGTGGTAAAAAGCAGTATATTACTTTTATTGACTTTACAAGTTGCAACCTTTTCCTAAGTGAGGATTATTGAACCAAGTTAACACAATCCGTGTTAAAAGGAAGTATATCATTAGGAAAGTACATATAAGATACATCCTTTTGCCACAAAAGGGCTGTTCTGTTATTGGTCTTCTTCATCCTCCTCACCCAACAAAGTCCAGATCTTGACCTCAAAATAAATCATTATTAAATATTTGGCTCACATATTCCTTTCAAGCATAACATACATTCAGCTCATGATCTCAAACTCAGTAAATATGCCGCCCTTGCCAGCAACTTGTGAGATATGGGTTATGACACCAAGCCAACATGTGTGGAAATCACCTCTTTGAGGCATAATTTTGAGTTCAGACAATAGTTCTAATCCAAAAAGTCTGAAAATTTTGAACAAAAAAAGTGATTTTTTTTTGGAGGGGGGGGGGGGGGGGTCAAAATTAATGAATCAGCATTTTTACTGAAATTTGATACCAAAAATGGATTCTCTGACTCATTTCCTTTCCAAAAATGTAAACTTTTATATACATCAAATAAACAGTTTAAAAGTTACAGCGCTTGATAAATTTTATATTTTTAGGGTTAACACCCCCTTAACAAGAAATCTAAGATGGGGGTACTGACACATCTATATCTTTTTATACACAGTGAGCACGCCACCAATGCCTAAAGTTGTCTGGTACAAAGATGACAAGATCATCAGAGAAGGACCCCGCTACAAATTTTACCAAGATGGAGGCACATTCACCTTGGAGATCCAAGAGACAACAGATGCAGACACTGGGGATTATTACGTGGAAGTCAGCAATAGCATCGGGACATCCTCAACCAAGTGTAAAGTGGCCGTGGATGGTATGTAGAAATAGCTACTGCTTTGTCCATTTTTTGTCCATTGTGTCCATTTTTTGTGGGGTAAAATATTAGGCCAAAAACAAAGGTCTGTCTGACATAAAAAATGCAGAAATTCTTTTTCTTTTTTATTGTGTATTGGTCCACCTTTTTCTTTTTCTTCTTCCCCTTTCGGAGCCAATTCGGTTTCAAATTTTTACGGAAAACTGGAAAAAAACACCCAAAATTGGGCTCATCGCGTAGGGTTATGCGGCAAAAGTGAAAATGCAGCAAAAAACCTGATTTCCAGGAAAATTGAGGGCGCCCTCCTATAAGTATCTCTCAATTCCCCTTTAAGCTGACTGACCCAGATTTGAATAATTTTAGACTTGTTCAAACATTTCTGACAAATTTATATTGAAGGGAAAAAAATATTTTGTAAACACTATGGATGGTTGAAATACTATGAATGTTAAAATAAAACCTTCTGTTCATCTTATTATGCTAAAATGCATTGAAAATATGCCCAAAAAGTAATATATATTTTTCTTCTCTAAAATTATTTTGTACTTGAGCATTGGTATTTATTATTACACCTCATAAATATTCATGAGATAATAGGCATAAATACTGCAATTTCATTGGTCAATTTAGCTGGCCACAGTGATAATAAATTGAGCTATTAAAGAAATTGAGCTATTTCCCGTGTGGTAGTATACAGATACAACATGGTATAGAGGGAAGTATACTTCCCGGTATAATCCATGTTGTATTTGTTTTACTATACATCATAAATATTCATCACGAAATTATAAAAACTTACAACTAAATCCATCTCTGACAGTTCCGCGAAACGACCAGCAGCAGACAACGCCATTTTGACAACAACAAAATAACCATGCTCGTCGCCAGAATGCAAAGTTCTATACAATGTGACGTGTATACATTTGTTGAACTGTTTCGTTTAGGGGATGAGACTGTTTCGTTCAGGGGGTGCGGTAGTTGCCTCCTAGGGGTGCGGTAGTACCCTTATTTTTTCCCCGCGTATGCGTCTTTCCCGTACGCGAGGAAGTAGGCTAAATACTGAAGTGCGTAGCTAACGGAATAGACCAATAGGAAACCGCGATTAGCTAATGAATATTTATGATGTATAGTCATTTTGGCTACTTCCCTACAACCTCATCCCCAGAGTCACAGTGAGGTGTAATAAAGCAAATACTACATGGTATGATCGGGGAAATAGGGTACACTATTTTCCCTCGGTATTGGCTACAGGTCCACCACCCCTCACCCTCCGGGTTCGGGGTGGTAGGCCTGTAGCCAGTACCTCGGGAAAATAGATTGCACTATTTCCCCTCTAACCATGTAGTATTTGTATAATATTGTCAATGGAGACCAAGGACCAACTGTTCTCAATGATTATATTTCAGAACATTACTTGGACAAATACGCCCAATACAGCAAGCCATTCTTTACCCTGCACCTGCGTGACATACTCATCGTCGAGGGCAGTGCAGCTCGACTGGACTGCAAGATCTCTGGAGTACCCGAGCCTGACATCCGTTGGTTCAAGGATCACAAGGAGATCGAGGATGGACAGCACTACTCAATGGAGTATGAGGATGAAGAGTCATGCACCCTGATCATCCAGGAAGCATTCCTGATGGACGCCGGTACCTACTCATGTCAAGGGTCTAACTTGCTGGGAAGGATATCGTGCGATGCTGTGGTCAGAGTCGAACGTAAGTATCACATTTTGGACACATAGTTGAACAAGACTAGAGGGTTCTATTTCATAAAGAAGCCTTGTTTGGAATGATACTAAAGGATCCTTAATAAGTTGAGCTTTATAAAAAGCTGCCAACACACCCTGATCCTGCAGGAGACTACCTGAAAATAAACCAATCTGGACACACAAATCTGACAACCTCCTTGATTGGGGAAACATTTTATCTAATTGCATTACATGTCATTTAAAAAAATCTCCCTGATTGATGAAGAGAATTTCCCTGACTACCCTATGCATATCTTCGCCGCTCTGTTTTTGAAGTAGGACCCAGGTCTAAAGTTTGACATGGGAACCATTTCATGGAAGAAAGATCAAATTATGATTTCTTAGCCATTCTACATAAGATGAGTTAAAAACCTAGGAAGAATATATCACATTTTAAGATTTATCTTCACTTTTATGAAGTAGGACCCAGGAATATGTCAATGTTTGTATGGTTGTGTATGCATGCCTGGCCATTATTTTAAATCACCCTCGTTGTCGCAAGTTTATAAAAATTGATAAACAAGACATGGGATATGTCACACACTGTACAGACATGGTGATAACTGATAATAAATTAAAAATCTGAGACATACAATTTGAAACATACATGTACAATGCAAACATTGATATTCGATAACAGACCATGTACAAGAGGTGGTGTGAGGTGCACGATAACCTTTTGCTCCGAGTCAACTATTGTATAAGAAGAAGAAACTGAGACATGAAATTTGAAACACACTGTAAAGTGATATTCGATAACAGACCAAGTACAAGAATCGGTGTAAGCCATGACAACCTTCTGCTCCGGATCAGCCATTGTATAGTAAGAAGAAATTGAAACATGAAATTTGAAACACACTGTACAGACAGTGATATTGGATAACAGACATGATATCAAGTACAGGGCAACCTTCTGCCAGTGTAGAATAAAACATGCAGCTTGAAACATTAGAAACCTTACATGCGTTATTAACCCTATCCACACGGCTATTAGTTTTGTCATACGAAACACAGATTTGTCAGAAACCTTTTCCAACTTTCAAAGTCTTATCTCAAGAATTACTGAACCAATATTATGCATGTTTGTACTTATTTCAACGCATTTGTCCTGGTGATGAAATTCAATAATTTTGACATTTTTGAATCATTTTGTGAAATTTTGGAACTGTCGTCTGTAGAAGCCTGCCACATGGAAAGTGTTAAACATTACAGAAAAAATGGGTCGGGGGAAGACATAACATCTGAAAGGTATAACATCACAAGCTGTACAACCAATCTAAACTTTAGATTATTTTACAATCACCATTAATCTAACCTGTTAGACATAGATAGAAGCAATGTAGGTACAGAAACAACTCAAGTGAGACATGAATTTAAACATACTATAGACGAAGTGTTATTTGATAATGGAGAAAATGTTATTTGATAACAGACGGAAGGAAAGAAAGTGGTTAAAGAAACTGATACATAACATTTGACACATAAAATGAACACACAATAATGTTTGATCAAAAGTTCCACACACACAAACATTTGATGATATATGAAAATGAGACATGAAAAATTGAAACTAACTATAGAGGCACTGTTATTTGAATTATTAGGAATCTATGAACATGGAATTTAAAACATACCACAGAGAAACAATGCTATTTGATGAGTTATAAAAATGAGGCATGCAATTTTGTAATCTTACTAGAGAGACATTGTAATTGGATAACAAAAATCAAGAAATGGGATTAGGAAAATGAGACATGAATTCGAAACACATTATTATAGAGAAAATGAAAGACAATGTGTTTCAAACATTTTCAAACATTTTAGAGGCACTGAAAGTAACAAAATAAATCATATTGTTACTGTTCTGTTAAAACCTCCATCTGGCCCTTCAGCATGTATAGCGTAATACTTCCTATGCCTAATAATAATCAATAATAATAATAAAACAGTGCTTCTAAAGCGCCTCCCACCGAAGTCTCAAAGCGCTTAACAGATAACATAACAACACTGAAATTACATTACAATATAAGAATAATACAATATGTAGATGAACATGCAAAAACATTGTAAACAGGGTAATCAATCATCAAAAGAAATTGTGAATAAGTGTGTCTTAAGAGACGATTTGAAATGGCTAAGAGTTTTACAGTTCTTGATGTGAAGCGGAAGTTGATTTCAAAGTTCAGCTGAAGCATAACGAAATGAACGATGACCATAGGTTAAAGTTGACACAGAGGCAATGATAAGTTGTTGTTTTGAAGCCGATCGTAAATAAGCCTAACATATAAAGGGCCAAATAACACATCTAATCAAGAAACTTGTATGTGCTCTTACCCCTGAACATGTATAAAGTAACATTTCATATGCATAACCTTATGAGCTGTTTTACTTTATACATGCTGAAGGGCTGGAAAAACATACAAGGTTTTGACAGAACAGTGACAATATATCTAATTTAATTGATACCAGTAGTTCAGTTTTTGATGTATTGTTAAATACAAACAACACAATCCATCTTAACTATTAAATTAGTTGTTATTTCCCTTTAAATTATATCTAGATATTGATGTTTGATTCATTTGTGCCATATGGCGGATTAGGATTGAAATCATCATTAACCTAATTAGATGACATGTTGAAGCAACATGAGTAAAGAAAACGATACATGAAATGTGAAACACACTGTAGACAGATGTTTGATCTAACGAATTGAGCCGAAGTGAAACCCTATAGGAAAACAACATGACATTTGAACAACCATTATACGCATAAGGGTAGTCATTTTACATGTACACAGGTTCTGAGATCGGAAGTCAACTAAACGACTTGTGCATGAATCGATTAAGTTCAATTGCAACATTCACATCTTTGGGGCTTTAACCCCAAAGTTTATTATCATTTTGATATTTTTCCTTTGGAAAATCCTGGACGAAAACTTACTAACTTAACAGAGAAGTTTTTACAATCCGATCTGTTGTCTTCTTCGGATTGTGTTTAGATACAGAGCCAAACCCATTGTCTAGATGTCATTTGATTTTGATGATGAAGTCTTCTAGATCAGCTGGTCAAAAAGATGGCAGAGTTGAAAGACCTCAAGCCATCCATAAGTGGCCGTTGTTGGTCATCATTTGATATTAATTGTATCCAGATGGTTTTTATACATCTGGCATTACACGGGTCATCTCTAGGGACGAAGTGGCCTTTCAACTTGGCCATCTTAACACTTTCCATGCGGCTATTAGTTTTACCATTATACAAACAGATTTTTACGAAACCCTTTCCAACTTTCAAAGTCTATCTCAAGGATTACTGAACCAATACTAGGTATGTTTGTTCTTATTTTAATGCATTTCTCATGGTGATTCAAAATATGGTGATGAAATCCAAGTATTTTGACATTTAAAAAAAAAAAGTGAAATTTTGCAATTGCCGCGTGGAAAACGTTAATGACCAGCTGATACAGAAGACGTCACCATCAAAATCTGTTGACATCATGCATCATTCAGTCAATAAGTCTGGATCTGAATTTAACACAAATCCACTCAGGAAGATGACAGATCATGCATTTAAAAAAGTACAAACATGCCTAGTATTGGTTCAGTCATCCTTGAGCTAGACGTTGAAAATTGGGAAAGGTTTCTGACAAATCTGTTTTGTATATGGTAAAACTAATAGCTGTGTGGAGAGTGTTAACGCTATATCATACAAGAACAGGGCACTGCTGTACCATCTCCCACACTATGAAACCTACCATACAAACCTTTAAAACCTGCATTTTATTTCCAGACTTCATCAATCATTCATTTTCAAAACCAAAATAAAAACTCATTTATTCAATAGATGCCTTTGTTCTTGCTCTAGTTCTGTTGTTTTTGTTCGTTTTTGCACAGGAAAAGTGTATTTCACACTTAATAAATGCAGTTTATCATTACGAGTATTATATCGGTTATTTAGTCACCTTTGGTTATTAGTCATGGCGCCAAAAATGAACTGAACATGAAATATGAAACACTGTAGACAAAATGGAATGCATATGCATCAACAACTCTCCCAGTAACACTATATTTAGTGTTGGCAGCAAACGTTTAGCGATAATCAGTTTTAATTAGATGGTAATAATTTCAGCAGTTTGTTCGATCCTACCAACACTAAATCCTATCGTCATGATTCAAGATCAAGATTACAGATAACTCTGTATAGTATCAATACGCATTCAGTTTTGAATATCGGTAGCATCACTGCCACCCAATCACCAGGCTTGAGAACCCAATATCCCATCAAAATTAAAAACCACAATCAATGTGGCATCCTTATCCTTCATCGGTGCCTGGCAACTTTGATATTGCAATCTTAATGACCAGAAAGAATTCCGTCGCCCCGTGCCTGGGCAAACTGTGTCTGTAATTGAGACAGTTGGATGTTTGCCATTTGGCCGTTGCCGTCCCCGTTTTCATCATCATCGTCGGTGTGCCAATGCAAAGCGGTGATTTGTCACTGGGAGTTAGTTCTCACTCAGTTGGGGCATGGGCAGGACCAAGGCCACTAGAATAATATATGTTGTTTATTGTTGCGGCTGAAACAATTGTACTTACATGTTTTGGTTTCAAGGGGTTCACATTAAACCATACACAATTTCTTTGTAAACTGTAAACTTCCCTATGATTTATAGAAAGAAAGAAAGCATAGCGTGTTTCTAAGTATAAAATTAATTTAAAAGAGTGACATATTGATTAACAAAAAGTACCAGTTTTATAGATGTATAAGTGTCTAGATATGTTCCCCAAGCACATAAACATGTCCTTTAAAAGAATGTTTTTCTCCTCATCATAGACATCACTTAACACAAGAGCATTGGTAGACATATTACAACATTAATATAGTACGGTGACATTTTAATCAAACAGAAAGTTCAACTTTTATAGATGTTGAAATTGAAAAGTTAGCACACATGTTTAAATCTTTATCAACTTAAGTACACATGATAATGTCATGACAATTTTATAGAAATCACACATCAAGAAAGCACATAACATTTATACATTGATTGTAACATCCACACAGTGCAGTGACATTTTGATAAAACAGATGTTACAGCTCTCATCTGACACATTGACATTTAGCATTGAAACCTAACCAGAGAAACAAATCAGTTTCTAATTATGGCCATCCAGGGTTGAAGCGATTTGCATAGAGACAACATGTTCCTCCCTACACTGATGTAAGTCCAATTGATTCACTCGGCCCAAGACTGATGCTGATTTCGTCAGTACCTCGCTAACTTTGGTGAGAGAGACATGCTGCTTCTCTGTCTACCCTGACATCTCGTAAAAGTGTGTGGCAAACTTTGAAGACACATAGAAAGTCATCCTGAAAACAGTGTCATCATCACAATTTGGCAACACCACCGAAGTTTGCTTCACAACGATCAGGCAACCCAGACAGAAGCAGCGCAAGTTTTTTAAATTTTATTTCATGCGGAGAAACTTCTTCCGAGTAAATTAGCCGATATAGCGGTTCATCACGTTTTGAGGAATTGATAACTGTGTTCACACTAGGGAAGACCCAGTGTGACATCCTCATTGATATGAACTTATAAATGCTGCTACTCACCCCATCATATGTGCTTCAAGAATTGATTGCTTTGAAAGAGGAACGGGCGTGGACCAAATCTTTCTCCCGGCCGATTCGTGCGACATTGTCTGGTTTTTGGAAAGCTCTTAGGCTGAAAGATCTGACAGCACACGTCGAAATGCGCAGCGGAATGGCTGGGTATACACTTGGAGATCGAGGAATGGCTCCACCAAGAGGCAACACAATGTCAACCAATTCACCCACCACCACCATGTCATCAAGGAAACAGCACATCTTTGGGGTTGATCGCAAGGCTAAGCAACATCTGGAAGTAGACTCCTGTCTTTACTTTGATTTGCATAGTTTGAAGAATAATTTTATAGATCATCCCACAGAAAAAGCTTACAGTAGTAAAATAGTAGACCCCTTAGTGTATACCCAGCCACGGAGAAAAAAAGGCAACGAGAAGGAGCTCAAAGAGATCATGGACCGGTACCTATCTGGACCGGCGAAACAAGTCAGCGACCACACAGCAGACTTTGACTTTAGCTTATCTTCAGGGCTTAAGAAACAAACAAAAGCTCCAGTAAAAGCGCGGCGAGAGGTCGTGACACCAAAGTACCACCACCATACCACCACAGTGACCAAGCCGTTTGTTGTTCACAGACCCGTGGATAGTGAAGTTCAAAAAATTATGAATCGATACCTGAAACCCGAGGATAAAATTGATTATGATGAAATTTACGATAAAGATCCTTCATCTAATGAGAAACTCTATACACCCAGTACCACCACCACCACCACAACAAAATCCACACATTTCGGAAACGATTATGAAAAATTTGATGACAATTTTGGAAATGCAAGATCTAATTATAATAGTTCGGATATTAATGATATAATGGAGCGCTATCTTGGTCCGGAAGATCGCGATAAAGCCACCAGTTACTCTACGTATAACCGCCGTACGATGTCAATTGATCCCGAAGTAAGAACCATCATGGCAAGACTGAAAGAGCATAAAGTGAATAAAAAGAATCGGCCTGACTCGTCCCGTATGATTATTGATCCGCGAGTAAAAGAAATTGTAATGCGTTATCATAAATCAACGGACGATGGTTTATGGGACAATGATGAGAGTAAGCCAGATGCATCGATCAAAGACATTATGGACCGTTATTTATATCTGAATGAAAAAGACTCCCTCGGTGCAAGGGACTTTGGGGTGTCCAAACTTAAGGGACTTTCAGCTTTCTCACGCCGAGAATCCATAAGAAATCTCGTGGAGAGGTACTCACCATCTAAAAGTTTAACAAATGAATATGCTTCATACAGAATGGAACTGTCATCACCATACACATCACCAGATATTTCTTTGTACAAGAGGCCTAGTTTCTCTGTGACATCACACCGTGTAAGAAGATTAAGCTCTTACAATGACATACTATCAGACACACCTGAATCCACTACACAAGACACTTACACGAACAAAAACAGTTCTTTGAACAGCCAACTTAACACTTGGAACCGCCAACTTAACACATACAATGACATGCTGCAAATAAGCCGCAAGTCTTCCGCCAACAGAGAACCAATCAACACTCGACAATTTAACAGAAGGCCTTCCACCGACGACAACGACGATGTTTTTGAGTACGACTTGGCAAGCAGAGTCGACCGAGACAAAAACCGCAGCGGTGATCCGCTGTGGCAGATTATGTCTCGTTACCTTGACGACGTCCCCATGGAGACGTTACAGTCTGCTTATACATTAAAACGTATGTTTTCTTCTTCTACTGATTCAGGGTTGGGATGGATGGAGAGTGAAGATGGAACAACTACCGGAATATCAGAAAGGTAAGATCAATCAATTAATTAACCCCAAAAATATGAATTTTATTAATTTTTTTAATAACTATTAATTTTTTTGGGAAAGGAAATAAGTTAGAGAATCCATTTTAGGTATCATATTTTACTAAAAATGATGATTTGTTAAATGTTGATTTTAATAGCACTTTTTTTTGCTCCAAAATGCTGAAATTTCATATTTTTAGATCAACACCCACTTAAACTTGGGGATATGCAAAATAAACACCTCAAAAAAATCTGGAATCTTATATATAGAATGATCAAATTATTAATCTTCCCCAGAGTGGCCAGTGCACATAAATGCTGGGGGGAAAATCTCTTGTGCTTTTGCAGATCTGAGTGTTGCGGATCTGATGCGAAGGTTGCCAGTTTGAATCAGTGTAGAGGCACATGAATGGGTTTTTTCAGCGTTAATGTGCACTGACCTACCCTGGGAA
The DNA here is from genome assembly GCA_035610835.1 of Ophiura sarsii. Taxonomy (NCBI): domain Eukaryota; kingdom Metazoa; phylum Echinodermata; class Ophiuroidea; order Amphilepidida; family Ophiuridae; genus Ophiura; species Ophiura sarsii. Next base: position 10,090,692 of record CM069459.1, on the reverse strand, counting down.
AAGATAAATAATTGATTATCTTTCAAATTTACAATGATACCAAATTTGTAGCAATCGCTTGTTCCAGTACTCAGCTACTTGCTTGAGAATATGCAGAGGTCTAAATCTGAATGTGCCAACATCATTTGTGTTCAGAAGGCAATATAGCATACAATGTATCATTTCATTGAACAAGCGACAGAGTTGTTCTTCTGTAAATGCGAAATAGTGGTGAATTTGGCCAATTTTGATTGAGACCTCCCCACATTCTCAAGCAGTGACTGAGCACTGATACAAGTTAATGCTGTTAATGTGATATCATAAGAAAGATGAAGACACCAGCTTTTCAGTGACCAACACCATATGAACATATCACAAAATACCCCAATTATAGGCATTTAAAAGAAATTTCCAAATTAGTTTTTTTTAGTTTAGTTTTGCTGTACCCTGCATTCAACTCATTCATGCTTGCAAGTACAGGCTTTTATTTGAGTCGGGACAAAAGAGGGCAAAGTTGGATATATATCAGGAATCCTTGGATAAACAAATTTGATAAGAATTCAGTGATTTATGTCATCAAAGTTGAAAGAATTACTTACTGACAAGTTTTCCGCAATCTATTTAAGATTCTTTCAATTTATGTTGCGTGGAATCTTTGCTAGAATTGAATCTCAGTTTCTCTATAAAATTTGAATCTAGTTTCATCTCCTATTGCCCAATTGTATTGCCTACATTTTTTGGGATGTGAGCATGATTATTAAAATATATTTATTCTTTTCAAGTCTTCTGAATGAAAAAAAGTGTATTCGTTTAGATTATAATGTTGTTCTAAAACATAATCATAGCCAAGATAGTAGTTAAATGTTATTAAATGTTTTGTTGTTGTGGTATTGTTGTACAAGGTATCCCAGAAGGATTTATACTGTGTTTGAAAAAATATGAAAAAATAAAAACAACCGTGTATCGCAATCTAATATGTGCAATGTACTGGGGGCCACGTTCCCTACTTATTCTATTAATATCATCGCAATAACTCTTATGTTCAGGTTTGGCATGACATTGCTGAAAATCCAAAAAAAAACCTGTTTTTTAATTTTTCACTTTTAACCCTGCTGCCAAAGAAAATATTGTATTAAGTCAGTCAGACTGAACAATTCCTTAACGTCATATATGAATATTACTTCACTCTACTTTCCAAACATTAAAAACTGTTGACATCAATCAACTTTCTAATAGAAATTAAACAAAACACAGCAAATTACATAAATATCAATTCAATAATAGACCTTCTTTCTGAACATGGTCAGTGATTTTCAAAAGTGATAATTTCAGTCAACTTGGATTCTACCATTTTTATTTTAAAATAGTCTTTAATTTCTGTCATAAAAAGCTGATTTACAAAATTCAAAATTCCTAAGAAAGCTAAATATATGTAGATCTTAGAATCACAGCAATCTGACCAATTACAACAATGGTATTCATGGCCAAATAAATCGCAATTTTCCAGGTATAAATCATTCTGGACACCCCCCCCCCCCCCTTATCTGTATTATTTGTCATGCAAGAGACTCGTCAGGACTGTTGATTGTAGTTCTGTAATCTATACATCATTTCTGCTCTACGGGACAGTGGGTCTTATAGAATGCTTGACAAAGACAAAATGTTGTTGTTGTTGTTTGTTTGTATGGGGGATGATGAGGTGTTTGTTTGTTTTTTCATTTATTTGTTTGTTTCTTAGTGTGTTTGTTTTATTTGTTGTTTTAAGAGGGGGAGACTTTGATGTTTTGTGACGCATTTACAATGATGACAAATCACTATAACATCATGTATATTTGCATACAAAACCTACGGGCCCTCATCTTTCAACACCGTCATACATACCATATATGGAGATAGAGTCGTATATCATTCAATATAACACTCTGTCAATGGCTGTCTAGCAACCATACTGTGTTATGTAATTAGATAATTAAGATGCCATTGTCATGTGTAATATAGTGATAACACGCACTATAAACAAGTTGCCTGCGGTGTAGGGCCTTTGAACATTAATATAAGTAAAGTCAGAACTGGATTCACAGCAGGAGTGTTTAAAGACGCATTCGGTCAACTGGTGTAGAGTAGCGCCCTCATCTTTCTACCAAACATTGGTTTTGTACCTTCTGCAATACATACTTACATACGGGTAAACATTACGATGCCGATTTCTGTCGTTCAACCTCATGGCAAATACAAATTCCCCCAGGAAAAGGAATGATTGAAAAATCAGGTGCAATTTTGCATCTCAAGGGAATGAAACAGATTTGAGGACTGGCTAGATTACCTGTGTAATCCCACATAATCCAAATAAGTGTGGGACAACCAAACGGGGGAGGTTAGGTTTAGGGTTTGGGTTAGGGTTTAGTTCATAAAAGAAGGGTTAGGGTTTTATTCCATAAGGTTGTTGGGTTTATTTGATTTTAAAAGCAAAACAAAAGCAAAAAACAAAAACCCAGTCAGGTCCTTTGACAATTGATAGCCACAGGGTTATTACATCCACAAACAGATGCAGCATTTACTTGTATTCAAATATTGTGGTTTAAATATGATCATCACAGACAAGATATAGCAAAGCATTCACTACATTGTGGGTATGGCTCATATGGAAGTCATTAAGACTGTGTCATTCATTGAGTGAATCAGACATAGCAATGTCTGATTCGCTCCTTGAACGACACAGCCTTGTATGTAACCAGTCACAGCAGAGCTTTGTAAATATCTTTTAAACACCCCCCACCCCCCTTTCAATCCCTACCACCACTTTAACCATTTTTATGGTTGGCTCAATTACTGAAGAGACCACAAGTGCGACCAATCACAATCAAGTTTTGTAGATAGATATCTACAAAACTTGATTGTGACCTCCCCCCCCCCCCCACCCAACTTCAATCCCTACCACCACTATTACCATTTCTCTGATTGGGTAGTTAGATAACATAGACATATATGTGACCAATCAAACCAGTTTTGTTCAAAGATGTCACTTTTCCTTTTGAGGCAATCCTCCAATCCCTGCTATCACTGTTGCTATGTCTCTGACTCGCTTATTGAATGATACATCTATAATGTATGTAGCCAATCGCAACGTAGCTTTGTAAATATATTTTGAAGCATCCCCCTTTCAATCTATATTACTACTCTTACCATGCTGTGGTTGTCTCAATTACGGAAATGACCACAAGTGTGACTAATCACAATAGAGTTTGTAGATATCTTTAAAGAACCCCCCCCCCCCCCCCCCTTCAATCCCTAATTCTTACCATTTCTATAATTGGGGAGTTAAATGACATAGACATATATGTGACCAATCAAAGCCAGTTTTATGAATCTGATAAGGAAACAGCTATTGAGGTTATTGCACCAACAAACAGATGACAGATGTGTCATTTATTTGTATTTAAATATTGTGGTTTTATTTAGATGATGAGAGGCACAGACAAGGTTTAGTAAAGCATTCACTGCATTGTAAAGTATTCACTGCATTGCAGGTTACTCATGTGGAAACTATTACAAATCTACTTCATGTCTTCAGTAGATAGCAATGATAAACACATTGGGTGTGACCTGAATATAACCCTAGCCCTAAAATTGTTGCAGTGGGGATGGACGGAAGAGCCTGTGTGGCAAATGAGATTGGATCAAGACTATTCTTTTCTCATGTCTGAAGGCTGACAGCAAAATTGTCAAATGTATTTTTAGGAAGTGGCTCTTTTTACTTACTTCCATCTTTTCTAACTTTCATTTCATTCAGCCAGCATGCTTATATAGGCTTTTTAAGCCTAGCCCGAGCATTTTGCTTGAGCCTGGTCCCTTCAGGACCCAAGCGTGTGTCCGTACGGACCGACCGTTTAAACAAACAAACAAACAGGGAGAGGAGGGTTAAATGGGGGGACCAAAATATAATGTCAGCAGCTTCCGGGGATTGAACCTGGGGTGACAGTCGAGTGACACAACCATTACACTACAAGCGCTGGGTTGCCCAGACTAACTTTTGCAGACCATTACCTAGAGTTTATTGCAACATGGGATAGAAGTTGTGTGAGCGTGCTGCTGGCTGTGTTCTGTATGGTGTAGTAGGGTTAGGGTTATACATAACCAGGGACAAGTTGAGTTTTCTTTTTTCTCTTGGATGGGGGAGGGGAAGGGTAAATTATGTTCGGGCACACATGCACAAGAACAGAAATATGGTTATTTTAACATTCAGCTTAAGTCTGTGCATAATCCTATAAAATACATTGAGTGTAGGACAAATGAGTACGGGTTATAAATTTCCCAATGGGAAAATTTTTGAAAATGATGTATTAATATTTTAGATGATGTTTCAATGTTGTACCAACATCGCAAGTTACTTGCAATGTTGGAAGACGGTCTATATGACTGACGTCAGTTTTTCGATTATGCTCACTGAGTTCACTCTGTTAGAAAGGGGTATTGTCTGTGGATGTATGATGGATGGGTTAAAACATGTGAACTTCCAAATCTGGGCCAGTAAATGGTAAATTTACCTTTTAGCCAGTGTGAAATAATAATACTAGCTTGGTAGATTTGCATGTGGGTCAGTTTGAAATTGTATTCATTCACTCTTAGAAATGTCGAACCAATCAGAAAGTAAGAAACTGAAATACGTTCAATGCTCGAACCACATGCTTTGTTTTGATTCCTTGTTCCTTTGATTCCTTAGTTTTGTTTCTCGACAAATTAGAAAAATCAATGCATTTGTGCAAATGTTGATATGCTCACAATAGCACTCCCCCAATGGAGTCGTGCCATTATTTACACATCAACATCAGCACGCATGCATTGATTTGTCTAATTTCTCTCGAAACAACACATACACATGTATTGACCTATAATCAGCTGGCCCCAATGACCATTTCATATAGTGTAAAGGTATCACCTTATGTCTGCCCCTAACCAATGCAGATGTTCCCTGATGTGTTTGTCAGAGGCAATTTATTCCAATTGCATATCAGCTTACACCTTGCCATTGTCAAGTTGTCACGCTGCTGTATGACAGAGGAGCGAGGGGATGGGACGGACAGGTGCTGTCATATGTTATAGATCATCATTATCATACATACATCCAGAAGCTCATCTATGATTGGTTGATCAGCTGGCTTTACCAGGAAAGCAACCAATTGAGGATACTTTAACAAATGGCTAATATAAGGAAGGAAGCATCCAATCAGATACATCAACAGATAATGCATATTGCTCATCTTCATTTCTATGCATTATCTGTTCGTGTATCTGATTGGGTGCTTCCTTCCTTAGCCCTTTTGTTACAGTATCCTCAAATGGTTGCTTTTCTGGTAAAACCAGCTGATCAACCAATCATAGACGAGCTTCTAGATACATGTATGATAATGCTTATTTAAATCTGTCTTAACTGTTGTATCTATGATTGACTTAATAGAGAGCTATTATAACACTCTTTTAGCCAATTAAAATGAGTTTTAGATATTGATATTTTAATGCTATGGTCATTCTTGAATGTGATTATCTAGATAAAGGGTACACTCCTCTCTGGAACCATCACGAGAGGTTTTAGAAGCTGAAAGGTTGTGTTCATCATTGGGGTCGAATAGATGAAGTAATGATGTTGGTATCTTCAGCAAATATCATTACGATAATCAAATTATATTATCTCTTGAAAGTCCCATTGTGAAATGTAATTACTGTTTTACTTTGAAAGGGAAGGTTGGAGTCCCCAGGGAGATGGAGTGACAGAAACAGCTGTATCCCATTGAAGGCGAGGGGGTCAAGAAAAGTGCAATTAAGGTGTGAGATGAGGTGTGGTGTGGTATAGTGATATTATTAAATGAATTTTGAGTACCTTCCTCTTAGCTTGAAAGAAAAATATATCTTGATGAGTTGGGGTGACATTTTGAGGAATATGGTTAGGCCTATGACAAATTTGCTAACAATTGAATCACATAATTTACTTCATACCTTCATTTCAGTCTAAGCTCCGTCTTGAGAACCTATATCCTTTGCTAAGAGTATGATTCGTTGAGCTAAATCCTTGTTACGGGTCACATTTTCCTTTTTTGAGAATCCGTGTTAAGGGTTGTTTTTGAGAGTGCATTCACACGGTAATTACAAATATTATACATGAGTGCCCCCCAATACCCCCACCCCCCCCCCCCCCCCATCCCCAAGCAGAACAAGTCAAGTAAAGGAACAGTTTATAAGTAATGATTGAAAGCAACATATGAATTCATTATTAAAGGTATTGCATTACATGCCTTGGATATCAACAAATCAATTATGTTTTAATTAGTTTATAATTGTTCAATATCCAATTATAAATTTGCACTGTGAAAAGATATATGATATGAGGTAATAGTGCTTGTGAATTATCTGCCGCCACTCCAGAATGTAATTTCATCCCCTGTATATATAAACTAAAAATTAAAACTTCTATCTGGTAGAATTAGGGCAATGATAGTGGAAGTTTGTTCAACTATCAAGGTGGATGCATCTACAAAGTTAGAAAATATTGTTTGAAACACTTTGTAGGTCTAATCCCTTTGTTGAATCCCATAATTTGCTCACCACCAGCACATGGCCCTTCAACATTGATCGGTGGGAGAAGGGGGAGGGGTATGAAGAATGAGACTCTTTAGGCAAGTTTCTATTTGTGTGTGACCATAATATAGTGTGTCTGTTTTGGTGCAAACAGCATGGCAATTATGGTCAGTGTTCAAGCACATTTTTTCTTAGATTGTATGTATTTTCCAAGTGATTTGATTTAGGCAATCTGTCAGCCTGACCAATTTCAGCAACAGAGGGAGACAAAATATCAAAATGGAAAATTCAAATGAAATAGTAAATTTTCCATAATTTTGGGTATAAACACTTAATACAACAGATGTAACCACCAAGAAATGTTAATGTAATTTGGAGAATCTTTTCAAGTTGATCAATAATAAACAGCTTATATTGTAAATCTAAATTGTAGAATATGTTGTAAAAAATCAGGACAATTTCAAACATAATGGATAGATGGCTTCAGCTTTCAGATTGTGTGCTTGCCCAGATGGTGTTGAAATTCACCCCAAGGTGTTGATGGCCGGTCAATCATCCTGTCTAATCCTGAATACTCATTGCAAACTCTAGTGTATCTTTGATAAAATATGAAGTCAAAACAAAGACAATTTCAAACTGAATGAGAAGATGACTTCAGCATGATGTTGAAATTCACCTCAAGATGCAGATGGCCGGTTATCCCCAAAATTTGAATTGTAGCTCAAGTCATCTTGTATACACGTTTGAGACTCTGGTATATATTTGATAAAATAATGGCTAGATGCCTTCAGCTTTAATACTTTCCATGCGGCAGTCGTCTGCAGACGACAGTTCGAACATGTCAATAAATGTTTCAAAAATGTTGGAAATATTGAATCTCATCACTATATTTGGAATCACCATGAGAAATGCATTAACATAAGAACAAACATGCCTAGTTTTGGTTCAGTAATTCTTGAGATACACTTTGAAAGTTGGGAAAGGTTTCTGAAAAATCTGTTTTGTAAATGGTAAAACTAACAGCTGCATGGAAAGTGTTAAGATTGTACACTTGCCCAGATGGTGTTGAAATTCACCTAGAGATGCAAATCAATCATGGGATGAATTGTAGCCTCAGTCAACCTGTATGCCCTCACAAGTCATCCTGTATACGCATTGCCTGCCAAGTATGGTGTCCATTAACTGTTGGACTCATATCCAGGGTTGCATTTTAATATTTATCCAGGGTACATGTAGTCAATAGTTTGCATACAATATCCATTCACATAATATGTGACTCATTCACACAATGAAAAACCTGGAAGGTTTCCCATTTAGGAAAGTGTTAGAAACAGCTGTTTAAAGTAAAGATCTCACTCCATTGCAGCCCACATTTTCTCCTTGATGTTCAGGAGAATGGACGTGCATATAGGCTTGTATAGAACTTTAAAGTTTGACAGAGATTGTTTGTAAGGACCAAGCACAATCTAATGTACCCTTTAAGATGCTTATTGCTCCAGATGTTGCGGACAATTTCCTCGAAGATGATTAATCCAACATGAATCAACAGCCATCCTGTATTCTAATTACCAAGTCTTGTGTCCATTAACTAGTATTGTTTCACCAGGGCTTTATTATCTACCCAGGGTAGCGTGAAATGAAATAGCTAAAGCGTGTGCTCCTATCTATAGCTCTTTCCCATCCTGGTGTAGAGCTGGCCATCTATGGCTGTGTTAAGACAGAGCAAAGATATTACACCCAGATGTTTTTGCACAGAGTGAAGTCATGAATTAAATGATGACTTAAGAAGCTTTAGGTACCTTTAAATCAAATAGGTAAGGCTTGTGTGTGCTCGTATCAAACTCTTTCCCATCCTAAAAATCTATGGTTGTGTCATGAATTCAATTGCGACCCAGTAGTACTGCTGTAGTATTGATTTATTTTTATCAAGAACTAAGTCGATTTCCAAACTTAAAGTAGATTACACAGGGAGATTTTGAATTGAAAAAACACACATTTTAATTCAAATAATGTTGCTTCAAGTAATTGTTACTGTTAGAATTTGCCTTCTGATGTTAACTTCAAAATGAATCAACCCTGTTTACCAATAACCAGCGCTGTATAAAAAGGTTAAAACTATAGGAGGGTTATTTGTCATCCAGGGTAGGCTTACCATGTGTTTCAATGGTAGGGTGCATTACGTTAGTTCCACACAGGACGTCCAAAGAAAAACAATGTCTTTCTCAGTGGGCAATATGTGTGTGAGATTAGTTAGGTACTGGCAAATGTTATGTTTGAATTAGATAGCGCTTTCAATGAACTATGGGAGGAGTTCTGAATATGTGGCCTGCCAAGTGAATGCATCTTTTAAGTACTTGTGACCTTCCACAGCACAAAAGTTAAAAAATGAAAACAACCTGAACTCAGGTAACTAGTTCATTTCAATTTTTTTAAATGATGTTCTTATTCAATTGTTAACATACATACACCCCTACACATCTTGTACATACAAGTACTTGTAATGCGCTATTCCCTGGAGACTCAAAATGCTACAAGAAATACAAAATAACAAAGTTAATATGATAATATAAAGAACAAGATAAGATGGTGAACAAATATGTCTTGAGTCCCTTCTTGAAGGCAACTGCCGAATAAATATAGGTAGATCATTCCATATCTTAGATGCCCAGACAGTAAAAGTCCTATCACCAGCTTTAACTTTTGTGGTAAACATGGCACTACAACCAAAAAGACAATGATAGCTTTTTTTGACCTGAAGGATCTATATGTATGTTCACTTATGCTGATACATCTATCAGGCTAGCAAGTTTCTGATCAGGCTGTATCAGTTTGTATGTGTTTTCCCATCTGGCCCCTTGGAAACCAGGAGACTAAATGCTGGTAGTCATTACTTGTTGGTATGTTAATGGATTCATGCGATAATGTCATAGTTAGGTTAAGCAAAGTTTAACTACACTTTAACGTGCAGGCAGTGCTCGACACGGGGCTTGCTTACGTGCTCGCGAGGTACCCCTGTCATGCGGCAATACCGCTTTCTGGATAGGAGATTAAATGTATCAATTGTAGCTTTTGATTAGAATAGCATATGGTTGGACTTACTTCTTAATCTTGGATAAAGTGATGGTTTTATGGCCTTGATATGAACCTGATTCAAAAGTATCTGTGTTTGCCGCCCTGCTTCAAGTGGCATTCAAAATAACTGCCCCTCATAATTGGTGGGTGTGTGCAGGAGGGGAAGTTTTCTCCAACCGCACCCCCCCCCCCCCCCCCCCCTATCTCAAAAGAGTTTTATATTAATCTTATTATTTTGTTATCCAAAAGGTCAACATTTGGTATAAATGTCCATCTTAGCCATGTCGGTTCGCAATATGGTTCACAATATGGACAATTTCTGTTTGACAAAATTGTTCAACGTTGCACCTAGATATGTTAAGTAAAGTCTTTGTAAAAGTTTTGAAATCAAGTCACAAGTCATATGTCAAACCATCAAAAAAGGTGAAGGTTGTGAGTCCAGTCTCTAACTCAAGTCACAACAACTTGAGTAAGTGACTCGCTTCAAGATTTTCACTGGTCTTATAAACCTAAATTGTGAACTTAGAATAAAGGTTCAATACCTGGCCCTGGCGGGTCCCCTTTTTTTGTATATCCTTGGTGAGATAGACATTAAGTTGCACTAGTGCAAAGACCTCCATTACGGAATAAAGCTGTATTATCCTTTAATCCATCAAAGAGAATTTTGTGTTAGGTTAATTCCATGCTGTCTTACACCATGGATAAATCCTTTTTTGGTTGTCATTCGGCTCATTTTTCCTCATGATGTTTGTACTCCCACAAATCCATGTTGTGTGTCAGGGTTATTAAAACACACAATTTTTCAATGTTCAATAACTCTAACCCCACTACACCGTACAAAATCATCCACAAAAAAAAAATCTCCACGCGCGTGCTGCTGCATTGGCTCAATTACGTCACCTACGGCAGGCATATGTGGGCACAAAGTTTGTGCCCGCATATGCGCTGGGGAGTTAGCTCAGTTGATAGGGTCACTGGGGTGCGGATGGACCCGGGATCGAATCCCGGAGGGGTGCTCGGTGATTTTTTGGGGGTTAAAAATGTTACTTTTTCCCCCTCCCCCTGATACACGCAAAAACATAGCCGTGGGAGTTAGGGTTAAGTTTCTTTTTACATATTGGACAAGAGTTAACACTCCATTGATTTGCGTCATTGCATATCAACACCAGCTGTCAACACCTCACATTTATGTTACTATAAAGAATGAACAAAGAAAAACAGTAATGTAGAAGTTTTAAGTGCCGGCTTACCCGTCATTCTCCCAGCACGTTCTCTTCATTTATGTATACTAATGTTCTAGACAGGGTAACCACATCCAGCCATAAACCAACAAATAAGATATCGGATTAAAGGGCAAAGCGGTTAACCTCAGCTGTTGTTTCATGTGAATTTGTAGACACTTACGATGTGAAAAGATTATGTGGTATTAATTGATGACAAGGATTTTGGCAATGTTACGTTGACTTGAGGCCAGCCAGCAGGTTCTTGGGGTACAGATGCTCAGCCCTTTTATGGCAAAAGGATGTATCTTATATGTACTTTCCTAATGATATACTTCCTTTTAACATGGATTGTGTTAACTTGGTTCAATAATCCTCACTTAGGAAAAGGTTGCAACTTGTAAAGACAATAAAAGTAATATACTGCCTTTTACCACTACATGATTTATGGAGAAAAAAGCTAACTTTGATCATGTTAAAAGGAAGTATACTGTTAGGAAACTACATATAAGATACATTCTTTTGCCATAAAAGGGCTGTACAGCTGCAGAAGAACAGTGTCACAAACTTATGGGTAGTATTTCAAGCTAAGGACACTCGTATATGATGTTGTAAGCATCTTCATGAATAGAAATTTGAGATTTTTCTTTTTTACTGTTCAAATTTGTTTAGCAGAAGAAAAAGGAAACCAACATTTTCTAGACAATTTGAAGAAGAAAAAAAACACCAAACAACAGCAAACATTTAAAACAATCAATCAATAACCGATTGTGCTTATCTTGAGAGGTCTGGCCATCGGTATAACTATTGTTTATTGCCTGTAGGGATTTTCATTACCACAATGTGGGCTCGTATCTCATGCTTACGATTGCTATTCAGAGATGAAGGGAGTCTTTTTCTACAATTTCAATCTACACTTTGCTGGCTCACCAATTTCCTCCCAGCACGTTCTCTTCATTTATGTATACTAATGTTCTAGATTGGGTAACCACATCCAGCCATAAACCAACAAATAAGATATCGGATTAAAGGGCAAAGCGGTTAACCTCAGCTGTTGTTTCATGTGAATTTGTAGACACTTACAATGTGAAAAGATTATGTGGTATTAATTGGCAATCAGAGATGAATTGGGGTCTTCAATCTACACTTTGCTGGTCCTCCCAGCATGTTTTTTCATTTATGTATACTAATGTTCTAGACTGGTAACCACATCCAGCGATAAACCAACAAATAAGATATCGTATTAAAGGGCATAGCAGTTAACCTCAGCTGTTGTTTCATGTGAATTTGTAGACACTTACGATGAGAACAGATTATGTGGTATTCAGTGGCGACATAGAATGTTTCTTTCTGTTTACTTTTTATCTGCCAATGGTAAATGTTACTTTGAGTTGGGCCCATCCACCAGGTGTTCAGGACTGGTGGGTGTATCTCGGGGGGCACTCACATACAAAAGTTTTCGTTCACACGGATGATTATACCTCCCCCACGGGTATATATAGGGTGTACTGCACACAACATGGATTGTGTTTTTGAAATTCATTCCAATTGGGGTTCTTAAAAAAAACGAGAAAAAAACCCCCAAGAACATTTTACATTCCGTTCCATGTCCATCTTTCTTTCTGCTTATCTTTCTGTCCGTCTATATGTCTGTCTTGGTCTTGGTTTGTATTTCAGCCAATCTGTGGGTCTGTCTTGTGTTTCTATCAATATGTGGGTCTGTCAATTGGTCAGGGTGTATTGCTGTCTGTCTGTCCCTCTGTCCATCAATCTATATATCTGTGCCAACCCCATGTCAATCTGCCTATTTTTCTATCCTTCAGTACGAGATATAACACTACAGAAATATACTGACAATCCAAATAAATATGTCTCGTTATAACTGACCTTTGCTTCCATCTTTTTTACTCTTGACCTAACAGAGAATCCAGCATTGAAGACCTCACCACACTATTCAGGCCACCGGTCCGCAAGCGTCTTACCCATCCACCATTCTACAGCATGCCACTGCGGCGTAAGACGGTCATCGAAGGTGACCAGGCGCGCTTGGTTTGCAACGTACAAGGCCATCCTGAACCAAAGATCACATGGACAAAGAACGGTCTACCAGTGCATGATGGGGAGTACTACAGGATTATCAACAGATGGGGGACATGCTCCTTGGAGATTAAGAAGTCAAGTTTGAGGGATACAGGCACATACAGGTGTGCAGCGGTCAATGCGGATGGTGATGAGAGCACCACCTGTGAGCTGGTTGTCGATGAGAGTAAGTCATAGGTTAACCCCCTGAGAACTACCAGCTGATTGGTCAGAAAGATGGATACATCATTTATTGCACCAATGAGAGACATTGTTAGAATAATTGTATCCCTGCTAAAGACTGGAGTGAACTATTTTAGAAGTAGTATTTCAATTGGTTATTCTAATGAGTATATCTTGAAATTAACCAATCATAAGCATTGTTAAATAGGCAGGTAGTGCTTAGGGGATAAGAGTTTAACAGATTCGCCGGTGGACAAGTTTAAAACTGTCAAGCTTTCGTCAGGATAAGCTCTGACTTCTTCAGGACCAAATTATCATAAGCAGAACATAGAGTACGTCATCTGCATGATAGAAATGGATGGGTGTCACTTGAGTATCACATGGGTGTCACATGGGTGTGTTGGGAGTAGCTAAGAGAGGCACATGGATATGTTACGGGAAATCACAGGGGTATGATATTTGAATTACATGGGTAGGACATGAGAATACGGTGAGGATGGCATGGGTATCATTTTTAAATCCCATTCATAACATGGATGATATATATTCCTTGTTAACAAATGGATATAACACTTGAATATATGGCTAACACATGGTGATGTCACATGGGGTATGACATGGGTGTCACATGGGGTATGGCATGGGTTTCACATGGGGTATTGTATGGGTGTCACATGGGTATGGCATGGGTGTCACATGGGGTATGGCATGGGTGTCACATGGGGTATGGCATGGGTTTCACATGGGGTATTGTATGGGTGTCACATGGGTATGGCATGGGTGTCACATGGAGTATGGCATGGGTGTCACATGGGTAGGGCATGGGTGTCACATGGGTATGGCATGGGTGTCACATGGGATAAGGTGTCACTTGGGTATAAAAAGAAAATCACAGGGGTATCGCATGAGTGTTCTTCAAGTACACCTGAACCTTTAACATTACCATCTGTTAATGCATTACAGAACTCGCACCTGACGAGTCCATTGACTTCATCCGTCCATCATTCGTGAGGACACTTCACAAAATCCGCATCAGAGAAGGCCGGACCGCACGCTTTGAGCTCATGGTGTCCGGTAATCCAGAACCAGAAGTACAATGGTGAGTTATATCTCAAAAGATATTTACAGGGTGTCCCCAATTTATTCTTATTATTAATTTAACGCAAACATCAACGATATCGCTAGCACTGGATATCTCTACCAGGTGTGCAAGTGTGTTTATTAATCATTATCTGAGACACTCTGTACTTCATAGCACCTCAAGTTGGTAGGTGATGTAGCGTGTATGTTGGTGAACATATAATAAAATCTCGCTCTACTACAATGCGATGGCATTTGCATCCAGCGAACAAAGAAGAATTAAAGTCCTACCTGATTATGTACTTCAGGTAGTACCTTGCAACTTTGAAATATAAATCAATTATCTCTCAATAATCCTATGTCTGGTTCAACCTTTGACCTATTTCAAACAGGTACAAAGACAATGTCCCTCAACAATCCATAACTTGGATTAACCTTTGACCTATTTTAAACAGGTACAAAGACCATGTCCCTCAAAAATCCATAACTTGGTTTAACCTTTGACCTATTTTAAACAGGTACAAAGACAATGTCCCTCAAAACTCCTAAACTTGATTTAACCTTTGACATATTTTAAACAGGTACAAAGACAATGTCCAGGTAGAGGAATCCGATCGCATCAAAGTAGAGAAATACAGCGGCGGATCACTAACCCTGGTTATCAACAATGCAACGACAACTGATGGAGGGCGCTATAAGGCCGTGGCAAGTTCAGCAGCTGGCAAAGCATCATGCGCAGCAGAACTCACAGTCTTGGAATGTAAGTGGGAAAAAATTGTGTTTGTCAGAGTCTTTTGGGTTTTTATATAGATGGTCAAAGATCCAATGCAAAGTGACAGAGGCATGACATATTTCGTCCCTCTTATTTGTACTGTATCATGCACTGCTGCACTGCATTTGTTTTCGGGATGTTCATGTTTGAAACAGCTACCACAAAAATTATGACACACAAATACATTTCTTTTGCATATAGGTCTATGTGATGAAGCCTCAAATAGCGAATTCAAAAACATGCAGAACCATCAAAAATCAACAAAACGCAAACAATTAATGGCTCGAAAATTACCACTTTTATTTGAAAGTTCATTACATAGACTTGTGCACAAAAAGGATATGTTTGCGTGTTTTTATTTTCGTGGTAGCTGCTTGAAAATGTCCACGTTTACAGTATGAAGTGTGTGTTAATCAACTCTCAGATCTCGATTGCCCTTTGGAAAACCCCTTGTGTAGAAATATTAACATCATTGCGTAAAAACAACAACTTTTTGTAATCTTACTACCTCAAACAAGTTAAACATAATTTTAAAGTTGCCTCTTTATACCCTAAACACACCCTGTATATGATACACATGATACAAATGTAAGTACCTCAACCATATCTTAACATTAAGGTACAACCAAATAAATTTAGCATTCATCTATCATTTGGTTGGTTTCCTAACATAATTGTGTGTTGTATATTTAACAGTGGAGGCTGATGTAGAATCAGAGGGAGAGCTGGAACCAGGCCAGAGACGCCGCCATCGCAAACACATCCGCAAACCACGCGACAAGTCAGAGAAAGAAAAGAAGAAGAGGAAGAAAGAGCCCAAACCACCCAAGTCATCCTTCGAAGGACGCATGAGCCGCCGTTTCCGCGAGGAATACGGTGTCTCCCCGAGTAAAGATTTGAAAGGCCGCTGGGAACCGACTCGTTTCACCCCCAGCTCCTACTTGGAGGATAGATACTCTGCTACAAGCAGGTCCTCCACCTCCTCCAGCATGGGATTCAGATCCACATCCGCATCAGCCTTCAAACCGAGCCCAATATTCGGACGCAAATCCGACACGTACAGCTACGATTCATACACCAAGAGGGAGAGATCCTACCGGTCGTACGAGGAAGAAGTAGAAGAGGACGTGGAGATGGTGAGAGGCGAGAAAGATGCGTTGTTCAAGGAGAGGATCTCAAGACTTAGCCGAGCGAGTTATAGGGAGGAGGAGGCTGATGAGATGGAGGAGTTATCTATATCAGAAGATATCGTGGTAAGGGTTTGAACGATTTAAAGTCATATTATGCGATCTTTTCCAAGTGACGCCCTCTAGGATTGATTTTTACTTTGAAAGCTGACTTTCGTGCAGATTTGCATTTTTATTTACAGAGAAATATGATTCCTTATGAATACGTTGAAATAAATTATCGAAGTTAACTCCGACATCTTATTTTCTGAGTGTAAAGATATATGTACAAAATTGAAAAAGATCACATAATATTGCTTTAATATCATTTATCATAGTAGATTATAAACTTTGGCTGAACTGGTGAGCCTCCTTATAACAGCGATCAAATATAGAACAGCGAAGGCGCACATAGGCTCTTGTAACGCAACAGGTCGCACTATGCATCATATTTGTGGTGCGTTTGTATGTCAGAATTGCATGCGTACACTAATAAGATTACATTAGAAATAACACATATATCTTGCTTATTCGGAACCGAATGAACTATAGCTGTAGTAGTGTACCATATAAGCAGCAGTGTACAATATCATTTCCTTTCCATTGTGACCAACCATGGTTTAAACAGTTCCAAATTGGCGAGAAATATTTGGTTTATATCTCTCCGTGTGCATAAGTAATCTAAGCGTACAAACGCCCATGGTATTAGCCGCACGCACGCATCACACATATGATGCACAGTGTGCTTCATGCTCATCCACGTCCTTCTGTATTCATTCGCTGCTGTAAGACGGCTTCGCCAATTTGGAACTGATCATACTATAGTCATATCAATTATCAATAACCTGTAGTATTGTTAATAATTGTTCCATTTTTCATTGTGACCCACCAGGGCAAAGAAAGAGTTCCCCGCCCGAAGGTGTCCAGAAAACAAGCTGCCAGACCGCCTAAAACAACAATGGTGGAAGACGTACGAGAAGAAGTCAAAGTGGAGAAGAAGGAGAAGAAGGTGCAAGAGAAGAAGGAGGAAGTTGCCACGGCAACCATTGACAAGGCTAAGATTGACGACACAGAGGGTGAAGGACCGCCCATATTTGTGACAGGTCTCATGGATATGACAGTGAAAGATGGAGACAAGATTATCTTGGAGGTAGAGATCACTGGTAAGTGTTGGTGTGTGTATGAAATCCCAGGGGTAGGGGTGGTACTACTGTATAAAAGGTATACAGTGATAACGGGAAGCTACCATCATACATAATGAGATGGAAATAACTCTACTCTACGGTACTCTATAAAGAAGTTACATATTAACCCCATGAGAACTACCTGCCGATTGGTTGAAATTTAGGATGTGTCAAATATTGTGCCAATCAGAGACATTGTTAAAATAATTAGAATTTTCAAAAAAAAATAACATAAAATATTTATAAGCAAAATTGTTATTGGTTATCAAGATGATTATATCATGTAATTTACCAATGGGAATTCTTGTATGAAAGGCAGGTAGTGTCAAGGGGGTTAAAACAGCCTACATCAAGTAGCTATATCTATCCCTGCTGGTTTTCATAGGTTTGGTGAGCAACAAATGTATAAACATATACTGGACTTTACATTGATATTAACCCCCTGAGAACTACCGGCCGATTGGTCAGAAAGATAGATACATCATTTATTACACCAATCAGAGACAGTGTTAGAATAATTGTATCCCTGATAAAGATTGGAGTGAAATATGTTACAAGCTGCATTTTAATTGGCTATTCAAATGAGTATATCTTGCAATAAACCAATCAGAACCACTGTAAGAACCGCCGGTAGTGCCCAGGAGGTTAATGGAGAATTGCACTGCTGACTAGATCACAAACTCAATGCTCTATTAATTTCTATCAATTTATCATCATCAATATTAACAGGTGCACGCCCAATAGACGTAGGCTGGCTGAGAAACGGACATGATATTGCAGACAGCGAGGAGTTCCGATATGTGGCACGAGGTACCGTCCATCAACTTGAGATTGCCGAGATCTTCCCTGAAGACAGTGGCAAGTACACTTGCGAGGCCCTCAATGACCATGGAGAGGCGGAGAGCAGTGCTACTATCAATGTACTCGGTAAGACTAACAAAATTAAAAAACAACTGTTCTACAAGCCTGATTGTCCCATTTTAAAACAAATGTGAGATTTTTTTTAAAAAGTTAAGATTTTTTTTTAAAAAGTGTGCAAAATTAGGAAACATTTTGAAAATGTTGGAATCTTTTTGAAGATTTTGAAAATTTACTAGAGTTTTGAAAATGTACCAAACTGCTCCTGAAAAAGGTTGGAAAGAAAAACCCCATGCAAACAATCCCGCCGGATCGACTAATCCTAAAAAACAATGTGTTTTGTTGTTGGAAAAGACTAGAAGACTAAAGTCCTGTTTATCAAAAAGGAAGTTGATATTTAAACTAAATAACAATTTTGGCCTGGAATGCACTGAAGGAAAGAATAGTGAACGTTCCTTAAAACTAAGTTGTTGTGTTTTGTTTTGTTTTCATTAACTATAGATGGAGGTGTCAGGTCCGCCGTTACCATTGTTCTTTGCCCGGCGGTGTGCGTTCGCATCCTGTTTTGTTTTTAAAACTTGTGCCAAAGCATTATAAAAGGCAGTAAGGCATAGCGGACAGTGTTGTAATCATATGCTGTTCCCTCAAGCCTGTATCTACAGTCCAGTCCCTTCGACCGTTGCTTTGGTTGATAAACATTGCTGTAACGCCATCTATAGCGTGCCATGTTTGGGCATTCAAATTTTGACCGCTTTTCTTTCCATTTTATCGCAACTTTCTCCCCCACACAGAGGATCCAAGTGGCAGTATGAGTCTTAGCTTAAGCATGACGCAGACATCCATGACGACCGATCAAGCAACCGGTATGACAATAGAAGATGAACATATACCGCCAGAGTTCTTTGAGGAGCCTGTATCTACCACTGTGGAGGAAGGAGGATGCGCTAAGTTTGTATGTGACGTGGATGGAGAGCCCATCCCAGCAGGTAAATATACTTAACCCTATACATATGGTTTAGGTAAAGATACTTGACCTTCAAAACCTGGTTTAGGTAAAGGTACTTGATCCTCTAAATATGGTTTAGGTAAAGATACTTGACCCTCTAAACCTGGTTTAGGTAAAGATACTTGACCCTCTAAATATGGTTTAGGTAAAGATACTTGACCCTCTAAACCTGGTTTAGGTAAAGATACTTGACCCTCTAAACCTGGTTTAGGTAAAGATACTTGACCTTCAAAACCTGGTTTAGGTAATGATACTTGACCTTCAAAACCTGGTTTAGGTAAAGATACTCAACCCTCTAAATATGGTTTAGGTAAAGATACTTGACCCTCCAACCTGGTTTAGGTAAAGATACTTGACCCTATAAACCTGGTTTAGGTAAAGATACTTGACCCTCTAAACCTGGTTTAGGTAAAGATACTTGACCTTCTAAATATGGTTTAGGTAAAGATACTTGACTCTCTAAATATGGTTTAGGTAAAGATACTTGACCCTCTAAACATGGTTTAGGTAAAGATACTTGACCCTCTAAACATGGTTTAGGTAAAGATACTTGACCCTCTAAACCTGGTTTAGGTAAAGATACTTGATCCTCTAAATATGGTTTAGGTAAAGATACTTGACCCTCTAAACCTGGTTTAGGTAAAGATACTTGACCCTCTAAACCTGGTTTAGGTAAAGCTACTTGACCTTCAAAACCTGGTTTAGGTAATGATACTTGACCTTCAAAACCTGGTTTAGGTAATGATACTTGACCTTCAAACCCTGGTTTAGGTAAAGATACTCAACCCTCTAAATATGGTTTAGGTAAAGATACTTGACCTATAAACCTGGTTTAGGTAAAGATACTTGACCCTCTAAACCTGGTTTAGGTAAAGATACTTGACCTTCTAAATATGGTTTAGGTAAAGATACTTGACTCTCTAAATATGATTTAGGTAAAGATGCTTGACCCTCTAAACCTGCTTTTGACAAAGACCCTTGCAATCCTCTTCGCTAACCTTGGCAGCTGAATGTCGGTGACGCAAGGGTCTTTACTCAAATTACTTTTTCCTTGTGTGAAGCCGTGTATGTTAATTCACGTATATTGTCATAAATTATTAGCTTAACATTTATCTTTTATATTGCTTTTTATTAATCCACCCTACCCTAACCCCTACCCCGGATTACCCCAACACAGTGTCTTGGCAACGTGACGGAAAAGACATCGCCGCAGGAGGGCGCTACAAGATCTTCTGCGACAAGTACTCTCATACGTTCGAGATAGAAGCTGTGACCTCAGCAGATGCTGGCCAATACCTGTGTCTGGCTCAGAACCCTGAGGGACAAGTCAAATGCGAGGTTACACTTACTGTTACCAAACCAGAGACTGCTGTAGTAGCTGATAAACCGGCTGCAAAGTAAGTATGGAATACTGTAAAAGTAGAAATTTTCGCGAGGTTTTTATTTTCGCGAATTTTGCGAATCAATCCTCATCCGCGAAAATATAAACTTGTGAAAATTATTGACTTCCATTGACTTATATTCACAAATGTTGAAAATCGCGAAAATAAAAAATCGCGAAATGCCTGTTATGACCATTTTCGTGAAAATATCTTATCGCGAAAATATTGACTTTTACAGTATGTGATGCAATCTGTAAAAACCCGCTACATGTCGGGATTTTTCATATTGGAGATATTTATATCATAAGAAAGCTGGATATGTGCTGATTACAGAACTGTTTTGATCATTTTTCTACGATCACTACAACAAAAGTTATGAGTGAATGATGATTGTGATGTCATAAAAAGCACCAAAACAAGAAATCATGAAAACAGGCCATAAAAGATACATAGTTCAATAGAATAGAATTATTATAAGGCTAATTAGAAAAGTAACTCAAGTAAGTTTTTGAAGGTGAAATTTCATAAAAGGTGATGACACAAAGTATTAGAAATAAACTTTCTAAACAAAATCTAAAAAAAACATTTTTTTTTGGTTTTACTTTTTTTTTATTTTTACTTTTTTTTATTTAACCCATAATCCCTGTTTCACATTTTGCCACATCCGACGGGTTTTCACAGATTGCACCATTGTTGACAAATAAACAAATACTTATATGCAGCAATGGAAATACCCATTGTGTACCCGGAGTTGTCTAGGTAGGAACTACACACTTTGTGGACTTATTTTAAATATAATTATAATCTCATCTTTTACAAAAGGAAATAAATCAGTTGAAAAAGTAGTCCTAGTGGGAATTGAACCATGGACCTCTGCATTGCAAAGTATGTCTCCCAACCATAAGACAAGCAAGGGGTGAACTGGTCAGGACATGAATTTAATCCCTTTTAATAAACATTACGGAATAAAGCAATACTATTATTATCATCTATACCCACAATATTATGAATTGAGCTGCGATACACATGATCGTCAACCCCGGGTTGACAGTCATGGGGGTATTTCCATTACTGCATATTTATACAGTATTGAGTGGCTTTGAGTGTGATATAGGAATTTATTATACTTTGTGGTATAAATATAGCCAACTTTTGTGTAGCAAGAATCTACATTTACTGTGTTTCTGAGATATATTGGTCTACTCAATATTGGTCAGTAGATAAATTATGCAGTCTAGACAATGTTATGACATGCCAGATGACCAAAACAAAACATCAAGCTCTATTTCAAACCACCTCTTTCAAAACAAATGTAATTGTGATTGGTCAAACCCATAAAACACACGCAGCCTATCTATCACTATTGGCATATGACCAAAACAAAACATCAAGCTCTATTTTAAATCACCTCTTTCAAAACAAATGTAATTATGACCGGTCAAACCCATAAAACACATGTGACAGCAATCTATCACTATTGGCATGTTTATAAAAGTCTCAGCTCCTCACAAGTTTAATAAATTTACGATTATATAGTACTGCTCAGTGGAGTCCTTGTCTATACACATATAATAAAACAGATATTCACCGTATTGGCGGCGCCAACTTGGTGAATATCTATTATATATTGCCCGAGCTAGAATTGTTTTTATCTAAAATTATATCCTTGCATCAAACGAAAATGGCAATGACACAATCCCAGATCTGTAACTCTTTGTTGTAATTATTTCTATGGTTCTCAATGTTGTCTGCTCATTGGTTATTCCCTGTACAGAGATGCAGCAAAAGACTCAGGTAAACCAACGACTACCTCTACTACAAAGACAAAAGACAGGTGAGAACCGTTTACTACCACCTTTTTTCCATTGGTTACTTTTGCTTGTACTTTCTTTTTTTTCATGTTCAAACAAGTGTCATTTCCAACAAACAAAACAATTTCAAAATGTTAAAAAAATGTTAATATCATGCAAAATGTCTTGGATTTCTCATCTCACAGCAAAGCGGAACCTGAAAAGAAGCCTGCTGTTCCCAAATCAGACGACAAGCCTAAAGTGACAGAAGCCAAAAAGACTGAAGCCAAAAAGACACCTGAAGCCAAAAAGACACCAGAAGCCAAAAAGCCTGAAGCCAAAAAGACTGAAGAAGCCAAAAAGACTGAAGCCAAAAAGACTGAAGAAGCCAAAAAGCCTGAAGCTAAAAAGACTGAAGAAGTCAAAAAGCCAAAAGATGAAAGCAAGAAGCCAACATTCACACAGAAACTGAAGGATGTTGAGGGCACAACGGGGAAAGCGGCACGCTTTGAGTGTGTTGTGAAAGGAGCACCTACCCCTGATGTCAAATGGTATGTAAATATAGTTTCAGGGATGCAAGACTTCATATAATTATGTATAATATACCCCTATGACAGGCATAGATATAGAAAGAAATATGTGTTCCAGTTGGGCCAGGAGAAGGGTTTGATCAGATAGTGTAGGGTCAGCATATTTTACCATTTTTTTCAACTGATACGAAAAAACAGGCTACTGGCAATATGATCAATAATAGTCGTCATATTTTTCAATATCATGAAATCTTTCTTAATTCAATTCTCGTTTTTTAAACAGGTTTAAAAATGGTAAACAGCTGAAGAAGAGTCCACGCCTACAGATGACCGCATCAAAAGATGGCGCCTGTTCCCTGACGATACCCCAACCAATGCAAGACGATGCAGGGGAATATGAATGCCGTGCAGAGAACGCATCGGGAACAGAGTCATGCAAGGCAAAACTCTCATTTAAAGGTAAATTGATCAATCATGATTGATTTAGTTTGATCAGTTCCAAATTGGCGAAGCCTCTTACAGCAGCGAATGGATACAGAAAGATGGCAGCGCGCCAGAAGGCAACAAGCGTAATGTGCAGCATATGCGTGACACGTACATGCTACCAACACCGCATCCCGTGCATGTTGCCATTATCTCTCGCGTACACTTGGATTACTTTTGCGCGCGGAGAGATAAAAAACGAATATTTCTTGCCAATTTGGAACTAATTAAACTATAGTATGTTATGTTATGGTATCTTGTCATTTTCTTATGTAGGTTGGGTCTGAAATATACCAAAACATCAACATCAACATCATACCAACAAGTATTTTGTGACCCCTCCCCCCCCCCCTCCATTCAAATGCTTGATAATTTAATGCCACAATGTGCATCACCCCAGTTTTATGAGGAGTATATTTGAATATATCTTATATCATGCTGTCTTGGTTTAAAGATAAAATTAAGGACTTGGCAGCAGACCTACTGACCCATCTAATTTTAATTGTTAATCTTATATTATTTTACAAACATTTTTGAGGGGACATTTTGACATTTTTTGGAAACATCTCAAATTTCTTGAAAATGTATGATCATTTCAAAATTGGTTGAAATTGAAATTGATGTTGCATTGTGTGATTGAAAAGGGACAAAATTTGCCCCCTTTTCTATCCCACAATGCATCAGAAAAAGGATAATCAATCGATGTTTTCCCTTTCGCAATAGACTATAAAATATGTCCCACACACCTATCCCACAGTTTCTGAAATGCAAACAGATCATGCTTTACAGAGTATATTGGTTTAATTTTTGTTACAGACCTCTA
Source organism: Ophiura sarsii (assembly GCA_035610835.1). NCBI lineage: Eukaryota > Metazoa > Echinodermata > Ophiuroidea > Amphilepidida > Ophiuridae > Ophiura > Ophiura sarsii. Next base: position 10,066,515 of record CM069459.1, on the reverse strand, counting down.
GGAAGAGCAATTATAGCCTGTCAGGTAACAAGAATTCCTTTTAAAAAGGAGTGTAGATTCCCAAAATGGAAATACCCTACCACTAATTTCCTTTCCATAGTTTGTTGTAACTGTTGATAGTGATACTAGTGTTGCATGCTTTATGATGGTGTGACAGTCATATCTGTCACTGGTGAACCCATGGACTTATTTAATTTAGTGTCTCTAAGTTAAAGGTATATTATGTGATCTTTCCAGGGAACGCCCTCAACATCGAAAAAAAAATGAAAGCCGATTTTCTTGCAGATTTACATTTTTGATCATAAATCGTACATACATTTTAAGTTACAGGGCGATACGTTTCTTAATTACTTCAAAATCATGGTTTTAGAGTGAATATAAATTGTCAGGATAACACGACAGTTTATACTTTCACTCTAAATTCACTCTAAAACCATGATGTTGAGGTAATTAGGAATCGTATCGCTCTGTAACTTGGAATGTATGTACGATTTATGATCAGAAATGTAAATCTGCAAGAAAATCTACTTTCTAAAAGAAAATCATGAATAGAGGGCGCTCTCTGGAAAAGCTCACATAATATGCCTTTAAGGGGTATCATGGATGACCAGTATTGTTTGGTAACTTACATTTTGTTTAATCTACAAAAGAGAAGCAGAAAAGGCGGCAAATTTACAATATAAATACAGAAAATATTGGTTTGATGGTGTATACTATGATAGAGTCTAATGTATCTATTACTTTGATTTGATAGTGATATTTGCTGTTTTTGTGCGCCTATAACAAATAGGTTTGAAGTTACGAGTGATTTTTTGACTTACAGTTATAGATGTGAAGACTTAACTTGACTCTGGACATGGTTATGGTCATTTAACACTTTCCACATGGCTATTAGTTTTACCATGTACAAAACAGATTTTTCAGAAACCTTTTCCAACTTTCAAAGTATATCTCAAGAACTACTGAGCCAATACTAGGCATGTTTGTACTTATTTTAATGCATTTCTCATGGTGATTCCAAATACGGGGTGAAGAGATTCAAAAATTCTGACATTTTTGAAACATTTTGTGAAATTTTGGAACTGTCGTCTGCTGACGACTGCAGCGTGTTTTACTTGATTTAAATAACTGAGAGCTAGAACTTGGCTTGATTCAATTATTTATGACTGTTGACCATTTAATGACAAGGCCTTCTTAAAAAATGATTTGAAAGTAACATGATAATAAGTGAAAAATTGTGTGATTTGACAGACGAAAAAAATGTAACGATTCACAGCTCAATATTATGTAGATAAGGTAGATACCCTCTGCTGTTAGTGAAATTTTATTAGATTTAGGGTACTATAAATAGTCAAATTAATAATTGAGCAAACAACACGCACCCAGCACAAAGATGATCACGTCCAAAATGATCACACTCATGGCTGTGCGCGCATCACGCAATGTGCGCAATATGCTGCTTCAAAGTGTGCGTTCAATTATAAATCTGACTATAATGATACATTTTTTAATGCAACAAGCCTATCTGCAATGGCTGCCATTTGTTAGTTTGTGTTTCCACAAGGAGACATCATAAAAGAACCCGTAATAGATAACATGTGGCAGCTATAATTGTAGATATTGCTTTTAACATAACGGGATATGTCAGTGAGAAAATGCAAAGTTAAAGACTCCAATTGCTGTCTTACAGTATTTGTGAGACCTACATATTCATAATCTCATGAATATGTATGATATGCAAACTTTGACTCTTCCCAAAGACTCCAATTGCTGTCTTGCAGTATTTGTGACACATGCATATTCATAATCTCATGAATATGTATGATATGCAAACTTTGACTCTTCCCAAAGACTCCAATTGCTGTCTTACACTATTTGTGATGCATGCATATTCATAACTCATGAATATGTATGATGTGCAAACTTTCCCAAAGACTCCAATTGCTGTTTTACAGTATTTGTGACACATACATATTCATAATCGCATGAATATGTATGATATGCAAATGTTGACTCTTCCCAATCTCACATAATATAAGACTCCAATTGCTGTCTTACAGTATTTGTGAGACATGCATATTCATAATCTTTATGATATGCAAATTTTGACTCTTCGCAATCTGATGTGATATAAGACTTCCTTTGCTGTATATTGTATTTGTAACACATGATTATTGATGTTTTATAATATTTTTTAAATATTTCTATTGTTGTAATTTGTTCTTGTTCCAGCTGCTGGACGATCTTTTGGTAAATTCGGTGCCACCAAACCTGGACCAGGACCCAAGAAGGCAGGCGGTATCTTTGATAAGATGTCCAAATTTGGAAAGTAAACAACCAAATTTGGAATGTCTAATGCCAAATTTGGAAATTGAATTGCCAAATTTGGGGAGAACTGCTACGACATTATTATTAAGACACGATGCAAAGTAATTATAAGTAAAGTGTTTGTCTATTTTAGCTTTAGCAAACTATAGAAAATATGGAATTTGTTTGCCTATGTTTTCTAGAATTATTGATTCATGAATTTTCCGAGGAATTATAGTACAGCATAGATTTTTACTTTTCTTTGTAATCTATGGATACAATTTTTTTAAATTGAAATCTATAACCACCAAAATTGATAAAATGAACTGCCACATTTGGGGAGAAAACTTGGATTGACAAACACTCTACTTATTTTTGACTTCAAGTATCCTAATTGACAAAACATTACGCCGATTTTACGTTTTTGATTTTAAAAAACCGTCTATTGTGTTAAATATTTTGTAACAAACAAATATAAACAGACCAATATCAACATCACATGGTTTTTATGTAAAATACACTGTTTTATATTATTTATTGATATGCTAGTGTAGTTGTAGATGTCGCAATACTCAGGAAATTCGACTATTTATAGAAGTTTAGTCAATTTCAATATTTTTTAGGATAACCCCTAGCCGAGGGTTTTATTAGAAAAACATTTGTTTGTAAATTGTACTATATTCATGAAATTCTTGTATCGCTTTTTAAAAAATCAGGAAACTTCTTCTTTTTTTTCTCTTTCGGCAAGTTGTAAATAATTTTAACAAATCTGTCGAGTCAATTTCGATATGTAAAATTTTTTGGAGAACTTCAAAAAGTTCAATTTTTTATGTATGTATATATTCTGAAGGCTGACATCCTAGCCCGCTACCAATATGTATTGGATATGCTGTGGTTGGTTATTGATGTATCCCTTACAAAGAAATATATATTTTTTGACAAATTGATGATGAGTAAAATTCCTTCAAGGAACTTTGAGGTGCAGCAGAATTTCCCGGGTTGAATTCTGGGAAAAATCTGCTCCCTCGGTGATGAAGTTGATGATTATTTTATGATGAAATTATGACGAAGATTTGATAAATCTGACATTATATATTTATTGAATGAAGAAAACGGTGAGAGAATTCGACCGACTGTTCCTTTCTGTATATGGCGGGGTGTGCATGTAGCGATGCAACACTTTTGCCACAACTGGACATTCCACGGTCTTCTGAATAATGGACAGTGTATCTTCTCACACACGGGGTTGACATCCCTGATGTGTGACTTGGAGATCCTGTCTTCATGAACTGTATGTAACTTTCTCGTTTCCAGAGATTGATTGCTGAAATAACTATGTGTTTTTTGAAACAGAAATGTGTCTTGAGACGGACGAAGAGTTTATTAATATTGTGTAACTATTATGTTGAAGCAATCAAGTAAGAAATACCCGCAACTCTACGACTACAATCGTATGAGGTGTGAGATAACATAACAAAATAAGTTGAGGCAAAGCTGGAGACTCTTTAAACTGTGGTGGATTATTGAGTCCTTCGCAGCCTTCCTTACGTAACCAAAGCATTTCCATGGTAACAGAAAAAACGGTAACTTGGTTAAATACTGTGGTGGTGTGTAGACCAAGTAAACCGGTGTATAAAGTTATCCATTGGTAGAGAGGGTAACCATGTTGTATTTATATCCATGGTTAGTGGCCCTATTATGTGGAGATCGTCTCCATAGCAACCTAATCAGACTCGTAGCGAAAATGGCCGCCGGAGGGATTCGGGAACGTTCAGTGGTTGTGGTGGTCACTTCATCCCAATCCTGATGGCTGTGTGCCTTTGCTTGAGAGTCGCGTAAGAAAAAATCAAATTATTATTAATATCCTTAATAATAATACGAGAAAAATATCCTAAATTACCCAACATGCAGATCGTGTCCGTCTTGTGGATGTGCGCGTTTCCTCTGTGGTGGTAGGACGTGCACGAAATTCCTGGGATGTGCAGGGTTTTGTTTCGGGTAATTTGCGATACGCCAACCTATTGTGATCTTTACTTTTTGAACGTGTAGTACCTACTTAGTCAGGTATGTGGTGACGCGTGGTGGTGACATTTACACAACTGACGACTACACCTTCAAAAGTATCGTGCATGTGATTTTGAAAAATGAGAGAATAAAACATCTCAGAAAAATTATATCCAAATGATTTTGAATTAAACGCAGTAATAGCACATAGGTAGCAGATACTATTACAAAACTCATGTAGACTCATGTAGATCAACTTCATTTGACCAAAATGGAGATTTGTATTGGTTCCATTCTCAAACAAACTTTTTATCACTATTTTCTAAACATTATTATTTTAAGGGGCAGGGCATATCTTTAGAATAGTATGAGTCTCTTTAATAGAAACCATTAATTTTCGAATAATAATAAATAATTTGAGGACAAGCCAATCATAATTTGCATTTTAGTTTCAAGTAAATATAGGGGAAACTTAAACATGTTTGGCGTAACATACAAAATTCATTTTGGATCTCAAATCTGTAATATTTTACAGAAATTATTATAAATTAATTAATTTGACAATTATTTGAACACACTTTAAGCATCCAAGCATGATAACATTTCAGTATATTTGATTTTCGGCCATATCCAATTAAACTGATTTGTATTTCTCTAGATTAACATTGAATCATTAAAAAAAGAACCATATTAGTCTCTCATTATTTTATTGTAAATGCAGAATTTGTTGTGCCACATTCATTTATGCTCTAAAGTAGCAACCCTGAAAATAAATACATGCAAATATATTTCTTTTATAAACAGACCTGAGTGATAAACTTTAAACAAGCAAAATGTTTCAAAATCAGCAAAAAACAGAATTGGCGAAATTTAAAGTATTATTATTATAGCATTTAGTGTGTTACGCCAATCTTGTCAAACTTATCGTTTCCCTACCCCATATTTTACTCATTACAATGCATCTTAGGCTGTTCTCCCAGCATTCAAATAGTCATCTGCTACTTACTAGAAACACTGCTGCACAATCAAATTAGGTTTAGGAATTCTATGTTGCTTTATGGTCGCCAGTCTTGAGTTTACAGCAGCGGAGGTACAAGAAGAAACGTTCTGGTATTTGCAGTGCATCGTAGCAGAGATTTTAATGCGGTTCTATTTTGTTTGGGATTTTTTGTTGTTAAAGTTTTTGGAATTGAGTGGAAAGTGGCATGAGATGAAATAAAATTGATAAAAGCAAATCTTAAAACTCAAGGCTGGTACCATTTTATGCATGCTGTTGCAAAAGTTAAAATAACGCTAGAATACATAATAGAGTGTCAAGACCCAGAAAAATCCAAAATTTAAATTTAAAAACAAATTGTGTTTCTACTTAAGAAACATTTTACTGTTTAGGAAAAAGTCCCTACCTGTTATACTATGCAGTGCAAGTAGTATTATGATAATAGTGCGCACATGTATTTCGTTCTTTTATTTTGCGCTGGTGATATTGTCATTGTCAGCTTATTTTTGTTTTGCATACTATTTCAGATAATGTATGCTGAAATAGGCACATCGGAATTTTAATCATACACTTCATTGTAACGTTTGTAGCTAAAATAATGTTGATGTCATAAATGGTAATTTATTAGTATTGTTTCTGATATAATTGTTATTATTAGAGTTTTTATTTTGTCCCAATAGAGCATTATTTGTGTAATAAAGTGCAATTGTAAGAAAAAAATCCTTTGTGTTTAAACTTTTCTTATTTAGGCAGTCTTTTGTCATATACAGTCCTTTTTTACAATCCTTGTTACCAGAGACACAAGTTGGTATGCTTTTTAACTGATGCAATTTGAATTTTTGACATCTAAAATTAACCCACTCTCCTTCAAAATGACAATGAACTGAACTCGCACTTATGCTCAACAAAAGTCATACGGTTTGTTTTTGCCCTATAGAGTGACTGTTCTTGGTGTAATTCATTTTCTATTACTGAATAAAGCCGTCTAATCCTTTAATCCTTTAACACAGATTTGTGCTAGGCTAATTCCGTGCAGAATCTGAAGGACAAACAGGCTATATAGACATTTGGATGCATCTTTTTGGCACAATTTGGTACCAAATTTGCCTGAAAAAACACAGATTAGCTCCATTTATAGAAAATCTGTGACATTTCCAAATTCGTATTTTCAACACAAAGCAGAGACAATATGCTGTGTATGGCGTTACATGGCCTGGATGACCGCTGGGATATCGATCACACATTGCAATCGTGCAGTGATCAATATTGGACAAATACAGGATTATATATATTATATATCTTCTGGACTTTTCTCCCGCATAGTGTGTTGAATATGCACATTTGGAAAACGTTACAGATTTTCTGGTGCTAATCATATCTATGTTATTGTTTGGGGGAAAATATGGAATTAAATTGTGCCAAAAAGATTCATCCAAATGTCTATCTATCCTGTTTGGTAAAGTTATAATAAACAAAGTGTATGACTTTCTTTGGAATAATGGTGATCAGTAAATTAATAATAATTGTACCTTTTATGACTTTGATGACCCTTTTTTATGTTTTTCTTATTTGAGGATACTTAGTCGGTCATTATGTTGGAAGACCCTACCACGAATCAGACTCCCAATATTACTTACAAAATGGAACCAGTCAAACTTCTGTGATTATAATATTTTCATTCAGTATTTATTTAACATAACTGTACATCATAATTACAAAATAATTACATGTCATACTCGTAACTTTAAATCGCTTCAATAAATATCATGGAAGGGTTTTCATGGACGGAGTAATTTGATTGTATGGATGGAATAATTTATATGGACGTTTGTATTACAATATTACTGTGCTTAGTTAAACACAATACAGTGATTAGGTATGCAACCTTTGAGGATAATTAGTACTTATTTATATACAACAAACTTGGATGTGATAAATAATTCAAACACATGATTGTTTTTAAAAGTTCAAAGTGAAATAGAAAAGAAAAAGAGTTATTGGTATACTAATTGAAATGAGACATTTCTATCAATATCTATATTCAATTCAAAATACCAAATACTGAGAAGAATCAAGATCTTGTGCTCAATGACCATAAATCTAATCTGGTCAGCTACAAAAGATAATTTATTACATCCCTACTTGAGACGTCCCCCACTCCTCTCTCTTATACCAAAAATCAAGCTTAACTGTTTTCGATGAAACAAGTGATTTTTTGATTTACAATTAATTTTCAACACGTACCTCGTAAACATGCACAAGTAAAACCCAGTAAAGTGCATACATATTTTTGGATCACTACGCCCATGTCTGGTACACATATTATATAGCATGCACACGTTTGTTGTGAATTGATAGAGAATTGTTTGCTTTGATTATAGTGTAGTTGTTCCATAAACACGTCCTTAACAGTCAGCATTTTAAGTAATAACTAGAACCGATAATGTAGTTGTTCCTTATTTGTACACTGAGCTTGTACAATGTACATTACTCCTATTTACATTATACACCATACATTGAATTTGTTGTTAGTACCTAAATACAAATATTTCTAATAATTACATTGTAAATATTACAATTGTGATATTAGAGCTACACATTTCATACAGAATATATTGCTATTGGTTTCCATTGTTTGAGACTTAATTTGCATCTATGGGTTGGAGTTTATTCAGAGTAACATTAGTAATGAAGTTTCACCAATCAAGTTACTTAAAGATATATTCTATCAGCCTCTCTTGTTAACACTAATATCATACTGGAAGCATAGTATAGTGCTTCTGTCAAATAAAGGGAGGATTTTTGAAACATTGCACAAGCACCTGAGAAAACAAACCTACTGATCTAATATCATAGCATATCTCTCTCACAGTATGATCAAAATAATACCATCAATGTACAAAGTCTTCCTGTATTAAAAAACAAAACTTGATTGGTAGAAATTGAGTCTTACAAAACACCTAGGGGAGGGTGTGATTGGTATCATTTGAACGATTGGCTCACTATTAAGCTTACACTGCGATCAGACATGGGTTCATTAAACACTTGAAATTGCACTGGGGAAAAAGAAGGGAAAAAACCCTGATTCTTTTTTAAGCTGAAAAAAGGCATAACTGATGATAATGCCAATGGAGGAAAAAATAACCCTGTTTTCAGGCCTACCCAACCCGAAGTGTTGTGTTTTGTTTTTTTGAGGAAAAAAAATAAAAATTGTGAAAATTAATGAACCAACATTTTCATGAATATTTCAAGAAAAAATACACACCAAAAAACACCTGAACGCCAACCATACTCGAGGGGCGAAAAAACATGGAATAAAGTGTGTTCTTGTTTTTGTTGCCTAAAAGAATAACAAAAACGCTGACAGTTTCTCAACTCTCATCGTCTTGCCTAAGACGTCACTTGGAAGTAGACAGTTTCTGGTTTGTCAATTTTCTTACCCAACAAGTTAGGTTAAAAACATTTCCAATCAACAGAAGAAGAAATAATTTCTTTTTCTACATATACTTTATTTTTACAACAAAATAAAAGTCGAAAAACACCATGTTCCGACCATATGATATCAATAAATACAATTTGGATATTTCAAGCTTTACTGACACACTCCAACAAAACAAGGAAAGGTTGATTTGAGTCATAAATCACCAGCTCCATTCTTTTTATGTGATGGAGAAATAATCATAAAACAAGGTGCTGCTATCAATGCTTGTATGCCCAGGGTTTTAACTACGCACCGCAGAAAACAACAACGGCAACGATCCCACCATTTGCCAGTACACCTATGAATAGAGGCCATATCTTAACACTTTCCACGCAGCTACTAGTTTTGCCACATACAAAACCTTCCCACACTTTTAAAGCTTATCTCAAGAATTACTGAACCAATACTAGGAATGTTTGTACTTATTTTAATGCACATCTAACGGCGATTCCAAATATGGTAATAAAATTTAATAATTTCGATATTTTTGAAACATTTTTTGGAATGTCACCTGCCGCGTAGAAAGTGTTAAGAAGAATGACCAATAGCAACTTTATTCCTGTTCTTGTTGGAGTTCAAACCATAAGGTGACATGATTGTGGGAAATATGATGTCACTATTACATATATTGACAAATTGGTCTAAAAATATAAATGTTATGGCTTGAAGAAACAAATTCAAACTTAAACAAAAATATGGGTCTTTTAGGCCAGTAAAACATTTGTTAATTCCTAACTGTCATTCATATTTATCAAACCTTTGGTCTATAAAAGTATGAAAACTACACTGCAGTGCAAAGATTTTACAGCATATATTGCTTTTAACAATTAAAACTTGCTTATGACTCAGGGTAACCAAATTGTCCTGATGTTATGGACTTCTCACCGACTTTGCCAAAATAATATGGCCAATTTGATAACTTAACAGACCAAAAACACAAATTGAATATGACCTTTTTCTATTTCCTACAATCATGTCACAATCACCATGTGACGCGATCAAGCGGAATGAGTCGGATGTCGGGGATTCCCAAATTGAGATATGGCCAATTCAAAATAGCGGCTTACATAAGTTTTGATGGAAATCCATGTATACAATTCTACATAACTTTGGAACAAAACGTCGTATCGACATGGGGATTTCAGTTTCTGAAAGCTCTAGGTGTCTTCTTTAAAACTGTATTAAAAACTCATTTTCGACCAGGGTCGACATCCGACTCATTCCTCTTGATCGCGTCACATATCTGTATATCGGCAAGTGCTATGTTACACACAATAATAATTATATTACATTTACAACATTTACAAAAGCCTAATCATTGTACAGTCATAAGAGTGGAAGGTGGCTTATTACGTATAGTCACTGTAGGTGCTCCGATGCCGTTTCTCTTGTTGACGGATTGTTGTGCCTGGGATTGGTTCATTGCTTTTTCTATGGTTTGCTGTTAAAAAAACAAAGGAAAATAAGCTGTCATTACGATATCTATTGATAGATAGATTAACAGTGATAAGGGGAGACGTCAAAACTCGACCGCCCGTTGACTGCCGGTTACGGGCGGTTCCGCCCGGTTCTTTCAGGTCAAATGTTTTACTGGTATATGAATATTCGCGCATGCAACACTGAACAACCGCCGGTTGACTTAATGCTGTAATCTGACCAATTTACACTATCAATCTGTTACTTTGCGGTCATAATAGCTCTCTCTATAATCGTTCTATAAAAAAAAAAACATTCATAGACTTTCGGTATTGATTTTAAAAAGTTAATTGAGCTATAAACAGATTGAAAAAGCCAACCCCAGCGAAAATCAATAGCTGTATTGTACTGGTTGTCAACTGAGACTTTTAAGTCTTTATAAAGAGCCTATTACTTCAAGATGTTATTGCTCACGTGTGTGACGTGGCACTTTCAACCGGTCGTGTTCACCAGAGTGTTACTATTTGACCTCATTATGTGTGTATATTATAACAGACGACACGTTTTGTGAGAACCGAACGGAACCGGCCGTAACCGGCGGTTGCCGGGCGGTTGCCGGGCGGTCGAGTTTTGATGTGATCCCTAAGTAGTTATGCAGGGTGGTTAACCCTGTTTTGACAATGATTTTTCTGCTACTTTCAAATCAACTGGTTCACATTTTTTTGCGGTTTATAAAAGTGATGGTTATTGAGCATTTTTATGATGGTTTAAAGATAACATGTGTGTCACATTAGGATGTAAAATGAGAGCCTTATTTCTTATTGTGCATGATAATAAGGGGAACAGGTGCAAAAAATGACTTGTTCACAGAAGCCTCCACATCTCAGTTCATTTGACTAAATGCCTCTTAAGGGCAGTGTCAACCCGGCACTTGTTTCAAAAATTGAATTTCATATTTCTCTATTATTTTATACTTTTATATGTATTCTATCATTACCATCATAAGTTACTAGTCGGAAGCTATTATTTCCCGTTCTTTTGGGTGATTTTAAATTGTTGTTTTGGTAAGTTTGAGTCAGGAAAAGGCGCATAGTTATTTGGCGGGAATTTAAGCGGAGTTCCACGCTTTTCAAATGCTGCGACAGCTGTTCGATCATTGCGTCGCGCGCTTAAACTTCCCGTGCGTAATACTAGACGCGCCGCTTAATATCCGCGACGTAGACGCGAAAAACAAAAGAGCGCAAAACAATGTCTAAAATGTAAACAAAGGCCAATCTTACGATCATTTAAATTTCAGTTTTCTTCCAATTTCTTCACATTGTGACAATATAAATTGAATCTGATAGTTTATTATGATTGTTCATAATAGTATACTCGCTTTTTAGGTCACACGCCCGTGTGTTCCGTGAACATTTAGCTTTAAAATGGTGGAAAATGTCAATATTTTTACTAAATCGATGTTTTCTAGAAGTTCAAATTTGAAGGAATTTTACGAATTTTCAGACAACATAACTAAAAATATATCAAACTATCAGGTAAGCTTTTACTACCATTGTGTAGAGGACTTTCAGCGCTAGGAGGCAATTTTTTATTTTTTTCGATTATGGATTTTAAACTCGAGATATTTATCCATTTCTAGCGAAATGTACGCAAAAAAACACGACTTTTACACTTTTCCGATTTTTTTTAAGCAATATTTCCAAAACCAAGCTTTATTTTGGAAAAAGAAAAAATTGCCTCCTAGACAAAATTGATTTGTTTACAAAAACGTATATTAGAATAAATTACCATTTTTTATTTTATAGTTATGCTGTCTGAAAAATGTGGGGTAAAAAAATGGCTTTTTGGTTCATTTCTCAAAATTTAGTTTATTTGGTATCACATTGATATCACCATCGGCTTCCTTATCAAATTTCCTTTCTAAAAATGTATACTTTTATGTACTTTTATTCAATATTCTCAAACTTAGAAGCAAAAGTTGATCATCAAAATAATAGGGTTGACACTTGCCTTAACATGATTTGAAGACATGAATAATAGCAATCATGGACATCTTTTTTGATAATAAGCAAGAACATAAGAATTGGTAAAGATTGGCAAAGTCCTAAATCAATTGTTATGTTGTCCAGATTTTAATCCTTAGGGATCAACTTTTTAGTATTAGATGTTAGCCCAGCAATGCTCAATAATCACAGCTTTTATAGAATGCAAAGACATTTATAAAGGTTTATTAATAAATAGGTAAAATTGGCTGTCAAACTTTTTTTAAACCACCCTGCAGAATGATTTTTGACTGTTTATATGCAGTCTATGGAGGGCAGGCTAACTGGTGTTAATGCCCTTGAAGATATACACACAAAAATGTCTCCCTATATCCACACTCTTTTTCCACACTTACATGATTCAGCAGAAATGTGATCTCACTATGTGTTTTATCAACTAATAGAGTTCAACTTCCATCTTCTGCTTAGGTGACCCCCAACCCAAACCAACCCAACCCCCATTGTAAAGAGAAAGAATAGAAAATAACCAAAGACATTAATTACTGTAGTATGATTCAAAATCCCTAGTCAAAACATAACATGCATGTGATACTTTGTGTGATTCAGTCACGTTATATTTCGGCGGGCATGCACATGTGTACCTTATCAACATTACTCTCTCAGGGATTGTGATTTGAATTTTTACCTAATCCATTTTAATTGAACTGTGCGATATCTCAACCAATCACAAATGTTTTCATCTGGCAACAGCGATAATGACCTGGTAGGCTGGTCACATGAGAGCCGCTGAGAAATGCCAGGAATTAGTCAATCCCAAGACTGGGATGCCTGAAATCTGAGAATCCCTTTTCTTGTTGAGGAAAGGTTGCTCTCCTCTCTCAAATGGCTTCCTTGGACTCTTTTCTAACATTTTCCAGTAGGTCTTACCTGGCCAGCCTAGCACATACATCACCATTGCATTCACCAGATGAAGTCTGATGTGATCATTTGAAAGATTACACAGTTTCAGTATAAGATTGATGCACTATTCACATATTTTATTAACTGGATTAATTCATGAACATGATTACTTTCATTTTATTTTTAATGAATACAAAACAATCTCAAATTTAGAAGAAAAAATATTAGTTCATTTGGCCCATAGAACCGACTCTTTTCCCCTTGGTATTATCGGATATGTTAACATCACATATCACCTTCACCTACCCTTCTCTCTGTTCTCAGCTTGGCATTGTAGAATGCAGCAGACTCTGGATTCTCCAAGAGTAATTCCGACTGCAGTCTCTCAAACTTCTCGCCTTCGTCTTCAGGCTATAGTTGAGAAAAAAACAATGAGCAAAAAAAAAGTTAATATTTTAAGATTTCCTGGCTTGATATTAAAGTTAGATGTTCCGATTGCTGGCCCGATTTTCAACTTGATGTTTTCTATTTTACATGAAAGGTCATCCTTAAAATGGTCTCATTCCAAAGTTTGAGTTAAATAACTCCAACTGTTCTATTTTTAGAAGCACAAGGTCACAAAATATTTGCCCATTGAGTAGTACCGACTGGTTGGTGGTTAACCACCTTTGGCAGTAATTCACCACATTTTAGCCTATAATTTCTAAATGGAACATTTCTGGCCCCTAAGAATTTACAGACATAATGAGAAAAATATGGGGATTCTTCTGATATAAAAATATCTTGATGTGAAAAAAAATCATAGCCCTAAAAAAGTGATCGGAACATACACCTTTAAGCAGGATCAAGCAAATAAGATTTATGGCAAATCTGCAAATGCTGGCACACACACCTGTTTATTTGATTTGACGTTCCAATATGAACTTAAACTGTTCTGTACCTAGAGGGTGAACATTTTCTAACCCATGTTTATTTGTGTATGTATGATAGGCACAACACATACGTACACCAATATGTGACCATCCAGCACAAAGGGGCTGTTAAGTGGACAGAGCATGTTCTGATATATGGCCCAATGAACAGTTCAATATACAATAAAAAAAACAAAGGACTTTTCAATGGCTTCGTTGATTTTGTTCTACCTACGTGACAAGCAATATTTGTCATTTGCACAGTCCGCCATTTGCAAGGAGAGCCTCAAATTGTTACCGCGTGGAATGGGATTATTCCATAACATTATGTAACTAGTTGGACTCTCTCTTCACAATATGACTGGTCATGCAGTGAGACAACGTGACATTATGCAACACTTTCATTCAATCTGAATCCAGTTCGAGGCCCTCCTCACAAATGGCGAATGAGTGCAAAGAGCAAATGGACGTGCAATATATCATTGTAAAGCTAATTTTCCAACTTTACATCCCATTTATGGTGGATGGTGACATATGTGCACTTGAGGTAATAAGGCTCATCTCTTTCGATAATGACACACACATATTTACTGGGCTTACCATATCTCCATTGTAAAATGTACCAGGTCTGGCTCCTAACCCTGCATTGGCGCTAGACTCTTCACCGTTAGACATGAAACATTCAGAATACCAATTATCAAATTCTGAAGAGAGAGAGAGAGAACAAAGTGAATAATGATAAATATGGCAATTTGGTAAATGGTATGTAACAGAAGATTGATTAACATTTTGCCAATGTTATTAAGACCTGTACGGTAAGTAGCCAAGTATAATAAACCCGTTGCACAAGACCTCTCTCAATAAACATTTTGCCTTCAGGAATTCAAACATTACATTGCATTATTTCTCCCAAACAGAACACAAGCTGCAAGAAGCTGTGGCTTAATAACCGCTACATAAGTAACGCATTGCATTCCATACTGGGCTGCCATTTCCCCCACACAATGGGGAGCTGGGAAGAGGGGAACGAATTTGTTTCTGTTTTATTAATATTTTGGAGAAAAACACACAATAGATTTAGCATTCTCACACTTTTGCTTTTCCCATTCCACAAATTCACTAAATACTCAAGGGCTCAAAACTGCCATTCAACATCCTCTTACTCTACCTTCCCCATTCACCCTTCCTCCTCCTTTTACTTCCCCCTCCCCATTCACACTTCCTCCTCCTCCTTTACTTCCCCCTCTCCTCCCCCCCCCCCCACCCCCCCCCCCCCCCCCCCCCCCACCCTCCACCCTTTCACCCTTCACCTCCCCCATAGGAATTGACTTACCTGTTACTAATCGCTGCCTACACTGATCCACCAGTTTCTGGCAGTATTTCTTCTCTGACTTCACCTGTGTCAGCTCCTCGTAATCGCTGCGGTACGCTGCTTTCAATTCCTTTAACTTCTTCATCATCTGGAACTCTTGTTCGCTGATAACTATCTCCCCGTCCTCACTGGCAAATTCACCTGAAATTCATGGAAAAAATAACATGATTCTCAAACTTAGCATTTGTTTTGATGCGATACATCACTTTGAAATCCTTCAAATTCGTCATCATCTGGAACTCTTGTCCACTGAAACTCACCTGAAATTTTGAAAAAATAATGATAGTCAAAAATGATTTTTAATTTTAAAAGAACACAATTCTTTTTTAATTTCATCACCTGGACCTTTTGTTCGATGATCATTCTTGCTGGCAAATTCTGATATTCTCCCTAGCTACCTATCCTAGTATTTTCAATTTATTGTTTTGCTAGGAGTGGTCCATTATTTTTGTCATATAAAGCATACAGTGAGGGAGGGGTAAACATTTCTAGGGCGTACACAACTTAAATGGTGATTTTGAAAAAGGTTTAAAAAAGAGTTTAGTCTTGATTGTTCGTTTTCCAAAATAAATTTGGGACTTCAATAATTTACTTGACTGAATTTTCAAAGTGTTCATGTCTCTTTTTGTCCTTAACTTTCAGTTTTCTGACAAAGTGTGTCCCTACCAAAAGTCCTGGTATCAGCCTTCCATAAAATCAAATACCTCACCTCTGAATCGTTAATCTTAACCTGTGCCATCATGATATTTGTCTGAAATGTATGTATTTACTAACAAGATAGTTTGGGTTTGAACATTTTCACCATGCATTGCGTATGTAACTCAGGGAGTGAAAATGGCAATAATTTTGGACGACCCCTTAGGTTAAAGATCTTGGCTAGCTTGCTACATAGCTTGCTGTATCTATGTATGTATGTTGGTGTGTCGGTTGTGATATGTATGTATATAACATTATCCTTACCCTGCTCAAGTCGTTCACTTCTGATATTCTCCATTGCTATCCTAGTATCGTCAATCTCTTGTTTGGTTAGATTAATGGTCTTTGCCAAGTCTCCACATAACTTGTTTTTATTACTCAGAATTTCTGTAGGGAGAGAGAGAAAGAATAATAGTAACAAAAAGACTCATTTGCCCAAGGGGTGACATTCTTTTTTGATTGAGTGGGTGCAAACACCATTGCAACATTATGATGGGATCACTGGAATATGCGGTGATGTTACTTAAGGGGGCTTTTAAGTCTCAGGAATAGCATAAATCTGCCATAACTTCTTCATTATTCATTTTATCCATATAAAAGTAAACATTTCAAAAAAGGAAATGATGGTCACTTTTCGGTCAAAATTTTAAAAACTAAAAAAAATTATGTCAAACTAAAAATAAAAAACTCGAGAAATTGGTGTCTTTAAATAAGCACACAAAAAATGTGATTTTTTTGGTCAAAATTATTTTTTAAACAAAATTGTCTTTTTGAAATTTGATACCAAAATTGGATTCTCCGACTCATTTCCATTCCAAAAATGTATACTTTTATATACGTCACATTAATAGTTCAAAAGTTATAGCGCTTGATAAATTTCAAACTTTTTGGGTTAACAGCCTGTTAACCATCTTAGTAAGCGTCAACATGTTTGTCAGGAAGTGCAACAATACCAGGCATCTGCTTTTCATTGCTTCTCTTATCATATAATTGTTACATTACAATTGTGTTTTGTTATATTGTTATAATGGCAATAAATGAATAATGATTTACCTTTGTTCTCCATAAGTATTCTATTAATCTCGCTTCCTTTCTCATGCTTGAACTCTTCAAAGGCTACCGTCCTCAGTGGTGGCGTGCTAGCCCTTGCCTGCTGAGCGCTGTCTGGTGGTCCGGTTGAACCGGCCGCCGAAGGGATGTCTTGACGTGTGGCGGAGTCCCTCGTTTCAAGTCCTATCTGTCTTGTGGGTGAAGACTGGGATGGCTGTGAGCTTGGTACGGGACTCGGCCTGCCACCGGGACTAAAATGGGAAGATTAAGGCAAAGTGATAGAGAAGATATAGTGACATTGTTAGACAGCCCCATTAGGAAGTAGACTGATCCTTCCAATCTTCCAGGATGTTACTATGTTACAAGGCTAAGACAATGCAATTGCCAGAGCCATGATCCTTCTAACTCCCGAAACCATCTTTAGTGTTAAATGATCATCATAAACAGCATTGAGTCTAAAACACTATTGAGAGCCATAAAAGATTTAAGCAGATTTGTTGTCCATATTTTGTTGTTGTCCATTCATAACATTGAAAAGCTCATCATAAAACCACCCAATATGTACTTACTAGGCTCCCAAATATTGGTAGTGTGAACAACCACCCGACAATTAGCTGCACTGCGGCAGTGTACATGGACACTACCCAGGGGTGTGTGACTCAACTTGCCAATCTGAAGCTACTTTTGTTTAACTTTGGAGATTGTCACATTGTTGGTGGCGCTGTTTGTGTTGTTCATTTTAGGTATAGACTTAATTGAAGTTTACACAGATTTGTTGGAAAAATTCCCAAAAAATTGTCCGGTTATGAAAGTTATGATAAAACGTACCTGCTGGACGGTTTTTACAAGCCTGAAATATATGATACTTCACGTTTCATTATTTATTTTAGGTATTTAAATTCATTCTATCACTTTACACCATACCATCATTGTTTGTGTCCTACGGACTTGATGCAAGTCTATCAATTCCTTTAATTCCGGTGATCATCATAAAGTGGCACTGTTGCCTTTGTGAATACAAGGCCTTTGAACTCACCTGCCCCTGTCTTTGCTTCTCCTTCCACGCTTCTTAGCTGATGCCACAGCTGAATGTGTTGGCTTGGCCGAGGCGGGAGCAATGCCTACACCGAAACCCTGACCATCTGTGTTGCCAACAAAGGTTGCACCGCCAAACTCATCGAAAACCACGCCAGCCTGTCATGATTGACAACAATTGTTTGGGGGGAAAAAAATTAGTTATGATTTGTTTCAATAGCAGACATTGTAATTACATTACTCTATCATTTTGCATAACGTGAACGTGGCTATACAAAGGTTATTGAGCAAAGAACCCCACCCAAATTTCCAACATCTTAAAATAATTTTCTTTTGTTTTGTAAAATATCAAAATATTTACACTATTCTGGTGATATTCAGAATTGTTTGGCTTCAAAGAGCCCCGCCCAATCAACCAAACCTTCTTGAAAGGTCTGTCTCCTTATGAACCTCTTTTTTCCATGTTACCCAAAAGAGTTATTAGTGAGCTTTCGATTTGCACGACGGATGAATCCAGGACGGTTGAATGACACTTTGAGTCTTGTACGCATGCGCCAATTTTTTCATCAGTCAGTCCTCTAAATGCTACAACACGTAAAGGGCCTAACAACCAACCGTTGTGGTGATGACGGTAACGTTTTGTGTTTTAGCGTTGTAAAAGCGTTCGTCGTGCAAATCGGAAGCTCCCTAATAGCAGTGACTATTAAAAGAATGTGAGGTCATCTCGTAATCAATATTTTGCTCAATACTATCATTTCAAATTATTCCCTTGCGTACTGTCCCACTTCTATTTGACTGCGATAGCGTTCAACCTATTGGAAGAACACAAGTACTCGGATCGTGATGCACTAATGGACATTTATTTGTTTTGATTATAACAATCTTATCCCTCCAACTTAACAACATAACTCACCTTATAAAATGATATGACTACTGCTTCTTTTCAATGTTTAAATTTCAAATACACTCTGCAAAATTTTGTAAGAAATCTTTTCCATCAACCCCACAATGTTTTGCCTTTTTAGTTCTGAACACACTTTAATAAAGGAGTTTCTTCCCTTGACATTGAGCCTACTCTATACCTCATCCCAATCCCTGCTACTTGTGTCAGTGCCACTCTCTGTAGTGCTACCACTCCCTGACCCTGTCTTCCCATCCACACCCTTCCCAATGCCCATCTTCCACCGTTCCACCGCCCATTTCCTGCCCGTTCCTACTTTACTCAAAGCCCGTGACCCATTTGTCGGTATCCCAAGTAACTGTGCTAGTTCCTGTAATTGCAGTACATTGTTATTACACCATATCTATGCAACGTATGAGTATACTGATTAGTATTTTAACAAGTATGGGATTCAAAGAAACATTCACTTTGCCTTTTTTGCAACTCTTCTGTACTCTTTATAAGTCTCGGAAATTTGGCGACAATTTCTTATTTGCTGATTGGCTACTGATGTGATAGGGTTATTTGATAAATAACAATAATAGACTAATTAATTGGTAATGTCATCAATGTCGATACAATCGCCCAATATTGTTATCAATAAGAAGGGGTGGTTTTACCACTGTCTCTCCACAAAGACATTAAGATATATACTCTTGCACAAGGAAGTATAGTGCTTTGCACTCAGTACAGGGCTTGAATTAATCAAAGGCAATTGCCTTCGATGCCCCACCTAGTAGCCTTGATGCCCTCAATTTCTGACTGTTTTTACGCCATTCAAAAGTACATAATGGCCTTTGATAAAGTTGGTGCCCCTTTCAAATTGCCTTCCCTTTTCATTTCTTATTTCAAGGCCTGACTCAGTATTACTTCAACAGCATTTGGCAGCCACAGTTTAAGAGAATTGCGAGGGTTTTGACAAAGACTTGCACAAACCTCTGTAAAGGTCCCGAATTATACAGCCTCCTACCTTTTGCGCTGCGGCTACTGCGG
The DNA here is from genome assembly GCA_035610835.1 of Ophiura sarsii. NCBI lineage: Eukaryota > Metazoa > Echinodermata > Ophiuroidea > Amphilepidida > Ophiuridae > Ophiura > Ophiura sarsii. Next base: position 10,046,410 of record CM069459.1, on the reverse strand, counting down.
CAGGATCCGACATATCAATCACTGTATACTTTGCCCTTAACCTAGCCTCCACGTCCGCCTCCATCTGGCCTACAAGCTTCTTGAATCGACCGAACACTGACTGGATCTGTCGGATATTGACGATGTCTAGCTCATCCAGGGTGCCGTCCAGATAGCGCCTCACCTGGTGATCTACCTCACCCATTTGGGAGTCTGATAACGGCTCGTAATTGATCTGACTACGGTTTGCCTAGGGTAGAGGGAAGAGAATAGAATTACAAAGTCTTAGCATTGAAAGTTTTAACAATGAAATTGGTAAAGTGGCATAATTCTGTTATACCCTACACACCAACATCGGTAGTATGTGTCGTTCTTAAAAATCATGCACTATGAATACCTCTGTGAAGGGTATAACAGAATTACTCTGGTAAAGTTTTTATTCATTGACAACCTCTGCAATTGTTTAGATCTTTTAATTATTGATGGTAGACTTTGGGATATTGCCTGTAATTTACAGAACACATAACAAATTGCATTATACACAAAAAATGAAAATAATTAAAGAACAACTATGTGGCAATGTTTTCTTCAAGAAAAACATTTTGATTTAACCAAGTTTGAGTCAATCATGGCATCAAAAGTTAGAGCAACGTCATCCATCTACATCTATGAGAGTCACATCGCGCGTCTCAATGAGCTTGCATCATTGTCAATCATTGGCGTTGTCAAGATAGCGCCCTCATTTCAAGAGTCAAATCGCGCGTCTCAATGAGCTTGCCTCGTTGTCAATCATAGACGCCATCAAGATAGCGCCCTCATTTCAAGAGTCAAATCACGTGTGCTAACGTATGTATATACGCTTATATGCCCATATATGAGAGGCTCTTGTTTTGCGATTCGAATTTCCTCTCCCATTATATAGACTCTTATATGGGGAATGCATTAGTGCCCTTACCAATGTATCATGCATGGTCAACTCCTGCTTGAGATGGATGATCTCCTTCTCCAGTTTCTTCACCACAAGCACAGGGTCGTAGAACTGATTGACGGCCGGCTCAATGGCAATGCACATCATGCGTGTGGCAAAACGTAGCGTGGAAACCGTCTCCTCGATTTGGTTGGATTCGCCCCAGATGTTGGCTATCATTACGGTGTTGCAGTTGCCACCTGTGATTAAACATAATAGATGTTATTCATAATTGGCCATTTCATGTCTAAAGAGGGAGACATACTCTAAAAATATACAATCTCGTTCTTTTACTGCAATGTAATGAACTGTGAATTTCTACATTTTCCTACATAGTCTTCCCCTCCTTTTGTTTTAATTTACCAAAAAAATATACATTTTTATACATTTAAAATTAAAAAAATTAAAAAATTGAAATTATTTGAAAATTTCAGATTTTTTTTCAAAATTGCCAAAATGTTTTGCAAATTTACCAACAAATTCAAGACAAATAATGTTGATGTTTTGTAGATTCTCAACTGACCAACCATATATATCAGAGATCTGTCGGCCCATAGATTTGTCGGTCACCAAAGAAGGGGCATAAATGTTGCAAAAGCCTCAGATGATACTTGGTGTGTATATTCACAATCAAAAACAGTGCTGTAAAGATCATTTTTTAGCTTTTATAAAAAAACCCTTAAATTTGATAATTGCAATAAATAGTCACACTATATCTTAATTGCGCCATTTAATATAAAGCCAAGCAAACGATCTATTTTGATTTATTGATTCGAAACAAACATATAAAACATTCCCTAAAGAAAAGATCGATCGAGATAAAACCATTTTCTCTTATGAATATGACCGTGACATAGCCCTTCTAACAAAGTACCACCAGCACCATTAGTTTAGTCAATTCCAAATTGCCAAGACTCCTTCCAGCAGCGAATTAATAAAGAAGATCATGGCCATGCATGCATGAACGCAACAGGTTTGCAACAGGTTTGGGCAACCTAGTATGTATGCTGCGTGCGCATGCCAAAAGTATGGATTACTACATGTTTCTTGCCAATTAGAAACTGACTAAATCATTAAATCAAATCAATCATATCAAACTTTATTTCCATAAAAAACACTACATCAAAAATGTATAACTTCAAAAAATGAACTATTCCTATTTTTGGATGATGTTTTTCTTAAGTTTGTTTCGGAACTGGTTCACAGATGTTGATTCTTTTATCAATTTTGAAAATGAATTCCAAAGAATGGGACCACGCGTTTGAATAGCATGGTCGGAAAATGATTTCTTATTATTTGTCAAATTAAAATCATTAACGTGTCTCGTTGGATAGTCGTGAACATCAGAGAGTTTTTTGAAGTAATCTTTAAATGACGTGGGGAGTAGATGCAATACCTTTGATTCACAACCTACCTAGGGAGTCTTTGAGTGCATGCGTCAGTTTAGTCTGTCTGTATGGCACATGTTCTCGTCTCTTGTCAGCCAGCGCCACAATAGTCTGCTCCAGGAATGTCAATGACTTGTTTATGTACATGGCCTCTTGCTGAGTCTTGCCTTCAGACTATATAGAAAGAGAGGGAGAAAGAATGAATAAGCTATTCATGTGATATCAGGGCAATGCCTCTACACGCGCACATCATTGCCGAGAACGACGTGAAATTAAAATTGACCTCAAATCGCCCAGTTTTAATGTCAGAACATCAACTACACATTTCAAACACAACATATAATGTAAGTGAAATATTATATCATAAACCTTCAAAATATAACACATTTCTTCTATCATTCCCGCCAAATAGGAACTATTGCTGTACTATACTTTGATCAATAGCGTGTCGCAAGACGTATTTAGTTGTGTGCTCCCTAAAGTGACACATTGATCATCATTTCTTTGTAGGATTTGAATCCTTGTATTTTGATATTTATACATATTTGTTATATTGTAAAATTGTTGCAATTCAGATGTTATTCTGCTATAACAATTATGTTAATAAACCTTTTATGAATGAATGAATGAATCCTTCTTGCATAGATGAGGATCAAATTAGAAAGAAAATTAGTTTGCATGATTGAAGGTGTGAAGGGTATTTATTTTGTGTGGATATAAATAAACAACCTATGACGTGATTTAAGAAGCACCGAAGCATAGAACCATAGATTAAGATTTCATATCACTGCCTCCCCCTCAATTACCTTTACTGAAATGGTACATCGGCCAAAGTTTACGAATCTACTATACTAAGGGAGCGGTCACTATTTACGCCAGGGGGGGGAATGGAGGATTTCCATCTATTTTCCCCACATTTTTTCATGTTCCCCCTTTTGTCTTCCAAAAAAAATTCAGGTTCCCCCCATCCATCAGGTAAAAAAGTTGATGTTCCCCCCTCCCTATTAAAACAAAAATCTACCCCTTATTATTTTTTTCCCCACACGTGTAAAAAAAAAAATTCGCGTTCCCCCCTCAGTTGATTTTTAAATATTCGCGTTCCCCCCTGTCTGTATAGATTTTTTTTCGCGTTCCCCCCTTAACTCCTCCATTCCCCCCCCTGGCGTAAATAATGCCCGCTCCCTAAAGACAAAGAAACTAAGGACTGATTAGCAGCATAGCATCACACAACAATTTCGGCTTCGATAGTCCCACTAAGGATGTATAGCAGTATCCTAAAAGAAGAAGAACTACTACCATCCTTGATCATTACGCTTAATTCATCATCTTTCAAGTAGGCACTTAAAATCAAGCGCACATCATGTTCATGACCATAGCGAAACTGGCCAGGTTATAACTATTTAGGGCAAACAAAGAAGATTGTTTGTTTCAGAAGCCTGCCCGCATTAGTATGTGAAATGAGCTATTTGGCGTGTAGGTTTTCGCGCCGAGGCCTAAAACATTTTTTGGATTTTTTTTTTTTTTTTTTGGATTTTGGATTTTTTTAACAATTTTTTTTTAAAAAGGGTTTCTGTAAAGCTTGGATTAGCAAAACAAACAAAAATCGCATACCTCATAGCCTTTTTTCTAAAAAAAAATGTTTTTAATAAAAATCGCACAGCACTTAGCTTTTTTTGCAAAATGTTTCTGAGACAAACCTTCTTCTTTGTTTGGCCTTAACTGTCTTTATCCATACATACCCCTGTTTTGCTTAGCCTCTCTGATCCTGCAAGATCCACCAGATTCAATTTACTTCTCATGTACATAGCGGTGGATTCTGTTCTTGATCTCGTCTCTACATGGAGGGTGAATATGCAGTGAGAACGCGAGGACACACTGTTCATAGAGTGTGCTGATATGGCACGATTGGTTTCACCCTGTAGAAATATGAAGGTACAGTATATTAAACAGTAAGTATACCACAAAGCAGTTATGAATCAACCAAACCTGTCAGTTGTATGATACGCTTCAGGTATCTTGGCTCTTTGATAGTAGTGGGTGCAATTGACTTAAAATATGCAAGCTTTATGGACGTTAGAACACCTGTGGAGAAACCTTCCAATCCAATAGCTATCACAACAACGGGCCCAACTGATCCTTTTATTGTTGAAGAAAGCAATTGAACATTGTATGAACATATAAAAAAATAATTGTTGAATTATTTTAATATTTTTGAAATGTTTGAACAATATTGACACTTTTGAGAATTTCCAAAATTGTTCAAAATTCACAAAAATATTCTGATATTTTCAGGGAATAAAACATAAGGGAGGTCTGTTTGCCTGTAGAACTGGGTTGGGATTTTTTCGTCGCTTTATAGCTGTGAATTCTGGGTGATATCTCAAGATCAATGCCTTTGCTACCTGATAATGCTCAAAATCAAACACAATGATCGTGTCTAAAACAGCACCATTTACGACACGAAAATGACTGAGCCTCTTAAAGAGCCGTCAGTTGTATGCAAAACAAATAAGATATGAAACTCAGGCTTTGACTTCCGTGAGTATTCGAAAATCTATGCCTGCACAATTTGATTTTTTCTTTTTTTTTTAGATAAACTTTTGAAAATATTTGGTTTCATCTGTCAAATTAAAATGTATTCTTGTAACATATGACAAAGTTCTACTTCTCCTCTGTACAGTACCAAATAAACTACAAAGTTATAAATGAAATAAACTACAAATAGTCTCAAAAGAAAAATTAACATGAAAAATCACCTCAAACAAAAGATTCAACGCCTCCTCCTCATTGGCCGCCACATGCATAGATAAACCCTTGACCGACACGCCGTACTCGTCTTCCACAACGGTCATAGTCGGCAACGCCATCAGGGTACTGGGCAGAGTGGACAGCAGGTCGAACATCGTCTCGTTGTAGATCTCCAGGTAGGATATACGCACGGTGATGGAGTGCTCCGGTCTATCAGATATTTCTTTATAAACCTGTAATGAGGACAATTATTTAAATATTGTAAAATGGAGTTACATATCAAGTGTGGCGTTTATACAGTAGCTTTTGAGATTAAATACATTTTGTGTGTTAATCATATTATTATTTGTTTGTATTTTTTTCTGTATTTCAGCTTTTTGCTATCTTGATCGTTTTCTTGTATCCTTGATGTTTTTTGTAGCTCTTTGAGCGCCATGAGAGTTTCTTGTTCTAATACATCATTTCACAGCTTGAAACCAAAGAAGATGTTAACTTCGCAGCCACAATGCATTGCGCCAACTCCAGCCAACTCCCATGATGCATTTATTTTCCCCTTATCGATACTCGTATCAATACGATTGATATATCAGTGACCTTTGTACCCCGAAATATCGATATCGTGGCTTTCTGTCACGCATCCGAAAATCGATGGTTCCCTGTCTTTTTGGTTTTCCAATAACTTTGAGTAAAACTTTTCTGACGGCAAACCTATTACTTAACGTATATTATGAATACCCATCGTAAAAGCCTATCTCACAAACTGTGAGTAAGTTGTTTACTAGTCAAGCTCTTAGGTTTTAGAAATACGAAAAAGGAACATTGAGAACTACAAAAAATCTAAGACCTCGTACGATGATGGCGCTATGATAATGAAGCCATGATTTTGTGCATATTTCTATGGGAACCAAGATGAATCGGAGACCAGATTTACGATGTTTTGCAAAGATTTAATGCATTGTGGTGCTATCTTTAAAATCGTCTTTGGCTTGAAACATAAGCAATTCAAATCTTAAATAAAATCCAAAATCAATTTTCAAACTTCATCATGTATTTGTGGAAGCAGGTTTCACATGTGCAAGGGGATCTACGAGCTAACAATATGGTCCTGTTATAATTTGGGCAAATGTGACCAGTCACATTAAAAAAGCACAATGTTGTCGGCAGACACAGTTTTGAGATAGAGAGCAATATTTAGTGAAATATAAAGAAACATAATAGAGAAAAATATCCTTCTTCAATTCATATCTTGTGATTACAAAGTCTGATTACCTTCAACATGGTATCAGTTCAAAGCTTTAAATGTGCTCTTTCAAATCATACCAATAACTCGGTTTTGACTCAGGCCTCCAACATATCCATTTTGATGTGATGGGTCACAAATATGATAAAATTTAGTGATTGGTCAAACACCGAACCAGAGAGTATTCCGGTAAGCGTATTTCCCGACACTCACCTGTGATATAGACCTCGGTATCATCCCTCTATGTTTGTAGTTTTCTGTGGTGCCGGTCATCGTGAAGGTCTTACCTGCGCCCGTCTGACCATAGCATAACAATGTACCTATAGAAATATAAAGAAGCTTTTAGCTTGGTTAAGTGTGACTAGAGCATTTTGATATTATCCAATCATATCCCAGATTTTGCTTTTATTCAAATATCCTGAGGTTCACATTCATTTGAGAAGTCATGACTTAGATTCTGATCATATATACGAGGAGGTATCAAAAAGTTTTAGAAATCACCCAGAAGTGAAGGAGCTAGAAATTTCATTTTGTTCTATGTGATCCTTCAGACATCTTTACATAGTCCCTGTGCAAAGTTACACATTTCTCCTTCTGTTTATTACATGTCCACAGACCGCCATTGTAGAGATCCTCAGATTGACCGCCATTGATTTATTTTCAGATTGCCTCAGATTGTGTTATTCCCAAAACAGCAAAGTGTTGACACAAAGGGTCAAAGGTCATGTAGGGGTCATTAGAGGTCAATCTGTGCACACTCCATGTTACCCATAAGTTTATTGTCACCAAGCTTGTTTGTAATGACCTTTGACCCCTTTCTGTCAAAACTTTAAACTATTTATTGCTGTTTTGGGAATAACACAATCTGAGAATCAATCAATGGCGGTCAATCTGAGGATCTCTACAATGGCGGTCTGTGGACAGGTAATAAATAGTGGGAGAAATGTGTAACTTTGCACAGGGACTATGTAAATATGTCTGAAGGATTACGTATCAAAATAAAGTTTCTGGCTCTTTCACTTCTGGGTGATTTCTAAAACTTTTTTTTACCCCCTCATATATAGATCTTTCATGAAATGTGTTCCCTATCAAGATCTATAACAAATATATTATTATAAGATGGTTAGATAATAATAACCCCTCATGAATGTGAATTGGTTTGCGGTGTTTATTTGGCACATAACCATTCTTAAATATTCACATTAATACTTCGCCACTTTCCCGGTAACCCCTCTTACATTGGCTAACTCAGTTCACAATAGTAAATCAAGCCAGGTCCGGCACCCTTTGAGGCAATATCCCAAAACCGGGGAAGATTCTATTTCAAAACGGGAGACCTCTTCTAAATTACAGTCTAAAATAGGGTATTTATTACATGTTATGGTCAAATTAATATAGTGTGGATTTTAACAGACACCTCCTCACCATTCTTCAGGTCCAAAAGAATTGATGCAATAATGATTTCCTCATATTTTAAACGAGACATTTGTGTCCACGTCAGTTCCGGTAGCTGACACCATCATCTAAATCACAAATTGCATGTGACTAGGAAGAACCAACTCGGATGTTTTGAGAAGGCTCTAGCGGGGGATATGCCGGTTAACCCCCATATATGTGATTTATTGAACTAGTAGTCATGTCTATCATCATAAGGTTGATACCAAAATTTAAGATACCAGTTTCTTATAAAGTCGAAAAATATCCATTTTCAAAATGTGCATTTAAACCTATTATATAGGAGATGTATTTGGTGGTGTGGGACCACATTGGCTAAACCCTCCCAAGATAAGTGTGGAACCTGCTTGTGCCCAACTTCTGAGTCCTGATTGTAACATGCCACTCACTATTATAGCCATCCATCAGGTTAGTTATCATCTCTGACCCGACCTTGCTGTACACTTCATCTTGACTGGCATTGTGTAAGATACCGTCCATGCGGAATGACCAGTCTAGGAGCTGGTTGTTCACCACGCCTCTCTTTACATCTTTGCCTTTAGCATGAATGTCGATGGTCTGTGGAAAAGAGTGTGTAGATTTGGTAAAAATGTATAACTTGAAAATAATAAAACAAAACCTTATACTTAAAGTTAACTGTAACCAGTGGCGTAGCTAGGTTGATCATATTGGAGGTGCGAGTAGCGCGCAAAATGTTGCGCTTTTACACTTATTTTGCCATGATTAAGGTACACTTTCGATCTAAACAAGCTCCTTTTTGGGGCACTTGCAAGCAAAAAATTGCTATCTGTACTATTTTTCCATGTAGGCCTATATGTGCCATAATTCCATGATTCCCCTTTTAAAATGAACCGACAGTACCAATCTCAACCAACAGACTCTTTTTTAATCTTATATCCATGATCTTTAATCACAAGTTCCTGAAGAAGAAAAAAAGAAAGAAGAAAAATTACCCTGCTATCATCCTGAAACTCGATCATGTCTTGTGCAAACTTATCCGTAGGACGTGTGCGTACAAAGACGCGGACCTTGCTACTTCTCTTACTCATTTCGAATAGATATTGCTCCTGGTTTAGTTTGGCCTGTAAAAAATAACAACATAGATATTGTTAGACATGGTGTATGATCCCTTGTTCAACAACTCCCCCATACCTTAAGTCCCGGCCTTAAGTACAATTATAGCGAAGCGTTGTCGATTTGAGTTAGACAACGCTGCTATGGGCAACCATCACGCCGATATCCGCACCACACGGATAATGTTTTCACGCGATACGTGATCGCAGTCACAATGTGTGTTGTTTTTGGAATGACCATGCCAACTGTTTTCATCGAGTTTTGAAACTTACAGGAACTTAATTATAGGTTAGTTTGTCATTTTAGTCTTTTGAAAATTGAATGAAAATTGTTAATAATGAAATACCGTTGGCCTGCATTAAAATATGTTCTTATTTGCATTGTCTATTTATGAAATGGCGTTCAAATCCCTAGTCGTTGCTGAACGGGATTAAATCATGTTTCAGCGTTGTGCATCACCAATCGACAACTTGCGTTCTGCGCGTTTATTTCACTCGGGTGTTTGCCCTCGTGAAATAAACCACGCAGACACGCGAACACTGTTGCCAATTGGTGATGCACAACGCTGAAACATGATTTAATCCCTTATTTTACTGGGTTACTGAGAGCAATAACTGGACTTGTGACTTGGTTTAGTGACTTGGTTTCACTACTTTTCAGAAGATTTGATTCAAGTCACCGGCCCCAAAGATTGGACTTGACTCAAAGTCACTTTTCCAAAAGACTTGAATTGACTTGACTTGAGTCTGGACTGGTGCTACACTTGATTTTTGGTTCATTCTTGGTATGAACTACCCACGATGTGGTTGATTTAAGACGCAGTTTAGCATAGAAACATCAATTCAATGTCCATACAATTAACATTCAAATTACTGCCTCTCCCTCAATTTGAAGATATTACCTTACCGAAATGGTTGTGTGGTCAAAGTTATAAAGGCATAGTTTAAAGTTGCACCAAAATTAAAAACCAGAATGTTTAATCTTCTACTGGATTTTCATTACCTGAAGTGAGCTCTGCCATAAATAATTGACAGCTCATCTAATGCAAATCAACCTAACCTACGACATACTTACATCAATTGTTTGCGGCGACGGAGGCATGGAGCCAAAGTCGTCCTCGATTTGGAATTCATCATCCGACACATCTCCTACACTTGGCTTACTCTCAACAACAGCTTGAGCTTGCACTTTCTCACGTTTAGGCGGCATCGCTGTTATATCTGCTATTACACACACACACACACAAACAATACACAAATCTCTGCTTGTAAAGACCGACAACCGTTGGGTCATCATAGACCTATTCATTTTTTTGTCATGTTTACTTTTTAATTGAGGACACCAACACACAGAAATTATGGTCGCATGTCAAAAATGTAGACTTGGAGCTTTATCCCCCCCCCCCTCCCCCCCCCCCCCCCCCCCCCCACCTGTCAACAAAGACTTTGCTTTAAATGTGTATGTAATCCGTCTAAAAGCCCATCGAATATACATCAAGAAACCATGAACGATCCTGTCCATGCATTGTTGGAGGTATTTCCAAGGTTTCTGTGGAATCTCGATTTACACAAAGTTGCCAGGGGCTGGAGGTCTTAATTTAGTTGTCATTAAATTTGTTAAAATAAAAGATTGGAATTTGAATTTCTGTGCCAGATTATGCTCAGACTAGGCATTATCTACCGTGTGATGCATTGGCCCCACGTCTGTCGTACGTCATTGCATGTCAAGGCACTCAGTGATGTATGGAAGAACTGCCAGTATAACTAGTGTATGACAACCTACTGCAATAACCAAAATGCAATTACGCATTACACAGTAAATAATGTCTTGTACAAACATACATTAGGCTATCGGTAATGAATTCAAAGTTTCCTGTTGGAGGTTTTGAAAACCTGACGAGGTCGCTATTCATTATTCATTATTTAGCATTATTCATTATTTAGCATTACATTAAGATTTGCCGTAATTCAACTTACGATAAGCGACTATTTCATCAAGTACCTTTTATTTTGCATAGTATATTAAAGAGGGGTCACCCAGACCATTGATGAATTATCTGCTGCAATAGACAAATACAAATCATGGACTATGGGTGAAAAAATTGCTCTGGCCCACGGCGTATGCTAAAAAGTAGCCCAAAATTGCCAAGTCAATAGCCAACCTAGGAAATAAGCGGGCGACAGGCGCCGTTCAGCGCCCGTCGGACGGCAAAAGGCGCCCGTATTGGCAAAAAATGAAGAGTACAGGCGCCTATAATTTCACCATTTTGGCGCCCGTTGTCAGACCTGGTTTGACACGAAGGAATTCATAATTGTTTGTTTACATCTTCTTACGATCGCGCGCCATTTTGTTATGATTCCTCGTGTCCGTGGTGCACCACTAGTTTTATTCCAAGTCATTTTGTTGGCGCTTTTTCGTAACACTCAGCGACATGGAAACAAGACTAGCATCAAATGTGACGTCAATTACGTCATGATTATAAAATTCTCCAACCTGCGCAGAAATCCGCCATTTTGAACCAATTTTAAACCGACGGAAAAAATTCTGCGCAATTACATGTAAAGCAATGGGGATTTTGACTCGGACGAAAACGAAATATTAACTTTCCGATACATCTAGATTTATCACACTTTTTCTAGTTATTTGAAGATGAAACTCTATATTTGTTGGTTTGACTTTGATGGTACGTGAGCAAATATCAAGTAGGGAATATGTTTGCGTCAGTATTTGCGACATATTTGTGCAATAGCATTGCAAATCTTCAAAAATTTGTCGGAGATTGATGATGCTTTGTAAGCTTTCATACATTACTTCCGGGTTTGCGATTGTAAACAAAATACGACGTCAAATCTGATTGACACAGGAATAATGAATAATGAAAACGTTGACGCGGCAGGGTAAATTGACGCGCGCGGCAACAGGAAACTATGAATTCATTACCGACGGCCTTACATGACTTTAAATGTATTGAACAACTTATACTTCAGTTCCATGGTTGTCGGTATCTACAAGCACATCTCACATTCAAAATAGGCCTATACACCTCATTCCATTCTCATTTCTCACATCACACAACACAAAATACACAATGCAAAAATAAACACATTTTTTCAAGCAACACTCAAAGTTGCATAATTCCATAATCCTTTCCTTGTGGATAACTAAGGCCAATTAATCTTGATTGCTAGTTTCCTGTAATCAAGATTAATTTACCTATAGGCCTAGCCCTTTACTTGACATTGAGAACACTTGTGAATGTGATCTTTTGATGAAAAATAACTTAAAGAAGATCTACTATTCAATTACTATTATTATTTTTAATATTATTATTAGCCTTCAGTTCACTTCAGTCAGGCATGTCAGGGTAACACATGTCATGATGATCATGTTACTATAATCAAAACAAAAATTTGTTGATCACAGCTAGGCATGTTCATAAAATTTTGAAAATAAAAATATCTCTTTGAAAATGGAATACATGGAAACGAAGTACTTTACAATAAAAACTGGTGGTTCAACCATGTCAGCAGGGTGAATAATCACAAAGTTATAACCAAAAGTAGTTTGCCTTATATTGCTAAAACTGGTCAAGTCATGCACATTTTAAACTATTTTAGCTTGTTAGGGCTTTACAATCATGATGTCCAGTTGCTTGTGTGTGGTTAGTAAGACATCAGTGAATACATCCCAGCTTGTGTATTCCATTTTCGCTGGATTTAAATGAGGTAAACATGGAGTTTTCTACACATTTTGGCAACAAATTTTCAAAAAAATGTCGCCCTCAATGATATGAACATCCCTATCACAGCATGCCATATAGTACTAGTAGGACCTATATACGATTCCCCAGCGTCCCATATGACTGGTGCATATCGTGCTAAGTTAATCACGTCATTCGTGACGGCAAGGGCGCAGTAAAACCGGAAGATGTGAGTTGTGACATACTTGTAAACAAATAGCCTATACTCTATAGTATAGGTAGGCCTAAAGACTAAATTGTCCAATCTCGACTCTATCAATCAACTCAACAAACAAATCAAGACCCCGCACCGCGTTGTGTTGTGACTGTTTCGGAACCCTCTGCATGCAAGACCACGCTCAATCTTTGTAATGATCGCGAAGCGCTCAGATCATGACGCTGTGATCGATAAATTTGTGTTTTGATTATTATAGGAATAAAATGAAAATGACAAATTTAATTTGGGCTGAAAATTAAAAAAGCTTATTAAATGTTGGCACAAGAAGAAAAAAAGAAAAAAATAGGAAATCAGCTAAAAAGAGAACTATCATACCACTGTATGTAATGGTGCAAAAGATATATGGTGTGGTATAATTGTTTCAGTAATCTAATCCGTCTATTTTTACTATTCCGTCTTGCGATCGGTGAAGAAAGGTTTCCGAATTCGGATGACAAGTGAGTACACATCGGCAGACCGGTCGTGTACACATCATGAAAACAATGTATTTTAATGTTTTTAGTCATCGTGAATGTTGTAAAGAGTAAAAAACGGTTCTAGATATTAATTTTACAACTTCTACACTTACAATATCTTTAAAAAGATGCTTATTATGGTTTATAAATCGATAAAATCAAAGCTGATCTTTTCCCAGACGAGTTTGTTGTTGCGATTGGTTGTCAAGTTTTTGTGCGCATGCTCGAAGTGTGTGAATAAATGTAATCTCGTTCTTCTATTTACAACGCTATGCTAGCACGACGAGAAACAAAAAATGATTTGAACGTCCGCCTGTTCCAACGTAAAAAATAGTCTTGAATTCGGTTCGCAATTTTTCTTTTTCTATTTTGGCACTAAGGGACCGTTCATTATTTATGGTGGAGGGGGGGGGGAGGGGACAAATTCGAGACTCGTATGTCAAAATTACCTAACCCCCCCTACAGCTGAAACTGAAAATTACATGACCCCCCCCTGCTAACCAGTAGCTTTTTACACAACCCCCCCCCCCCCAAAAAAAAAAAAATCAACTTGTCACAATCACATCTTAGGGGCTGTCTTTTTCTTCTGTCCATGGATTCGATGGTAGTTCTGTTTGTGCCCTAATGGCCAATAATTTAATGATACCACCCTTTTGATCTTTTGATTGTGTGAAATTATACTAACTACATTGCAAGCGTAGCGAGGCGGAAAATTTGTCATATATTTATACATTTTGGGTGGTTTTGTGAGTCTTTATATTCCCGAAAAAAAGTTAGAACATCCTGACAAAAACGTATGCAACATTCTACTTTTGTGAGCTTAGGTGCAGAGCTGAGAGTGAGACGAGGTGAAAAGCATGCAAGAAATTACCGTTTTTAATCATATATTTTTGGATTTTGGAACATAGGCTAATTAACATGTTTTTATACCCCCAATGGCTCTAATGTTTTCAACCGTTGATGATTATATAGGCGTTTTTTCAACAGATCGTCCGAGCAGGGCGTGCACAAAAAAAATTGCTTTCCGAAAGTCGTCTCATCATAAGTACATGTTTTGAAGTTGGTGGGTCGTAAGAAAATATGCGCGAAGCGCTGAAAAAAAATGGCATTTACACTCCAAAATAGCCTCTAAAATCACCCCAAACACCACCATCTTTATAGCTAAAAAAAAGTTACACAACCCCCCCCCCCTGTTTAAGAATAAAAAGTTACATAGCCCCCCCCCCTATTTCAACATATGAAAGTTACATGACCCCCCCCTATATTTACCCCCCCCCCCCCCCCCGCCCTCCAGCATAAATAATGAACGGTCCCTAACTTACATATGAATGATTTATTTTTTTTATCTTTTATTGTTTATTACTATCACTTATATTTATATATGTTCACATAGTTTCATCATGTTCATAATTTTCATAGTTTCATCATGTTTACATAATACATTGCATTATCTTTACATGTATAACATATATGCTTTTCAGCATGTTTACATTGCATACCATTACATGCCTATAGCACATTTTCATATGCTTTTCAGCATTTTTACATTTTTATGTTTACATTCCTGTTCACATCATTTTTCACATTTCACATAGTTTCATCATGTTTACATTACATATCAAAATACATGTAGGCCTATAACATCATGTATAACAATAATACATTCACATATGTTTTTCATCATGTTTACATCATTACATAATAACTTTTCAGCCTGTTTGCATTGCATGAATGATTTATCTGAAGACAACAGCCCCGGGCAACAGCCAAACTTGATACGGTATAAAGTGTGACATTTTCATGGGTTTCCCAATGGGTGTCATTCCGAGCCGAGACCATAATTTAGTTATTATGGTCTCAGTTCCGAGGAGGGCGCCGCTGTGGGGTGGGGTCACACTATCACTCTTCCTGATTGATTGAAACCCCTCTACTTCAAATGGTGATAATCGCAACAACAACAACAAAACGGTTTTATTTAAATCAGAACAAATACTATAGGCCTAGTATTGAAATATTAAGGAAAATATGAAGTTTATAAATGACCATATCCCAAAAGCTAATGGGCCATCGTGCACTAGGCTTTAGGCTCAATAGGCTCTAGGCCTATTTCTATGATCATGATGATAAAACCTTAGACAGGCTGTAGATCTATTTTGAGTATTTTGAAATATCCAAGATGGCTACACACACAAAATAACTGAAAAGTAGTAACAATTTGCTGTTGTTTGTTGTATTATTATTCGTTATACTTATGATAGTGTTCGTTGAAAATGCCCAAATGATTGTATTTAGGCCTAGGGGAGATGCGGGAGAGTTGAGCCATTTTTTATATTTTGTGTCACCATATGCGGAAGAAAAGTACAAACCTGTAAAAAATTAGTGTAAGATAAACTTTAGAGTGTTGTTTTCGTTGTGAAACAATAACAGTTGGGATAGCAGTTAAGGCTTATTTATACAAAAGGTTTGAAAAAAATTGGTAAAGTGGTTCAACTCTCCCTACAGTATGGGAGAGTTGAGCCACCATTACAGGAGAGTTGAGCCAGCATGATAAGTCAATGGCTGGTGAAAAAAACAAAATCATATTTTTTCAACTTTTGATTTATTAATCCTTAAAGTAAATATGGTGCTCAATTGTTATTGTCATGGCACAAAATAACATTTTCTCTCATTTATTATACATTTTTCACCTTTAGTCCAAAAATCAAAATGTTACTACTTGTTTTCCCTATGCTCAACTCTCCCCATGACCAATGGCTCAACTCTCCTCATGGTGACCATTTTGTAAATAACCCAATCCTGTCTGGTGTAGAACTTTTGGTAGTTTACAATAGTTCTCTAAAATAATGGTCATATATACCCCCTTCAATAAACAAATTACCGCTATTATATTCTAAGTATTGCTATGGGAAAAAAGACAAAACATTTATTTTTCTATTTTTCACTCAAAAGTGAAAAAAAATGATTTTGTTTAGGTATCTTTGATACTGA
This sequence comes from Ophiura sarsii, assembly GCA_035610835.1. Classification (NCBI taxonomy): domain Eukaryota; kingdom Metazoa; phylum Echinodermata; class Ophiuroidea; order Amphilepidida; family Ophiuridae; genus Ophiura; species Ophiura sarsii. The sequence continues at coordinate 10,030,139 of CM069459.1, read as the reverse complement.
GCACACATGACAGTAGAGTTAAACACTAAGAATGTCGTATTGATGCTATATAACAATATATGCCAATATAAATTTTAGTAAGTTACTACTTTTCGAGTTATAGGGGGTGGTTCAACTCTCCCGGTGGCTCAACTCTCTCGCATCTCCCCTACAGCTTGTAATTCACCCAGTAAACTCATTTCTGTGTGTCAAGGTTTATAAGAAATGAATGGAGGATAAAGAATTCACAGTGTTGACTAGTGGCGTAACTAGGTTATTGATATTGGGGGTGGGGGGGGGGGGGAGGGGCAAGAAATGAACCGACAAGATTGTTAAGTCAAGTAATGCGCGCATAGCGCGCGAACATTTTCAACTTTACACTTATTTTGGCACGATTGAGTTAAATTTTGGCTCTAAAAAGCTTGTATCAAGCAACTTGCATTTTTGGGACACATATGCGCGCGTCAAAATCGGAGCAATTTTAAAATTTGACCCCATACTCAAAGGTCAACGACCGTGCTTTTTACGTTTTACCCGATAACTGGCGTTAACCAAACACGGGACCAAACATCGGTAGTGGGGCAAATATACATTTTCGGAATCCTCATGACTAGACGAGTAATTTTATTAAAATATGCATATCGACACGATTGGAAAATATTTGAATTTTGACCCCTGTAGCCTATAACCTTTGTTGACCCCTACCAAAAATGCCTGACATTTACAAGGGGGAAGCCCAAGTTAGAGTTGTTCGGTATTCATCAGGGAACACATAACAATTTCAAACCTTTGTTCCCAGGAGTTGGTCACGGGACCTACAGGAATTGGTCCCTTATACTACTTGTCAAATGAACCGACGACACAGTGCCAATCTCAACCGATACAACGTCAATATTGGGGGCGGGCGATCGCCCCTCTAGCCCCTCGCCCCCTCTGGTTACGCCGCGCCACTGGTGTTGAATTTTTAGCATTTTTAGCGCTAAATATCCATAACCTAACTTTCTAAAGCAGATTGGTGATTTCCTGACGATAAATTATAGGCTTAGAAAACCTACTTTTTTTACATGAGGGATGGGGCCGGGCTGGCAAGCTCCATTTCCCGGGCAGATAAATGACCGGTAAACATGCTTCTTTTGCTCAAATAGCCCGGTAAACGCATTGTGTATCATACGGCGTGTTTCCACAGAAAAGAGCTAGTCAAACGGTTTATCTTACCCGGAAAGAAAATTCCGTGTCGGCACTTAACCGGCATGTTTCCACAGAGCGCAATAAACCGTTTAAATAATCGGCTCCCGACCCTCCTGACTTAAACCTTGCGGTGCACTGCATCTCTGCTGCGCCGCTGCCATAACAAGGCTGCGTAGAACCGAGCGTACTACTGCGCGAGCCGTGAGGCGCACAATGTGTGCGCGCGTGAAAGGTAGGGCGCACTACGGGGCGCGCATCGACAGGCGCGTTATGATTCCAAATACAGCTTAATCGGTTTATCATACACCGGTGTGTTTCCACAGCGCAGTGGTGCCGATCTTAAGGGAAGTGTCAACCCTAAATATATGAAATTTATCAAGCACTGTAACTTTTAAACTAATAATGTAATGTACATAAAAGTATACAATTTTTCAAATGAAATGAGTCGGAGAATCTATATTTGGTATTAAATTTCCCCCAAAAAAGTGATTTCTACATTTTTGCCCAAAAATCACTTTTTTGGCGCCAAAAATGTTCAGACAACCTAACAAAATCAGTTTTTGATTAAAAATTTCAATATTTCACCAAAATCATCTAAAGTCAATTATCTAGGAAGCACTTTTTTTTTTTTGCTTACAATTTTTTATTTTTGAAAATATTGACCAAAAGTGCCAACAATGAGATTTTTATCTCAAAAATCACATTTTTGGCACTTTTTGGATGCATATCTCGAGTTTAAAATCCATAATCGAAAAAATAAAAAATTGCCTCCTAGCGCTGAAAGTCCTCTACACAATGGTAGTAAAATCTTACCTGATAGTTTGATATCTTTTTAGTTATGCTGTCTGAAAATCGTAAAATTCCTTCAAATTTGAACTTCTAGAAAATAGCGATTTAGTAAAAATATTGACATTTTCCACCATTTAAAGATAAATGTTCATGGTATACAAGGACGTGTGGACCTAAGAGGCGAGTATACCATTATGAACAATCAAAATAAACTATCAGATTCAATTTATATTGTCACAATGTGAAGAAATTGGAAGAAAACTGAAATTTAAATGATCGTAAGATTGGCCTTTGTTTACATTTTTAGACATTGTTTTGCGCTCTTTTGTTTTTCGCGTCTACGTCGCATATATTAAGCGGCGCGTCTAGTATTACGCACGGGAAGATTCAGCGCGCGACGCAATAATCGAACAGCTGTCGCAGCATTTGAAAAGCGCGGAACTCCGCTTAATTTCCCGCCAAATAACCATGCGCCTTTTCCTGGCTCAAACTTACCAAAACAACAATTTAAAATCACCCAAAAGAACGGAAAATAATCGCTTCCGATTAGTAACTTATGATGGTAATGATAGAATACATATAAAAGTATAAAATAATAGAGAAATATGAAATTCAATTTTTGAAACAAGTGCCGGGTTGACACTGCCCTTAAGCGGAAATAACCACCTCTGGAGACGGTTATAATAAACCGTTTATGGGTGATAATCGGTTTATCCATAATCCGATTATTGTGTGTTTCCACAGGAGAACTTACCGGAATTACAATTTCTAACACGGCAAATACCGGGTAGCTCTTTTCTGTGGAAACACGCCGATGGTCTCCTTTTCCTTCTTCTCCTTTCCCTTTTTTCTTTTCTTTTCGCCTTTACCCTTTTCTCCTTCCCCTTATCCTTTTCTTTACCTTCCCGATTTGTCCGCTCAATTTGTTGTGCCCCCCCCCCCACTCTAAGGGTTCCACTTAGAACCTTCTGTCCTGTATTTAGAACCCTAAGAGCTCTTAAGGTTCTATAAAGAACTTTAAAAGGTTCTATAAAGAACCTTCAAATTTTAGGAAGGCCTAGGGACTTTCTTCATGGGCTCATCACAAAGTTTAAAAGAGTGAAAAACAGTGTTAACAACATTAATCTTTTTTGGTTTTACATAATTATTGTTTGGCTAAAGAAACTTTTTTCAAGAACCTTAAAAGGTTCATTACCAGTTTCCCCAAAAGGTTCTTCACTGTACTTAAGGTTCTACAAAGAACTATTTTCTTGGCTAAAGAACCTTTTTTAGTTCTACAAAGAACCCATGGGTTATCAGGAAAGAACCCAAAAAGGTTCTTTAACCAGTGAAGAACCTTTTTTGGAACCCTAGTAAAGAACCTTTTAAGGTTCTTGGAAAAAGTTTCTTGAGCCAGAAAATGATTATGTAAAACCCAAAAATGATTAATGTTGTTAACACTGTTTTTCACTCTTTTAAACTTTGTGATGAGCCCATGAAGAAAGTCCCTAGGCCTACCTAAATTTTGAAGGTTCTTTATAGAACCTTTTAAAGTTCTTTATAGATCCTTAAGAGCTCTTAGGGTTCTAAATACAGGACAGAAAAAGGTTCTAAGTGGAACCCTTTTTTCTTAGAGTGCCTGGCCTCTGGGCCCCCTGACCCCCTCTGACTACACCACTGCCCTCTTATGTTTTGTTATTTTCCTCAGTTCCCTACCCCTATAGCTTGCAGAAATAGTGTTGGTTTATAGGCCTAAATAATGCTGAAACACTTGTATTCATTCAGTTTTCATGACAACATAATATGAAATAAAGTTATGAAGCAAATAAGAAAAATCGAAATATTTTGAATTCTCCAAAAGGCTTATTAAAG